>JAQQZX010000038.1:19650621-19693128 GCA_030068355.1 Notoglanidium maculatum | reverse complement strand
CACACACACACACACACACACACACACACACACACACACACACACACACACACACACACACACACACACAGTGTAGAGGGAAAAAAGAGCCCTTATTGCAAAATCTAGCTGATGTTTGTAACAGTCAGGAAAAAAAATCTAATTGGCATTTAATGCCACTTTCAAAACCAGAATGCAACATTTCTCCATTGCAAAACAGACATCAGTAATAAAAAAAAAAAGCATTTGACAAACAAGCATCCTAACCTGCTGAAAGGTCATGAAAAGTTAGCAGGTTAGGTAATAAGTTAGACAGATACATGCTGGGGAGCTTCTGTAATTGTGAAAACATTTGGTGGACAGTTTTACAGATTTCACTTCATGGATACGACCAGCTGCCTTTCCGGTGTTGTGTAATGCAACATGACACGGTATTCACTTTGTCTTGATTGCTATAACAGTTGAGTCAGTAAATGTGAATGAGCAAGACAAAAATACCGTTCAGTGGTGTACACACCGCCACCTACAGTCTGACTACTGTGAAAATACAGCAGTCTATAAAGAAAATAGTATATAATACTAATTATAATAATAATAAAAAAAAAACACGTCATCTTTCAAAGTACTAAATTGTCCATCCACATAGAAATTTGAGCTTTCTATCTGTTGTGGAGCACTCAAAAACCGACAGTCATGTCACATCAAGACTTATTTATGGCCTGCTAGGAAACTTCAGAGGTTAAAAAGTGTGTTCTGATAAGGCAACACTAAATGATAACTGATGGGTAAAAACAATCACATCATCATAGTTTATTTAGCAAACTTACACATTATATTCCATGCTCTATAATGTCACATGTCTGTTCCTATACTTAAGCAAGTGTGCAGTGCTTAATCCTGGGCACAGTGAGGGGCGGAAAAAAGTAGGAAAAGACTATATGTTGCCCTCTGAACAAACGAGGGACACACTAACCTCAAATTATTCCTCAGTGCAGTTTACTGTATGTATGCCCACATATGCTCAGACCTGCTCGTGCTCAAGATAAAAAACAAAAAGGGGAAAAGCTTCTTCAATTTGGCTCCATGAGCAACTCATGAGTACAGGATCACACTGCGCATCTCGCACAACATCATCTGAGAAGGCAATAATCAATCTCTCCGGGATGTCCGTTGTTCTAAACGGTCTCTTCGTCATTTCAGGCGTCCCGACCCTTATAAAAATCTTGCTGCTTTGATCGTTCAAAACACCTGAAAGCAGAAAGTTCAACCTGAACCAACGTCCTGTTTCGACGTCGCTAGTGAAACTCGGCCGGTGTAACCGTTCTGCTCTTCTTCTGGTACTACTGCTGGTCAGTGTGATCCCTGCCTTAGTGTTGGCCAAGGTTATAGAATTCAGCACGTGTTATTAAAAATGCACTAAACCACTAGTATTCATGCACCTCCACAGTTTCCCAAACATCTGTGAATATTATTGCCACAGAATAAAGCACCACGAAAAACAGATGTGAGGAAATCAAAAACTTAAACAGTAACCTGAATTGAAAAACATTTTGTAACGTGTATGCCAGCATAACCTACATCCCAAAGCCAGACTTACACTGTAATCACCAGCAAGCCTGAAAACAGTATAACGTCGTGATTATCCACACCTGGTGACATCATTAATAAACCATGTGTGACGTAAAATAAGAGAAACAAATCAGGATCTCATCAGTAAATGCAATGAAACAATTACTCACCGTAAAGATAAAGATGGACGCGCAGCACCAGAACAGTGAGAGATAATATCCCGTCCTTCCGAACAGGAGCCCGGCTAACACTCCTACTATCATCCTGTGGAGAGAAGACAAGATTTCGGCAAACGCTTCCAAATATTTCCATGATCTGTTATACATTTTAACACGTGTATGTTACAGAATACGAGACCATTACACTTTCCACAACTTAAGCTTAAGCTTAAAGGATAAAACCACCGCGAAAGACTTTTTTTTACTGGCGTCAGTGTGAATGAACCCTCGCTTCACTTAAAGAGAGCAGTGCAGCAGCGCTTTACTCATTTAGTCCTTCCAGCGGTCTCATCTTATTTCTACGCTCTGCTCAAACAGATCAAAGCTTCCGAATGTCAACGTTCATGCTAATGTTGTGTCGTGTTATCATCTTGCAGATGGCCCTTTACCATAACTCGGTAGAAGTGTCACACTGCTGCATTGCATTCTGGAAATTTGAGTCGATTTGGTGTCCACAATTTTCACCTAATATTTCTCATTAAAATGAAATTGAATTGCTACTTTGTTTTAGGAGCCAGCAGTGAAACCTGAACATTATCTCTTGTTTTCGAGATTTTTTTTCCCCTCCTATTAAACGCCCAAACAACCAAAAAACCAACAAACACCCTCTAACTTCTGGTGGGAAGAATAACAAAGCAACGGCAACCAACAAATTAGCCGCAGAATCACTAAGCGTAAACATATATGTAAAGAATAGGGAAGTTTAAAACTGTTTAAAGGCGCTGGATCACATTTAGTACGTGTGCATAACGGAAACTACAACAAACTGGTTTCGTTTTGTAATTTCGGTTCTTAGGTTTCGCAGTAATGTTCTCAAAAAATGTCCCCACTTGACATGACTTCAACTAGCTCATTAGGATTTCTATAATCTGCTTTTCAGTAACAACTGCACGGAAAAAAGCTAAGTGAAATTGGCTCACAGCCGCGTCGGTGCTCGGAAACTCTTAATGCAAAGACAAATCATGAAATCCATGTAGAAATGGCGTAAGCACAGGCTTTGGGAATGACTTGTTCTTAATGCCAAAAATATTACGTAACATACACGTTTAAAAAGCTATACCAGTGTCAATCCGGTCAGGAAGTCGAGTAGACCGTTTTATTCAGTTTTAATCGGCTAGCTTGAACTTACCCGACATATTTGTATCCGGAAAAGGCCACCAGATCGATAGTGGTGAGGTCTGTGTTCACTGTGACCAAGTAAAGGCTCAGGAGAACAGCTAGAACTTCAATAATGAGCCAGACCAGTGCCGAGCTAGCCTGCATCCCCAAGATCTCAGGGGAAAACCTGAATATACACACACATACAAAGGCAGGTTCAAATAATGTAAATCGACAGAGCTGGGGAAATCATCCGCAGATTTCCATTATACAACATTAAACATATTAATGAATAAAATGTGTCATTAAAAAATGTTTACATTGGCAAATCGCTGTTGAGTAAAAGAAAAAATAAACCACTCTGGGATTATAACATAAATCAACATCAGAGTAACAGCTACTCTTTGCATCACAACCTCATGTCGTTGATTATTTTTACAGCAAAAATCGAGAGGCCTGTAATGTTTTATTACTTAATTCTAAATCAAATCTTTTCAGCACATTATGCGAAGACTACATTAACCGATTGCCTAAGTTTCACTAGTTTTTTTTTTTTGAACAGAAAATATTTAACATGATGTCTGACAGAGTGCCAAATAAGGAGAGTATGCACAGGTTGTGTCTTTAAATAGAGTGGTTCCTCTAATGCCCTGAAATAGAAGAAGTGGTCACATGTACATTACAGCACGGTGAAATTCCTTTCTCTGCATGTCCTAGCTTATTAGGAGGTTGGAGTCAAAGCACAGGGTCAGCAATGATACGGCACCCCTGGAGCAGTGAGAGTTAAGGACCTTGCTCAAAGGCCCAACAGTGGCAGCTTGGAGGTGTTGGGGCTTGAACTCTCGATGTTCTGTTGAGTACCCTATAGCCACCACTGCCCTAGTGCATGAGGATCTATCTATGAGTAATAAAGTGTGCAGAAATGCTCTCTTACCGGTTCTGTGTGCCAAGGGCCAGGCCTGCAACCAGGACATACGTGATGAAAGCCATTGCTGAAATGATCAGATTAGATAATCAGAACATGGTGGGCATAAAATGTACAAAGCATTTACTTTTGCATGCATTTTAATAATTTGGTAATAATCTGACATGACCGGATCAGATTTGGAGTATATTCTGTTGAGGCTAACCAGACGAAACAAGCAGAGTGACTGGAAAAAAAAAAAAGTGTTTGTTTACTGTTCCCTTTACTTTTGCACCAATCCTGTCAGTCAACAGCAGTGCATTGAGTTCCTGCCAATTTGTTTGTGAAATATTTTGGTGTCCCTAATAATCATAAACCAATAATAATAATAATGAATCTACTGCTCCCAATAATCCTACAAGTCTCCTATGAGACTGATCAGCAAACAGTCTTATGGTTTGATCACCTGATACCCTACGGTCATCATCCTACAAGGCAGGAGTGTCAAAAAGTAGAAAAGGCAACCTCCAAGTCTGCATTAGTGGCGAAAGAGACATTGTTTTTCTTTCCGGAGAGATTAAAAATTGGACGTAAGTCAGTGCTTCAGTTTTGAAACCTTAACTCTTCAGTCAAAGCTTCAGCTTTCAGTGCTTTCAAAATGCACAATACAATTATTTGGATCAATGAAAAGCTTCAGGTGTACACACAGCCTGTGTCCTCTCACGTAAGGGCATGCTATAGATCATGATAAATACACCAAGATGAAAACATCTAAATGCGCAGTTCCGTTTGCAAGGATTTGTTAATCATTCCTCTCTTTTAAAGGAGGTCATTTCAAATGAGCATTTCTTAAACTTCCGGGCGATGAATAAATAACTTACCGGGAATGTACAGGTCCGGAGCATTGACATCAAAGCGTGGGGCTACTGGAGTATCTTGCTGGTAACTCACCTCCCAGTTCTGCAACAGAAGCAGACACAGATTCACCAAACACACACAGTTAACTGGTAAAACAGCAAAGATACACAGAAGGAAGCTTCAAGTCTAGGGGTCTGTAGGTGTGCTACTAGGATGGCATACTCTCATATAAGAGTTACATATAACATATAACATATATATAGGGCTTACATATAAGCCTTATTCCTAAAATGAAATCTGTGCAGTTTTTATAAAGAGGTTCCTGGAAATTTTTTTTTTTTTACACTGGACTGAGGTTCTTGGCTGCCAAATGCTTTGTTTTTTTTTAAGAGAAAAAAAAGAAAAAACCTACTCTAATGCATAAAATCATGCAATACTTATAGCAATAGCTGTAGTATTACATCCCTTTCAAAGAGTAGAATTAAATAGTGTTTGTAGTTCGCTGCTACTGCTGGAAAGAGCTCTTACAAGGCTCCTTGCATCATTTCCCTAACAAAGGAGTTCATACTTGCAGTGCTTCTGGTTTGTTATTTCACCTTGTGCTCTTTTAACATATTCAGATATATTAAAATCGTCTCAACTTACACAAACATAAAAAAGGCAAATAAGTAAATGCATGTGGGACATGAGGCTGGGTTAGCATGGTGTACAACGGACTCCCTAAGGGAATTTATTTTTACTTTAGACCGTTTGTCTGCCAGGTGGCCGGTGCAAGTGTGCACAATTTTCTGTACCACACAAGGAACATATCAGTCATACCTCATGCATATAGGGGAAGACCAGCAGTCCCAGCTTCTTGCCAACATAGACGGTGTCCACGGCAAAATAATATTTCAGTTTGGAGATGGGGATAAAACGGTCAAGCTGTGAATTTAAAGAGATAAGAAAGAAAATAAATTATATCAAGCCTGAGATTTTTCTTTCTAAAGGGACAAAATTGTTATCTGCACCATCACGTGAGCATGAAGATCATGTGCTCCATCATGTGCCTTTTTTGTTTTGTCAGCAACATAAGTGTAAAATGACATGTTTTTCAGTTCTGCAAAATATAGTTTAACACTTAATATTTTACAATAAGCCAAAGTAATGTTTGTTGCTGTGTTTCTGATCAAGTATAGGGCTTTACCGTTGGAATTGCAACAGTTTTATACCGCGCTGCAATTCTAAAAATGTTCAATTAACAGTCACTTTTTATAAATCTCAAATGACGGAAATGGAGCCAAATAATCAGCAACAAAATGCTATTCTGGATAAGTAAACTTACATCTGAAGAATTAAAGTTTATATCAAATAACAATAATACTTATTAAACATGTTAATACAATATTTCTATTTAAATAATAAGGTTCTATTTTCCAAAACATATAAGCTTAACACAAATAAGCCATTTAATCCATAGTGACCTTAACCAGGATACTGAAGATGAGTGAATGAATGCGGTAAAAGCTTCTTGCTTCAAATAGTATTGTCTTATGTGAATCAATGTGGCCTTTCTTTGTCATGTGAACTTTGTATCTGACTGCCTGCTCCTGCTCAAATGAGAGTACAGTATGCTGCTCACAGGACTTTTTTCATGAGTCAAAATTAAGCCCTTTGTGCTTTGTTTGGGCAAGACAGCCAGTTTAATATTGTTATATTGTTATGTAAGTGGGGCAACATTAATAGCATACATTCAGAATGTTGAGTTTGTGGATAAAAAGACATTGTTTCAGCCTTTTGATTACACTAAAGACAGGAGCCCAGGCACAATTTTGGATCAAGGTAGATATAAAAACTCCACCTTGGCTGGAGATTTCAAATATCATAATCTGCTCCACATGGACACATTCATTTCTGGACAAATTAGGGCAAATAGAGATCTTACGTTTTTATCCATCATTTGTTTGCCCTGGCTTGCAAGGCTGCTCCCATAAGCCATAGCGAGATTGGACATGGGATCTGAGAGGATGGCATGTCCTGCGTAGTCCATCCCTTCTTTATCCATGCTGTGAGGTCCTGAGTTGTGTTGACCAGCGCTGGTGTCATCAAAAAGCTGACGGGGTTCGTCAGAGTCGGAGCCAGGACCCCTCATCCTCGCCCTGGCTTCTGAAACACAAACGCACATCTCTGAGACAGGCTAAATCCCAAATGGCTCATTACAGTGGGTATGAAATAATGGATTCTGTGATAATGGATGTCTAAGTAGGACATTAAAGCATCCAACAGGAAGGTATCCGGAAAGAAGCCTTAGTCATTCAGTACATCAAATAAGTCGGTGCTAGTACAGACTTGGTATAGAAGATCTGAACAAGAGGCAGATATACTATATGGCCAAAAGTTTGTGGACACCCAATAATCATACCCATAATGTATGTAGGCCTTCCCCAAACTTTACATCTACATTTATATCATTTGGCAGACGCCCTTATCCAGAGCGACTTACATACATCTTATTTATATACATGTGAGCAGTGAAGGTTAAGGGCCTTGCTCAAGGGCCCAGCAGTGGCAGCTTGGCGGTGCTGGGATTTGAACTCACAACCTTCCGATCACTAGTCCAACGTCTTAACCACTGAGCTACCACTGACCAAACTGCTGCAACAAAGATGGAAACACAGAATTGCACCCATATATACAAAGTGCCTCGGGCCTGATAGCTCCAGTCCGCAATGACCGACTCACATTGTAAGTTATATGGTTACATGACCTTATTGTTATTTCTAAGACATGATGAACCTGTAGCACAGTTTAACAATATCAAAGCACTGTTTGTAGCAAATTTTGATTGATTTATTTTTATACAGACAAAAATGCACATAGTTTTGCATTGTTTATGATTCAGAAATAAAAAAGCATAAAGGTCCATGAAAACTGTGCCAAGGTTGGAGATGAAGAATTCAAGTGGCCTGCACAGAGCCCTGACCTCAACCCCACTGAACACCTTTGGGATGAACTGGACATGGGATCTGAGTGCACCCCAGTCCTCCATGCCTGACATCAGTAATGCTATTGTGGCCGAATGAGCACAAATCCCCACAGCCACACTCCAAAATCTAGTAGAATGCCTTCCTAGATGAGTGGAGGTTATTATAACAGCAAAGGGACTAAATCTGGAATGGGATGTTCAGATGCCACAAGCGTTAATGACAAGTGTCTACAAGCTTTCACCCATATAGTGTATAAATAATGCTCGACTGTAATGCAGGTTGGTTGAGATTTGAACTAGTGTTTGGGTAAATAACAGCGCATTATCTTTGTGAAGGAATGAACAAACAGCCTGTGATTTGAACCCAATCACAGCGGAGTGTACGGGAAGCAAAATAGGCCCGTTACTTTCAAATAAATATCTTGGCATTTTAATTTTGTTTCCCTTTTTTCCTTTGGAGTGGTTATATGTCACATTTAGCCATATGTGGAGATGTCTGAGCCCAAGTCCAAACTCAATGGTTTTTGTTAAAGCTTAGAGCAAAAGTTTGGTTGGTGCTTATTGAACTATTTAGCTTTCCGTACATCCAGCTGCGCTTCTCACGCACATTAGTTCTGGAGATACGTACGGTAACCTAGTAAATACGCAAGCCATGTAGTATGGTGGCGTAAAGGGAAAGGGAAACGGAATCGGATCCTTCACCGGAACTAGTCAATACCGTCTGACCAATTAGAATCGAGAATTGAACAGCTCTGCCGTATAAAACAAATATATTCTGTTCCATCTTACAGAAAATCAGCTAAGTATATAAGTGCCATGTTGAGAAATAAAAATGTTCATAAGTTCAAAATTAATTTTTGCTCGAACAGAACACAAGGCTCAGGTTAATGAATGAATGAATGAACCAAAGCTAACCTAATCACCGGTAGCGTATTACGACTAGTAGCCGTTAGCTCCTCTAAATACCGAGTTGTACTAAAACTTCAGGACAACTAGCTTGTCGTTACGTGACATAAGTATCATTGCATTTTGTTGCACTGTTAATTAGATAGCTAACAGATTCAATAAGATAGCGTTAGCGTAGCATGGAAGTGTCATGGGTCTCTCACGCGAGCTAAAAGTAGGTCGAATCCCAAACGGCTTGCTGCTTGAAATTTAGTGCCCTGCATTAAAGGCCATCAAAGCAATTGCCTCATACCCGATGTAGTGCACCTATATGGGGAGGAGAGAGAGATATTTGGACTTGAACCGTAGCCAAAACCGAGTTAGCTACTCATGCATTCTGGCCTACCATTAAACACTACTAACTGGGTTAAACACAAATATTACTCAGGGTGTGTGTGTATATATATACATATGTGTAATGAATTTACTAAAGTTAAAATTGAATAACTGTAGCTGAATTAGCTTTTCACAAGGGCAAAAATATGAAATTGTCTAAATCACAACACAAATAACATGACGTACGTAACTTACGCTGTCTGAACCCACTCTGATTCGTGTAATCCATTATGACAAAAATAAATATATATATATATATATTAAACTTCCGTGCGATTATTAAACGTTAAAAACACTATTTTCATAAATCGACTTAATATTAAATTACTTTCGTATTCATCTCCAAAGATACCGGCTTCGTTTTCCTTCAACCCGAGTGACGTTGTTTACACCCATACAACGTCATTTAACATAGCCAATCACAGCGCAAAGAATCACAAATAGGGGCGTTCCGTAGAAAAAGTTTAACCAATAAACGCCCGACACTGAACTACTCCGCTAAACGGTGAAGGTGGGACCAACGTTTCGGCGCATGCGTATGGAGTTTTAACGGAGAACAGTAGAGACACGTCAACGGCACCGCCATCTTAGAGAGGCCAACTTTACAAGGTTGAGGTGCATTGGTTTGATGTATGTATGCATGTAAGTCTATGAACCGGAAATGTAATGTAAGACTGGAGAAGTTCAGTGGAGCTTCATCTCTCCAACACTACTTTCGACCCCTAAAAGAATTGTCGAAAAAGTTATGATTGAAGGGTGTAAGTCTAATATAGGAGTAGGAATAGTTAGGAGCACTTCAGATTGGAAGTCACGACCTGTGACGAGAACTTCCACTGTCTGAATTCGTGAGAGATTTATTTTTTAAGCACAAACCGGTACTGAGAAACCATCCAGGTGCTGTGATATGTAGCTATAATTAACCTTTAGATATCATACGTCATTTTTTGCTGAAACGGACGTCAGCTGCTGCTTTATTGTCCGTTTATTGAGTCGTTGGCGCCCCCTTGCGTACATATAAAGTATTGCAGTGTAATGTTTCACTGAAACGTAATAAACTTTGTTCAAAATGTGGTCACAGATAATCTTCCATCAACAAACAGAAATGGTTCATTAAAATGGCAGTGTCTTGAGTCTTTTACAATTGATTTGACCTAATAAACAGAACTAAAAAAAATCTCTTCTTCTGTGCTTTTCCAAGTCTTTTATTCAGTTTTTGCACAAGCAACCTTTCATAATAAAGTTTTTCTCTTTTATTTATATATTCCTTTTTCTTTTGCAAAATAAAGAATGTCCAGCATTTTAGTATCATTATATTCATTTGATTTAAAACCAGCTGTAGCTTTTAGAATTTCAAACACCCAAATAAAATAGATAGTAACCACTAACTGTATACTGACCAAAACCATTAAACATGAATGAAAAAATACCTTTAAACAGTAAGAATGATGGAGCTAAACATTAAACAAACTCTGACCTGTTATCTGACCTGCAGCTCCACTTGCCTGCATGTGTGTGTTTGTGGTGTAGACAGGAACAGAAAATGGCAGCATTATACAAAGAACTTACTACACCATATGGCTATAATCCGACAATCACATTTCAGATATAGACTTTTATGGGAAGGCTTTCCAAAAGATTTTGGAGCATGACTTTAGGGATTTACTCATTCAGCCACAAGAGCATTAGTGAGATATGGCACTGATGTTGGGTGAGAAAGTCTGGGGTGCAGTCAGTGTTCCAGTTCATCCCAAAGGTGTTCAGTGGGGTTGAGGTCAGGCACACAGTGGAGTGAAGAGACTCAAGTAATTCAGCATCAATCTTGGCAAACCTGTGTTCGTGGACTTCACTTTGTGCATAGGGGCATTGTCATGCTGGAACATGTTTGGGCCTCTTTGTTCCAGTGAAGAGAAATCTTAATGCTACAACACACAAAGACATTCTAGACAATTGTGTGCCTCCTACTTTTTTGCAACAGTTCAGGGAAAAACCCCTTATGGGTGTGATGGTCAGGTGTCCATAAACCTTTGGCCATAGTTCATATTTTTGTGATTTTAGTGATTTTCCTTAAATTGTGTCCATGTTAATCACTAAACCGAATTTAGTGCCATAAGGAGTTGTGATAAGCTTTATTTTGGATCTTGTTTAAATACTGCATGATTTTTGTTTATTCGGGGTTATTTTGATTTATGTATTGATATTAGATTTCACATTAAAATTGTAAATGAAATAGAAATATTAATCTAAAAATTATATCCTCTCAGGTTATATTCTTTTTAGAAATTTTTATGAGTTTGAAATGTATAACATGGTTTCTATATAAAAATATGATTTCATTTAGGTGGTGTGTGTGTTTGTGTGTCATCTTGTACGTAAAGTGTTTCCCTTCTTGCTTTCTTTTCTGAAGAGGTGAATTTGCTTGAATCTTATTAAACTCAAAACGTTTTGTCTGAGATGATCAACACCTCCCATTAAAACTGTGACCTAGCAACAGCATTATCATTCTTTAACTTTATAACTATCTGTCGATATTCATTTAAAAGTAAAAGTTCTGCATGTATTAAAAATTAGGCTGAGATTGATGGTGTTTCATCACCATTTCATCACCATTTTACAAACAAACAAATCAAGAGTGAGACCAATGTTTTCAGTCATTCAGGAGTGGACTGGGAAATGGTCATCACTTGACAGCATGTTCTTCTTCGGAGCTACACACAACCCCTACATCCTCCGCATGTGAGCAGTTGTGAGTGCCGACTTTAGTGTGTTTGCAGTGCAGCAGAGTCCTCTCCGTTCCCTCACATTCCACATCATCCAGCAGGATCCGGAGGTTGGTGGCCACACGTCCCATTTCGGCAGGCTTCGCCACCCTCAGTGCTCTTTCAAAACCCAGCTGCTTGCATACCACTGCTGCTGCCTTATTGTCAAATAGGTCATCACACACCGTACCCCACTCACCTCTCACAAAGATCTCCACTCGTCCACGATCTGACCGATTCGGATCAGGACTAACGAGCCTCACCTTCCCGCTGCGAGACCTTCTGCGACCCCCTTTACCTCTTCCTTGCCCATTTTTTCTGCCTTTTCCCCTGCCTTTTTTGGGAGGCATGTCTGTTTGTAGGGATGTCTTCAGGGAGGCTGACGTCCAATATACAAGCCTGTTGGTGGTGGGGGTAGTGGTGGTGGTTATAGAGGCAGTCCAATATGGATGGGTGTTGCTGGAAGTGGGTGGTTGCTTGGTGGTTGGACGTAATGTGACTGGTGAAGGAGTCCTACGAGGTGTGGTTTCTGATCTCACTTTCAAAGTGGTGATATACTGTGGCCTCAGAGTAGAGCTCTGACCAAGGATTGGGTAAACAGTCCTAACTGGTGACTGATGTCTCCTGGGAACAGTAGGGTTTGTATTTACCGGTTTGAAAGTTGGCATCAGAGCAGGAGTCCGTGGCTTTTGAGTAGCTGTCCTTGGTTTTTGAGTCGGTGCACTGAATTTTGGCTTTTGGGTAAGGATCCTTGGAGAGGCAGTGGTAGGTTTTCTTGCTGTGGCCTGAACCATGGTTGTGCTAGGTATAGTAGTTGTTTTGGTCTTAGGGGAAGCAGTAGTTGTAGGTTTTTTGTTGATCACAAACTCTGTAAAAGAAGACCAGGGGATGGATTTCAAATACAAACCTACAATATTTTCATATAAATAATGTCTGATGGTTTTATCCAAACTGATTTACAACTGACACTGGATACAACTATGCAATTTGACCTCACAACCTTCAGTAGCCTTAATCAATCAGCCCCCACTTCCCAGATTTAGCATAGATTTACTGCTGTAAAATTTTAAAGCAGTAGTTTTTCATTATGGCGTTTGAAAGGTCAGGTTTGGGCAGTTTGGAAAAGAGCTGAGGTGAGGCTGGTGCTGGTGGGAGCAAGGTTTTTAGACCATGTGAAAAGAATAATTGAGCACTTGGGATTTCTGTAATTGGTACAAGTGTTATTTTTTAATTCTTTCATCTTCAATAACCACAAATATCCTAACCTTTAACCTGGTCAGGGTCATGGTAGATCCAAAGCCTATCCTAGGAAAACTGGGTGTGAGACAGGAATGCACCCTGGATGGGATGCCACTTCATCGCAGAGCACCACACATACACTAATTCAACTGCTTTCATGTGTATGGCAGATAGGAAAACCATTTGCGTCAGTCTGTATCCATGTAATGGCATTGATTATTTCTTTATGGCCCATAAAAACATTACCAGAACAGAGCAGGTGACCCCTATGAAAAGGAAATGGGGGTTGAATTTCCTTGTAAAGCCTCTTACCCATTTTAGGTTGGAAGTGAATCAGTTTGCCCTTTATCTGGACAGGATTGGGTTTGAGGTTGCACTTGCCTGGAGGTGCTCGCCTGAAAGGTATAAAGACATGGTTTCAAATTCGGCTTCACCAAAATAACCATGGAATAGTAAACTGCTTGCAGGTCATAGTGTTTGGCCCCCAAGAATTGTGACCAATTCAATTCAAATCCCATTGCTATAAGCAATAATCCGTCTGCTTTTATAATGAGTTCCATTCATCCAGGTGCGCAAACTATTGGCATTGAAGAAAAACATACTGCTCTTGGTGTATGTAGTTTATTTTTTGTCAGGGGATCTTACGGTTACTGTTCTTAGAGATTGTACTTCCATCTTTATTTATGTCATAGAACTGGTGCTTTGCAAGTACCTGGATGGATCCACTATCTTGTACACGACTCCCCCTCTGGCAGCTGCACTTGGTGTTCCTGTGGCTAGGAAGTACAGCTCACCTAAACCAGGGGGAAATAAATACAATACAAGCACACAATTAAGAGATTTTATAAAGAGAATCTGTAATGACGTTGGCTCATTCTTGAAAATGATGAAATGGCAAGTCTATGGCATTTAAGTTTTTAAGAATTTAAGAATTTCCTAACAAAGGAAATACAGGAAAAAAGGAACAGAAAAAAGATTTCACAAGTGTACAAAAGATATTCATTTTGCAAATAAAGTATGGCAAATTTCAACACAGTTCAAAATGTAACCAGTGCAAACGATGCAAATGGTGGAATAAGATATCCAGCTAATATTGTGAAAGGGAAGTATGAAAGCCCACGTATTATTATTATTTTTTCTGTCTTGCTATCGCAAGGCCAAGCAATATGAAAACAGCTTGTCTTGAGAGCATGGTTTATTTTTCTTGTGATCTTGGGATAACAAAACTTAGGACGCCTAAGCTTGTTGCATGCCACATGAATGTGTAAAGCTAAAGGTCTAGTTATAGCCTTAATGTTAGACAGATACCCAGCATAGTTTCTGGTAACTTGTGATTTGTGGAACAAGGATTGCTTAACAGCTGTTATTTCTTTCTCCTGGATTAGTGGATCAACCTATTTTTTGGACGTCCACTTGTATCTAAAACTCTAATTTTCAGTTTATATTTAATGTACTGGTAATTTTGATAGTAAGTACAGAAACCTAAATAATTAATAATGCACGCAAATGCAAAATTTGCAAATGCAAAATTCCTGTACGCAATGTATTAAGTTGCTAGGAGATCTAAGAAAATTGTTTACTAGTAATTGGTTGAGTTTCTCACTGCTCGGATTGAAGAAGGGAGAAGCAAGTTGGTTCCTAAACACACACACATACACACACACACACACCTGTTCCTCAAGGTTACCTGCCTCATCTTCACCAAAGGATATGATGTACTTGTAGTAGCTGTTGATAAGTCTTGGAAACCGGCATGTCTTGTCCTTTCCCATGCATATTTCTGTGTAGTCCCAATTTCCAGTTTCTGGGTTCTCTTTAAGAGACATGAGTCGTCTGGGTTCAAACAGAACCAAAATCTCAGTTTTTCATAGGTCAGAAATGACCATGCATATTAAAACCATTGACCCTGCTGATCAAGGTTAAATGTTTTATTAATGAATAAACAAGTTTAATTAGTTTAATTAAATCAAAAACGTTACTTGTTAATATCTGACCGATTTTACGTTACTTTACTTGACTTTACATTCATAAGTGGTTGTTTCCTACAAAAGTAGCTCATGTGTGTTTTAGTTGTGAAAAGGGATGTAGATAATTTCTTAAGACAAGTGAAAAGTAAATAATTTAACAAAAGGGTGGTGTGAAGTGGTCCATGTGTCTATTATTAGAGAATGGCATGTAATACATTTTATCTATTTATAGTAACATATAATGTTCTGAAATGGCTGGTAAACAAGGTAGTTCCTGTTAACACTTAACAGGAACTACCTTGTTTACCAGACATTTCACAACATGTTAGTGTTGGAAAAAAACACCTTGGAACATGCTATTATTGGAAAATAACCAATTTCAGGGTGGTAGCATGCCACATCACGCCACCCTGTTGTTAAGTTATTTACATTTCACTTGTCTTATAAAATTAACATCAACATCCTTTTTCGCAACTACAACGCATCAGAGTTGTACGATGTAACAGATATAGACAGTCTTTCCCTTACTGCCTGCATTTTTTCCTCTCTCTTTTGTCAATTTAAACTAATAAGACAGAAAAAATGCTACAGAGGAACTGCAAAGCTTCCAAAAATGCTATATAAACACCTCCTAACTGAGAAACTCTCCTTATCAGCAGTTACACGTGTTTATCACGTATCAGTCTGCTCTATGTGAAGTGTCTGCTATACATGCCCTTGAGTGAGTGGTTACTATAAAAATGATAATGTTTTAATACGAGCATGTCGTGATGACTTTTTTGACAACTAGTCAACTAGCTAAAATAAGTAATCATGCTACCCCCACTCTTCAGGTTTTATACATCTTACAAATGTCCTCTCATTTGCATGCTATATGAGAAACTATAATGTAAAAATAAATAAAATGGTCACTGTACCCGCTCATGAAATCCCCAAAGATGTAGAGACCGTTAAGATTTGGCATCTCACAGCCCCTGTATATGTAGCCACCAGTCACTGACTTCCCAATTTTATGTGGATAAGCAAAAATTGGCAGGATATCATCTGGAAAAAAAAAATAGAACAAAGATGGCAAAAAGTATATAGATCAACGCATGCACTGTACAGGAGCAAGTGTATTATTAATATCCTTTCAGATACAATTCCATGCCATGTTAATCCATGTTTTATATTTTCTATTAAAAGTGGACCAACAGTAATGTGTTCTTTTTTTTTACCATCAATTTTATATACAATTTTAAGTACAATGTTCTTAATAAATACAAAATACACAAAATTTTACACACAAATAATTTGAAACAAGATTGACCAGTTTTATTATATCCCAAGCACAAAGGCAATTTTAATGGTTTCCAATTCCGTTTTCTAATTGCATTACTGTTAAATGAAGATGCATGGCCTGGGTGTTGATCCCAGATCCCTGGATAAGCTGAAGAATCAAAAACTTCTTCGGAACAAGGCAAAGCTGGAATGTTTGCCTTACCCAATGAGGAGTTTAAACAGAGTTTCCGGTCATAACAGGAGAACCCTTCCTTTGCCCTCCATCCGTAGTTGCCCCCTTTTTCAATGAGATCCACTTCCTCATACTTGTTCTGGCCAACATCTCCACAAAACATGCGACCCTGTCCCTGGCCGGTGATCGGGTCTCCTCTGTCAATGGAACAGCGCCACATGTTCCTGACTCCATAGGCATAGATCTCTGGCTTTGAGTCTTTCTCCCCAATGAAAGGGTTATCAAATGGGATAGTGTAGGGTGCACCATCATCATTGTTGTCCACATCAATTCGTAGAGCTTTGCCTAGTACTGTGGATCTGCAAAACGTGAACAAAGGTGCTCATTGATCTTCAATATAAAAACTTTTTAAAAGTATATGATGCTGTAGGCTGAATTAAATTCTCAAGTCTCTCTTATCTAACATACTTTATTATAGCCTGTGCAATTATAAATTCGGATGGTACAATGTGCAGAATACACTGAGATGAAAAAGTGTTTAGGAGTGTTTTTGCACTAGGAATCATGAAGGGAGGGGCATGGGAAGCAATCTAGTGAGTACACATGGGGTATTAGAGCATAAATTTCCAATCACAAAACATTTTATATGATAATAAGACATTCAGAAACACAACAAGGTACATATCTGTGACTTGAAATGAAATGAATAAGATTTCCACCGTCTGTTTCATCAGGGTTATCTGGTTTCCTCCCACTTCCCAAAACATGCTAGTAAGTGGTGAGTCTAAATGAAAATGCAAATTTGGCTGCTACTACAGTTTTTATCCATGCACTGTCACTTAGACTATTTTGCAGATGTGTAAAAAATACAGCCAAAACGTGCACAGTGTCAGAAATCACATAAGCAAGTGTGAAAAACCACATAAACAGAGATTACATGTGATTACTGAAAAATTCAGTGGAATTTGTGGCAAAGTCTGTGATGATTTAGATGTACATTTAGAATGACACTAATCTAATGTCTATAACTTCACATTACTTGTTATCTAGAGTAGCCTTGTAGTCCAAACGCAAAACTAAAGAAATACTTCTGATGGCAATCATCTGTTGAGGTAAGGAGGAATGTTTGTGTAAATTTTATTTGTCACCAAATTGGGCTTTAACGTTGAATCTTTGAAAACAAATTATAGAGCCAGCACCTATAATACAGTGGATATAAAATGTCTAGACACACCTGTTAAAATTGCAGGTTTTTGTGATGTAAAAAAAAAAAAACCCTAAGATAAATTGTCAGAAAAAATTACCTGGTTGCAGTGTGCACACCCCTGTATTACTACGTTATTAAGGTAACTTTTGCTTGTAATACACTCTTGATGTGGCAATTTTATTTCACTCTTCTTTGTAAAAATGCTCCATATCTATCAGCTTATGAGGGGAGCTTCTGTGCACAGCCCTCTTCAAGTCACCACACAGGTTTTCATTAGGATTTAGATCTGGCCCATACCAAAAGATTCATCAGCCAGATGGAAACAAGAAGATGTCAAGAATTCCTACAGAAACAGCTTATCCTTATTTGGGGTAAATCAGAATCATTTTATTGATGATAATTACTTTTGAGCATGAGTTTGAATGTGTTTGGTTAATTTCTTCTTGATCTTCTTCTTCTCCTGAAGCAATTCCTTTGTTTACTTGAATTTGTACTTTGGATCATCATCATGCAGGCAAGTGAAATGTTTCTTCTCCAGCTGTCTAACAGAGGCCTTCAGGTTTTGTGCCAATCAGAATAGATTGGGGTATTTGGAGCTATCCATGATTCCCTCTTTCTTGACTAGAGTCCCACTCCCAGCTGAAGAGAAGCAGCCCCATACCATGATGCTGCCACCACCGTGCTTCACCATGGGTATGGTATTCTTTGGGTGATAAGCTGTCATCTTTTAAAATTATGCCCACAAAGTACTACCTTGGTCTTATTAGACTATAACACATTTTGCTACATTCTTAAATGCAATTAGGCCTGCTTGGTATTATTTTTTCCCTATGGGCTTTTGTCTAGCCACTATACCCCATAGCCCAGACATGTGAAGAATATGAGAGATGTTTGTCACATGCACAGTGACCAGTACTTGCCAGATATTCCTACAGCTACTTTAATGTTGCCGTAGGTCTCTAGGCAGCTTCCCTGATTTGTTTTCTTCTTGTTCCTTTGACAATTTTGGAGGAACATCCCGGTCACTGTCACTATGGTGCCCCATTTTCTCCACTTGCTGATGATGGCCTTCATTGTTTTCCATGGTATATCTAATGTTTTGGAAACTCTTTTGTACCACTCTCATGACTGAAACCTTTTGACGGTAAGATCCCATACATGCTTTGTACGCACTTTGCAGACCGTGGCTTCAGCAGTCAGATAAAACCAAGATGTCAAGAAATTCCTACAGAAACAGCTGATCCTTATTTGGGGTTAATCAGAATCACTTTATTGATGCCATGCATTTGATAATTACTTTTAAACATAAGTATGGATGTGTTTGGTTAATTCTGAGCACAGTCACATGCCCCATTATGAAAGGGTGTGCCACGTTACTGTTTTTCTTTTTCCTTTTTGTTCTTTTTCTATTACTTGTTCACGTGAAGTTTGTTGGTTGATATATCATGTACACAAAGATAGAACATAACTGATCTTGGTTTTATAGTTTTTACACCATAAAAACCTGAAACTTTTTACTGACGTATGTAGACTTTTTACATTCACTGTATATTGCAACTGTAGTCATCTATAGGTAGTTAATATGACTTCAATGCCATGTGTTGTAGCCCTTGAAGCAGTTGCTGTGCGCTACAATGAGACATTTAACATGTAGACTCCATATTACCACTCTGTACTTTATCCAAAGTGCTGGCCATTGACGTCTTCATCTTGGCACCCAGGTTCTAAACCCATAGTCTACACTGTGTGAATATGGCAGGACCTTTTTCTAAGAGTTAACTGTGTTTTAGAGTGGCCCTCTGCCGTTCTTTGTAGATTCACTGGTCATTGCTAGGGAAGCCAGGCTGCCAGAGCCAACACTAATATTTTGAGGCTATGGCTCCATCTGAATGAATGTACATTGGTGCCTAAGGGTAAATGTTTTCCAAACACCCTGGAAACTAACCAGCTGAGGTAACGCATGGCTAATTTTCCTTTCCAAAAATAAATTACAGCTTCCTTGCTTTTAATATTTACAGATGTTTATGGATGAAATAGGTCTTATGGAAATCACTGAAGGATACTAATACTAATGATGATATGGAGTCCAACTCATTATTAACAGTAACAAGTTTAATCCTTTCTATTTACTCAGATTTGACAAATGGAGCATAGTCAATTTAATAACTACAAATATACTTATGTTAGTAAGAAAATTTGCTCCATTCTACCCTCTCACAAACTGAATCATTCCTGGTCAATGAGTTCTTAAACTTAAGGACCACTGGTGTAACCTTAATTAATTAAAAAAAGAAAGTTATACTAAATAAAATATGCATTCTAAAGGTACAACAGATGTGCCATTGTGCACAGGGACTGAGGGCCTGCAGGAAAAAGACATTTTATTCTTTTACGATTTTACTCTGATATGGTGAGGAACAGGTGGTTGTGGTGTAATGACATGCCACTGAGAAGCATCTGTTTCTGTCATCTTTCAAATTTTTAGTGCTCCAAATATCCATATCTGTATGTTTATTTGGATTTAAACTCAAATTTGTGGATTTTCTTTTTTTCTATCTTAAATATTAACCCTATCAATATGGCGGGAACACTGGAAAACATGGAGGAAAAAAACAAAGGTAGAAATGGCAGCACTGTCACCATGGTCTGTGAATTTTTTGGACAGTTCCTGAACCTTAATTACATAACTTAAGTTCATAATTGCTCTCAACTTGAGATGTGTGCAGGACTGTTTTTTAATCAAGCCCATCTTCCCAGAATTTGAACAAACTAGTAAGCTAATTTAAATCACAGCGATCCTAAACAAGGTTCTTAATTGCCAAAAATAGTGATGTTGATTGACACAGGAGCATAGTGGACACAGCTGATATAGATTGGGTTTACTCATTTATTCATTTGCTCATTTATTTTCTAAGTGTGTTTTATCTTAGTCATGGCCTCTATAGTTGAAACTACTTATTTCTTTATTTTTTGGGAAGTAGAACCAACTAAGTTCATTAAATATTGTGGTACATACCATACAGGTACATGCAAAAATAACTGTGGGAGCGGGCTGGATTGGTAAAGTGGGTCTGTGGTAGCAAGTGGATAAAAAAAAAAAAAAACAGTCCTATGCACAAGGGAAAGTACATTTTTAGTAGCTTTTGTCTAAGAATGCTGCCCTGTAATAATGATGCTTGGTTTATTATGCTTGAAAAGTTTACAAGAAAAATAAGTAACTGTGGTCGCACAAAAGTTCACATACTTGTTTTGGGAATTCCCAAACATGCCAAAGGGGTCTCCTGCTTTGCCTCCATCTCCTATGAAGATGTAAAGGTAGCCGTCCAAACCAAACAGAAGCTGGCCTCCATTGTGGTTTGATGCCGGTTCCACAAATTCCAAAATGGTCCTGTTAACAAAAATAATCACTATAACATTAAACCATAGTATGACTGTGCAGTTTGGTCTGGACTGGAATTATTAAGCCATTTTCATAGCTTGTTTCTTTAGAACTTATTTAAATACAATGGTGTATACAGTATTAAGAAATAAATAACACACTGGAATAATGACATGGAAAACTCTTCAGGATGTGCTCTGTGGTAACATGACAAAGTGAAATTTTCTTTATCTTATTTACATCAAGAGAAAAAAAAGAGAGGCTAGCAAAGGAATTAATATTTTTAGCTGCTGCACGTCTTTCGTGGCTGTTCCAGAACTTTACATCAGGCTGCATGTGACCACCTTGTCGTTGATTACTTTTCTACGACAGGACACCCCATCACGTTGAATTCCTTACTTATGCTGTATACCTAATAATATATAAATTGCTAATTAGAAGATTGCAAGTGTGTGATTTAATGTGCAGTTTGGACATTGGGTGGTCTGAAATTTTCATTACTTTTCAGTTATTGCTGAAATATATAGACCCAAATAAATGCACTGTGGTAATAAGATTTTTTTTATCTTTCTTTTTCTTTTTTTTTACCTTTCAGATGAGTGATCCAGCATATTCATATCTGTGTCTGACAGAAGGAACTCACTGATCCTTATCCTCTCCTGCCTGTTCACAGACACAGAGTAATAGACATATGCCTTCTTGACCACACTGAACCTGGGGTGCAGGGCGATACAAAGAAATCCCCGTTCATCCCCAGACCATGGTGAGGTCAACACGGCCTTGGTGAGGTTGAGGAAGGGCCTGTCGATCCTTGAGCCATTTGGCAAGTAAGTCCATACATATCCCAGCTGCTCAGCTATGAAGAAGCGATGTGTGCCATCATTTGCATGCACCATTGCCACTGGATTACGCAGGCCATTTGCTACTTCCTGTAGGCAAAGCTGAATGCAGCCCTTGGGATCAGCTTGAACGTTGCCTAGGTTAGCGTTTAACTCGTTGCTGGTGAGAACATTGGGATAGCAATACTCTGGATCCTTCAGCTCCAAAAAGTCACAGAATCTATCATGATCCTCCTCTATGATGGCAGTGATATTATTGTCTGTCAGCAAACTAAGTGTGTAACGACAGTGGAGCCAATAATCAGAGCAGTAGTCACGGCAAAGGCCAGGGAGCTCCCGCATGGGAGTATTTGCATCCTCAGCATCATACAGGTGAGCTGCATAAGGAGAACATTCCTACAGGACAGAACATATTCATATTTAGTATTAACCATTATGATCTGTTTACTACTTTGCAACAGATGTCACCTTGACTCAAACAAATCAAATCAAATGGGATTTAATCAAATTTAATCAAATAGGAATATGATTTATAAAAATAAACTTTAAAATACCCAGTGTAATATTGTACACTACAATAAATCTGTGCCAAGTTTTTTATCATATTTTTTGGAAATTTTTGGAGTTTTTGTTTTTTTGTTTTTTTTTTGGCAAATGATGCTTCATCTACTTAAATCTGTGCAAGGCTGCATTTTTGATAAAAAAAAATTAAAAAGAGAAATTGAACATGAAAGTTTGGAATATCATTTATTATTATTTAATGAAGAAAATCTCTGTCATAAGCACTGTCATAAAATTGAACTTAATGCTGTTTCATGTTAAGTCTAACATAAATCATAAACAAACATTCTTAGTACAGGCTATATAGAAACTGAGATTTTTGGTCCTGAAAAATGAAAGTAGATTTTGAAAAAAATAGTTTGAAATAAATATGATTTCACGTATTTCCTCACTAATAAGTGTGTGTTACTAGGTTTATAAACAAAATTGATCTATATAATGACATAGCTTGATAAGTGAAGAAGCTAAATGCCTTCTTCAAATTTGTGAACTTGCAGCTGAAGTGAAACTGTTTTTAAAACAGCGTTAATTTTGTTACTTTTGCTAGAATCTGTTAATTGATTAAATCTTCAGAATATCTCTAGATATACTCAATTAGCAGAAGGCATGTTCATGAACTTTCAACTCTTAGTGAAAAATAGTTTCCTCCCTCTTTCTCCCTTTCTCTTTGCTCCCTCCCTCTTTCTCTCTTTGAAATTCTTCCTGAAACGTGCTGCTCTGCACGTTCATCTTCGAGTTGAGTTCCCAGAATTCAGTTCACTAGCTGGTGATGGAGTCTTGGGATATAAATACAGCAGCTCATGGGCACATTGGCTAGTCCAAGCCCTTATTACCTTTCAGCCACAAATCCACACCCATCACTGGTTCGGCTTCAACAACAATGTCTTACATCTACACCCAAGCAAATCATCCCGAATGACTATAATGGCTTTACAACAATAAAACTAAATTAAAGTGACTGGGATTTATTGCTTCATAAGCTGGCAGAATTGCAGAGTTTGTATATTTCCAAGATTTAGAAGTGTACTTCCTATGATTAGAACTGAAACTGAACTTAAACCCATTTATGAGTTATTTATGGTAAACGTAAATGTCTGGTGCATGTTAAACCACACATGTGGTGGATTATGTAATGTCTCTGCTTTAGTATATTTGGGTGAAAATCTTGAAGAGAAAAGTACAGTTGATGACTTCCTGCTTTACCTCACTCCTACACCTGACAGTGTTTGATTACATGTGGAACATCTAACAGCATTTATTTAAACTATATGCAATTATTCACCTAGAATGTCACCAAAACCTTGTCACACTTTCCAGACCTTCTCTTCTACTTTTTAATAAAAATAAAAACAAAATGGTGATATGATTGCCCTTACTACAAACTGCAGGCCAACTGAGTCTTCTTCAGTATTTATCAAGGTTCATCAGTGTTCATCATCTCCATACAGCCTTCTGCACACCTTCCCATCTCCTTCCATCTTTGTGTTTACATTTCATTTACATTGGATAATTATGAAATTCAGGAGTGATTGGGATTTCAGATCTTTTGAACTCCACTGGGTTTTTGTTCAGATTGAAAACAGATGGTTCCCCAGTCCCAAACTCACAGACACCACATTTGGTGCATTCCTCTAGGCCTTTAAAACCATTGAGCTACTTTCTATATGGTGACTCAGCAGGAATCTGTCTGCGAATATGATGAGTGTATAACCAAATTCTGAACTGTTTTCTAATGAATTGAAATATAATAATCATAAAGGCAAGGTTTGATTTTAAAATATGAACCTTTGCTCTGAATTAAACATTTTAAATACTGATTCTTTCTAATCTTTCAAATAGCATTGGTTCAATCTTAAATTATGGGAATAGTTTGACACTTCCAAGTTTATGAGCCACTATGGTGCTGCTCAATTCTGTATTACGTATATTGTATTTATATTTGTATCACTTAGGGTTAGGGTTCTTTGCTCACATTAAATCAATCCACCCTACACATAGTGTTAACAGTAATGACTTGCTGTATGTTTTATCCAGTAAGAGAAACTATATTTAGTTCATTCATCTTAAAGTGTAAACACTTTATCTTGGTCCAGGTCATATTCAGATCCAGAGCATATTCTGGAAACACTGGGTACCGGCCTGGAACACAATCTGGATGGGTTGTCAGTCTATTGCAGGGACCCATGCGTACACATATTCACACATTCATTCATGCTTAGGGGCAATTTGTTATAGCCAAACCATCAACCACCATGGGAGGAAACCCATATGGGCAAACTCTACACAGACAGTAACCCTATCTCTGAAACCATCTCGGGGTTCATAGAGTTGTGAGGCAGTTACCCTATCTGCTAGCCCTATAAACCTATATTTAACATAGTTACAGCTAGTTATGTTTGTTGAATGACTACTAAATTTGGAAAACAGCTATCTAAAGTACATGGTCAGTTACATTATTCATTTAAATCCCTGGTCATTGTCAATACCTTTTTTTAATACAGTTGTAGGGAATTTTTTCTTTTACACTTAAAAATAATGCCACAATGCGCAAACAGGATGATACAATAACAGAAAGGAATCTATTAATAAATTCTTAGTCCAAGCCTCCTGTTTCTCATTTTAATAATAATGCTTTGGCTGAACTTTTCTTTTTAGTGACCATAAATTCTGCATCTGTGTCATATAACTAATCTTCAGCTGGCTTCATCCTCTTATTATTCTTTCATTTCTCAGTCCTCAACCTTCTTCATGTGTCTAATTGATGCCATTTTTTCATACTTACTTAATATCTCTATCAACTGTCTGATAACATGAGAGACGCTGTTCCAGATTCGAAAGGAAGTTGATGTTTTGGTTTTCCCTAGGTCTCTACTGCCGCACAAGCAGCTCCCTGTAGCTGAGATAAACGTCCCAACAAAGGATGTCATTGAGCAAAGCTTCCTCTCTAAGTGGTCAAGGGAATGAGATCTTTCCTCAGCCAACCGCACTACCTATGGGGGATCAGTGTGGTAAAAGAAAACACCATTATTGAAGTGGGTTGAAACCAAATGAGCTTGAGGTGCTGCAAAGCTGTATTTTTTTCTTATCTGTTAAAGGCATCACCGGAAAGGCTGGTTTTGTCCTATATGATTTGGATCCAAATAGACCAAGGCACAGTAGGCACAAAACAGCCATGAGTCAGACTTGGTTTTGTATAATGATATGTTTCTGTGCTGTTCTAAATCTATGTGCATTTATTTGCCCATCATGAGATAAAGTTGGCTGTAATCTACCATGCATATCTTTATATTTAGACATTTAATGTCCTTGAGAAATGTGTTTGAGTTTATCTTTTTGCTTGAAGGACTTAAGAGATGTTCCCAGTTGTTATCATTTTTTGGTGATTATGTCTTTTATCAGCATGCTGTATTTCTTGAAGCAAAAGAAGTGGAAGACTTTGAAATAATAGTGGATTTATAGGATAAAGACAAGATTGAACCCACAAGGACAACTTTGACCCCCAAAAATTATCCATTCTCATGCATAAAACCTACCATTCATTCAGAAAACATGAGGCTTTCCATTGGAACTGAGTGACGTAAGGTCTTCACTGTAAGCATAACTTCGGGTGAGACACTGTTGCAAATATTTAAAATTGATCAACACTAGACCCATTTGTGCAGATGTATTTTTAAACATTACACATGTAAGATTTTTTTAATCTTTGAGTCTCAACACACGATACCAGACAGTGATGACAGGCCTGGATGACCTAAGTCTGAGTCTTACCTGGCACAGGATGCTGCGGATGTACTTCCCGCAGACCATGAACCCAGAGTGATCAAAGTAGTCCATAATTTGGTCAAATCTGTGTGAAATCTGTTTGTCTTGCTCCAAATCACAGCAGCCAAATTTGGAATAATCTTTGCAGAAGCTCAGCGGCTCCTGAGGATGGAAAGGAGGCTTATAGTCCAGGCATTGCGGGTGGGCATCTGCATGCAAGGAGCTCAGGAGCAGCCAAAGCAAAAAGTGGAGAAGCTCAGCACTCCAGATTCTTACTAAACTCATGGCAGTGAAGAAAACGAGAGCAGGCGTCCCAGCCGGCAAAGGTACGAATTAAACGGAATGCCTTTTGGTTTGTGTTCCGCTCTAGCTAGTCAATAATTTGTGGGCTAACTTGGATACCTGTCAGCACACTCACACATGCTCAACTCTTTCATTGGACATGTGCTCTGGTCCAGAGAGAGAATGAACCGATTGAAGTCGCACAAGGCCTTCTCATTCAACAGTCTGAGCTTCAGCCACATGTGTACACACACACAAACTACTCCAATCCCTCCTCCTCGTCTCTACCCATGTCTCCTCCTCTCACTCCTGCCTTCTAACTCTTTCTCTCTTTTCTCAAGCAAAGGCATTCCTATCCTTTGCGGCTGGCCTCTGTCACAAACTTGTAGTCACCCTTCCCCCATATGCTGAATCTCTCCCCAGTACGGGTGTAATGATAAACTCTGGTCACATTTCTTTTGAATTCACACTGGCATCAAGATTCAATTCACGTAGATTCTCAGAATCTTTTGAACAAAATTTGAATGAAGAAAAATTATGACTGAAAACATTCCTTTTTTTATTTCTGAATCATAAACAATGCAAAAAGTCAATTTTTGTCTGTATAAAAAAATAAATCAAGTTGCTATGAAGAGATATTGTAATCAAAATGTACTACAGGATCACCATATCTTAATAAATAAAGTTATAAATCCTACCCAAATTTTGAATAAACAAAATCTCTAATATGGGGGAAATGACTGAACACAGTGATCTCTGTAACTGTGCCTGAGGCACCATTTTAAACAGAAATAGAGCTCCAAAGTCAGCTAAAATGCCTGATTTCCATGACCTTTTTCTTGGGCAGCATAGATTACAATTTGGGGGGAGGGGTTTATTTGCTTGAAAGCTGCTGAACAGATCTTTTAAATAATGTTTATATAACCATATTACCTATATTGAGTGTTGGTCATTGTGATCTGGGGCTATTGGACCCAGCATACGCTCTATATAGTTTATCTCTATGGATTTTTCAGATTGGGACCTCTGCTGTTCCAACAGTGCAACTGCACTCGATGCATTATTAATGCTGATTCCCATTATATGATTTGTGCATTTCTACGATGCACATCAATCTCGTTTTTGTGTCACGATGCATCGTTACACCCCTACTCCCCACCAATCTTAGTCTAATGCTTCATCTTTCACTTAATATATTATTTACAACACATTATAGACAATATAGTTGGGTGCAAAGGTTTGTGTACCCATAGGACACAATAAAAAAGAAATTCAGTTTATGTCAAGAGATTTAGTTGATTAAGTTTCATGTTAAAGTATTAATAATGAAACAATCAAAATGGTATTATTTTGAGAGTTTATATCTGAATGTGATATACATAAGGAATAAAACACAGGTGTGCTCTTATAGGAAAATAATCTCCACCAGGTTGGTGTGATGAGGTATTGTTACCACATCAAAGTTTAAATTTTTACAATACCAGCACATCCCACAGTGTTTTATTCCTCTTATACCACAGCAATTTGCCAAAGCTAAATCGAAGCTTGTCACATTACCAAAAAAAAATACAATCTTCACCATCCTAGAACAACAAGTGAAACAACAAATATAGGCCACAAACACTTGCTAGCAAGATTGACAGGAACTCTTTCAAGACACTAGAGGAGTCCTCACATGAGAGAATCAGCTATGGGAAGCATAGCCAAGTATTAGAAAGGAAGTTACATATAGGACAGTTGTTTTTGTGGAGGTTAGTAATTTCCATGCAAAAATATAACCCACAATACAGCGGATTGTGTTTACTCACATAAATCTGAAAATGTAGCCAATTTATATGCTTTATATTACTGCATTGTTTTCAAAGTTCCACTATCCAGTGCTTACTTTTTGAGTCCTTGAAGTTATCTCAATAAAGTGTTTTCATTGCTACTGTCACTATGTTGATGTAGTAGATAGATTTTAAAGGCCACACTTTTAAAGTTGAAGGCTTTAATCCACCAACTACCTTTTTGCTGAAAGTAAACGTCTGTTAATGCTTATTTAAAGGGAAGCATCTCTGTGGGGCACAAAATTACTTTTCCACATGGGCGATATAGGTTTTGGGAAGATTTATTCTTCAATAAATTACAAGATCACTTGACAACTGTGTATTTTGTTTATTCAGCTTGTCTTTTGTCTTATACTAAATTTGTTTGGAAGTGTTGTTAATCAACAAAAATAGAGGAACTCCGGAAGGGGGCAAATACTTTTTCATGGCACTGTATAAAACATTAGTTGTAATTAGCATGACTAGAGAAAGTAAGTTTTGTTCAAATGTTTCAAACAGACAGTAAATAAAAAAAATATAAAAAAAAAAAAAAAGAATGCAGGAGGATGCAGGTGTCTTGCCAGAAACCGTTATTGCCCTTCCTTTTAGTTTATTTGCACTCATTTTACACTATATTGTTCCATTGGTATGCAGTTAAGTCAGATAGAAAGTTTGGGATTTGCTTCATGTGGTGTCAGAATTACTACATCGAACTGAAGGCACAGCCTAGTCACTTTAAAACAACAAACGGTGGCTAATGTCAAAACAAGCTTTTATGATGTCCTGCTAAGTAGCTTTGGTTGTTTGTTGCTGCTGAATTTAGTTAGCTTACAGCTTTCATTGCTGTCTCATTGAATCTGTCTGGGACAATAATAGTTATTGGCAGTTAAAACATTTAGCATACCAGGAATTTGCTTCATGTGGGAGATTCCTAAATCAAGCTTTAATGGCGTGGTTGAACATAATCACAACTTGCGGGTAATGTCAGAACAGGGTTTGTCTGAATTTTTCTGTGGAGTCACTGAATACGTTGTTTAAAATAACACTGAATTATGTTAAAAAATAATATAAATTATTATCAAGCTACAGATACACTATTATGACCAAAACTTTGTGTACACCTGAGCGTTACACCTACATGTGCTTTTTGACCATCCCATTCCCATTAGTGTCCCTTTGCTGTTATATTATACAACTCATTTGATTGCTCGATCAGTGTTCCGAGAGAACTTATACTGTATTTCCTATAACCGCAATGTGTGCATCATTCCACTCGTCTGTTTGCCATGAACAATTACACTTTTTAGTTCAAGTGTTGGAGACATCATTAGCATGGCATGACATGGCAAATGATACTTTTCAGGAATATAAATTTTGATTTAAAATATGAAAGCTCATCAGATGAAAATGAAATGGAAATAGGGACAGCAAATCTACAGGAAGCATGTCTAACAGGAATGGACAAACAATGTGAGCTAGCTAGCCAGCCACCCAACTAGCTATAAAGTGAGTGTGGCTTCTTGAGTATCTATTTTCACTAGCAGAGCAAAACTAAACAGAACATTTGGCCATAATGTTATGGATATATCAGTTACTCAATATTAATTTCTTGTTTATAGAACTGTGGCATAAAAGCAGCATTGCACTTGCCAATATTCAGTATAACCACACCTATTGCTTGTGTGATATTGTTTAAATAACCTCCACTCTTTTGGGAAGGTTTCCACTAGATTTTGAAGTGTGGCTGTGGGGATTTGTCCTTTCAGCCACAAGAGCATTAGTGAGGTCAGGCACTGGTATCAGGCGAGGAGGCCTGGGGTACAGTCCATGTTCCATGTCATTCCAATGGTGTTCAGTGGGGTTGACATCAAGGTACTGTGCAGGACACTCAAGTTCTTCTACACCAACCGTGGCAAACCATGTCTTCATGGAGCTTGCTTTGTACACAGGGACAAATGAAGGGAAATTATAATGCATTCTATATAATAAATGCATCCTGCATCCTATATAATTATATGCTTACAACTATGTGACAAAAGTTTTTGGAAAGGCCCACTTAAAAAAACTATAGAGCATTGATAAAATCATAGAACAAGAAATCACTATACATATTAAATATATAATTACATTATGTTTTTTTTATTTAGTTTCTGGCTATGTGGTAACTATAAAGCGTAATCAGAAATTTAGTGGTTCGTTACAGACATTAAATGGAACATTAAACAATGTAATCATAATTCATAACTTCTATTCTCATAAAACACTTAGTACTGTTTGCTTTTATGCTTTTTTACCTGTACAGTGTAAGGATTCGTGATCACACTGTCCAGTGTCACTCAGAAGAGTATCGATTCCTTTTTGAGTATGGTTCCTCTCAAGGTTTCTTCTTCATGTCATCTCAGGGTGTTCTTCCTCACCACTGACATCTCTGGTTTGCTTATTATAGATCCAAATCAAAATTTCTGTAAAGCTGAATTGTGACAGTGTCTGTTGTTAAAGGGTGCTATAAAATTAGAATGGAATTGAACATAGTTAGTTATTTTATTTGACATTTATTTGTCTAGAAGTTGTTTTCATCCTTAGTGACTTACTGTTGAGCTGATCACTAGCTGAGACTGCTGATCCACCACTGCACAATAGTATAATTAACTTTTACTCAAACTGCAAACGTGGGACTAAATAAGCTTGAAACATTGGTGAAAAACTCAGCATTCCATCTTGTTGTACTTATTATAGCCTTGTGGAATGAAGAGATTGTTCTGGGTAATTTGTGGGAGGAAATACAGTAAACCTAGTGACTCACTAGCTCACCATGTGCAGACCTTCTGGGAAACCTGGCCTTATGGGTGATTTAATAACTTGAGAATGGTGATCTGACATATTTTGGCAGAAGCTCAAACAAAAGCTTTTAAGAAGAAGATCTTTACTGATTAGAAATCAATGGAGGAAATAATGGTGGAATAAAAAGGGAATAAAAAAGGGATAATGACTGTAATAATAATTTTAGATTAGGGTTTATATACCCACACACTTCAATCTGTGTAGACCTTAGTTCCTGTGGTAGTTCCAGAGATTGTGACATAATGACTGAAAGCAACTTTGGCTGATTTAGAGTTTATTCTAGGTTCAGTGAGGAGACATTTAATTGATGATTTAAGGGACCTGACTGATATGTATTCAGTAAGCATGCCAGCAATGCAGGAAGGAGCTAAGCCTTTCATAGATTCAAAAACAATAGGAACATATTTTAAAATCAATTCTTTGTTTAACTGGGAGCCAGTGAAGTGAAGTTAAGATAGGAGTGATGTGTTTGTATCGTCGTTCACAAGCAAGGATGGAGTGAGGTTCACTAACATACAATTTCTCAACATTTCTGTTTCTCAACATACAATTGCAATGATTTCATCATTAACAAACTATAATATCATCAAAAGATTCACAGAATCCAGAGAAATCTCTGAACCTGAGGGGCAAGGCCAAAAACCAACCTTGAATGCCAGTGACCTTCAAGCCTTCTCATCTGAGACAGACTGATATAAATTGGAAAAGTGTGCTGTGGTATAATGAGACCACATTTCAAATTGTTCTTGGAAATTGTGGGTGCTGTGTCCTCCTAAAGAGGAAAAGGATTGGTACCAGGGGAAGGTTCAAAATCTAGCATCTGTGATGGTATGGGGGTGTGTTAGTGCCCATGGCATGTATGACTTGCACATCTGTAAAGGCACCATTTGTACTAAAAGGTACATGCAGGTTTTGGAGCAATATGTGCTGCCATCCAGGCGACAGCATTTTTATGGACGTCCCTGTTTATTCCAGCAAGACAATGCCAAGCCACACGCTGCACATGTTATAACATTCATAGTAAAAGAGTGTCGGTACTAGACTGGCCTCCCTGCAGGCCAGACCTGTATGTAACACATTATTAAGTGCAAAATACGACAACAGATGTGACAATGGAGATCTTGGACTGTTGATAGTCATATATGAAGAAAGCCTCTTTCTTTTCTCTTTCAAAACCTCCACAAATAGTGTATTCAGTTCCCAAATACTTACTGAATGTTGTTAAAAGAAAAGGTGATAACACAGTGGTAGACATGCCCCTGTCCCAAATTTTTTTGGAACTTTTTTGCAGGCATGAAATTCAGAATATGTGCATATTAACAAAAAACAATGAAGTTTATCAGTTTGAACATTAATTATCTTGTCTTTGGATTGTATTCAATTGAATACGGATCAAAAAGGTTTTGAAAATGATCGCATTCTGCTTTTATTTACATTTTACACAGTGCACCCACTTTTTTGGAATGGAAGCTATAGAAATAAAAGCATGAATCAGTTTGTCAGAGTTTAGCTGAGACAGTAAGTATCTAACCTAAGATATATTTCTAAAGTGATTAAAGGCAGTCTTGGAGATATTAGATAAGTGCTTTTGGTTAAGTAAATGATGAGCATTTTAAAATCACACTGAAGTTTTTGGCTTGCTCACAAGGTTTTACTGATAGAGAGTTAATAATGAGTGAATCTGGTACCTCAGAGCCTTGGAACCTATTAAAGGAATCTTTTGGTCATCCAAATTTTAATATCAGCGGTGCATTAAATGAGGTCATCCAATAGGCTAAGGTTATTGGTCAAAACAGATATACGTACATAACTGCACATTAACATCACACATGTTTAATCAACTCTGAAAGTGTGGAATATTAACACTTTTACAGTGTTTATATAACTCTCAGTGACCAGTGTTAATTTAATTATCACTCCAGTGTTAGAAATTTAATTCTACCTCATTACTGTTCAGTTTACTCTGTCAGTGTTTAGGAAGAAACTCTGAACAGTGTTGTTTTAACACTTACTAAAAGTGACTCAATAAGTCTGGAGAGTGAATGAGAAACTCTCATTAGTGTTTTTTAACACTGCAAAAGTGTGGAATATATCTATGAAGAGTTATTAAAAAGCTCTGAGCAGTCTAGCTTTAACAGTAAATAAAGGTTAATCATATCAGTGAAGAGTAAATATATTTATCTCTTTTAGCATCTGTATTAAAACAAGCCAATAGGTTTTCAAAATTTTTCAAATTGTTCATTCTGCTGACTTTAGAATCCCTTTCAGGAAAGTCAGAGTATATTGTGCTTATCTGCGAGTGCACCTTGGTTACAAATTCCTCTAGATCACATACAATTAATGTGACTACATTATTGGAAGCACCATGTCTTTGTAGTTTTGCAACAACATCTGCACACATGTGTTTTAGTATCTGACTCTTCTGAAAAAGACATTGGTGCTGAAAGTTAAAAAGCTCATTGAATGCACTGAGGGAACCAGCCATCAGACAGGGGATAAGTTTCTTATCAAGGGCAATGTAAAACTTGCCAATCTGCCCTTATTCATACAGCAAGAAGGTATGGCTGCTATCCTTCTCTGTGGTGAAGATGTTCATTAATGCACTTGAAGACTATAATGATACAAGCAAGCGTTCCAATTATAGTTCATTGATACTAATAACAAAGCAGGTTCTGGGTTTGATCCCAGGGTCAACAAAGGGCCTTTCCGTGCGAAGCTTGCATGTTGTCCCAGTGCCTGTGTGGGTTTCCTCCTGGTGCTCCAGTTTCCTCCCATGGTGCAAAGATATAATATAATAATAATAATAATCATCATCATCATCATCATCATAATCATAATAATATTAATGTTACATTTACATTGCACCTTTCACAATCCCAAGGATATTTGACATATAGAAGAAACTGAAATTAAAAAACAAACAAACAAGGAATTGAGGGAGGCTAAGCAGTAAAGGAGGAAGAGAAAAGTTCATAGAAGAGAAAAGTTTTTAATTCAGACTTGCAGACTTGTTGCAGAGTTTAGGAGCCACTGCACTGAAGGATTTGACTCCCAAGGTGGAAAGTCTGGTGTCTGGGACAGCAAATAGATTATTGCTAGAAGACCCAAGAGAACAGGAGGGGAGTAAGGGGTTAACAACTCATTGAGATATAAAGGGGCAAGGTTATGCAGGGCTATAAAGGTACAGGCACTTGGTACAGGATTGAACTGGTGAGTTTTTTTATTCCACAGGATTGAATAGCTGACAGAGGATGGGGATGATATGAGCTGAGTACTTGATATGGGGGAGTACTCTAGCTTCAGTGTTCTGGACATACTATAGCTTTTTTTAGCACAACGTCAACATGTTGTGTCAAGTTAAACCATTCTAATACTGACATGAACTTAGATGTGGATTAGGTCAGCTGGCTACTCTAAACTGCCCATAGGTGTGAATATTAGCATGAATGTCTGTCTTTGTGCTTGTCTCTGTGTTAGCCTTGTGCCCTGGCAGCACTGATTTTTACCAGGTCTCTTGCTTCCAGGTTGAGGTGGAAGAAGATGAATAGAAAAAGTAGAGTAGTAATGTTACTGTCCCAGTCTGAATTTGAGAAAGATGGAATGTCAACGATGGATGTAAATGCTTGCTAGATTACTTAACTTATGCTACACAGGTCTTACTTATACTCATGTGCCTGTCTCTGATATAACACAAAGTAATAGTATAATATATTCCTGGAATGAACTTCACCATCTGCCTGTTTTTTGTTTTTTCTGTTGATGACAAGAAGGGAAGGCACAGGAGGAGCCAAGGTCAGGTCCATGGCTTCCTCAGTGATTGTTGGCTTTAAATGCAATGTCTGACCTTTCCAACATTTAGAGGCTGTTTCAACATTGAAAAGGAGTGTGAAGTCTTGATTAACTTTTAAAATGCAAAACACCAAAACAATTAGACAATTACATTAACTATTTATTTTCTAATTATACTAAATATTTGACCAACCTACGATTCCTTTGGTGTCTAAAAAGCAGGAAAAGTTTTTTAGAATGTCAGTTGTCTTGTTTGGGTCATGGACAAGAAAATGTCTGTGACGATTGGTCTCCATCAACTTATGGAAGATCTGAGCTTTGTCAGATGTATGGGCAAAGAAGGCAATGGCCTCTCTTATAGCACCTTCATCAAGCAGGTCCTCAGGGTTGGCAGATCTTTTCAAGGAAACTCCTCCCAGGTCAGAGCCAGTATTATTTCCCTTAGCAGTATGATGAGGTGTATTTTTCTGCAACATTTTTAGTCACCATGCATGTTAGCCAGTTCCACTATGAGCATCATAGAAGTGCTTATGCAAAAAAAGAGATTCGTTGATCATGGTGGTCACAGTTACTGTGAAACAAATACAAGCATGCTTATATAGCCTTTCTTATTGAATTGATCTCACAGTGATGGAAAAAGTGTCACAACACCACTCTCTTTGGTTGCAAGTAGGAATCCTGAAAAATTGTTAAACAGTGACAAAAAAACTTTATGAACACAAGTAACCATTGAACAGCAGAAGTTTTAATAGCACACTCAATAACTTCCTACACTGAATCCATCCTTCTACTCAGGAAGCAAATGCTGACTGGTTGTGAAGGCATTGTATCTGGTAGCAAAGCAAAGAGTCTAAGCAAGCTGCAGGAAAAGTTAACAAAAAACGCATAGGCCATACCCAAATTTATATCACTATACATTTAGGTCACATTATGGAGAGAGATTTGGAGAAATGTTAACAGCTGAGGAAGACAAGCCCCTTCTCATCTTTGCTTCACTCCTGTATGCTCGGCACAACACTGCCTCCTACTGACCACGCAAACATAACAATACAGCATGTTAAAAGACCCACAGTGCAGACATGATGAATGTAAACCTGTTTGAACAGGCCAAGGTAAAAAGCCCCTTCGTTTTTCTGTATCACACACTACATGGCACCTCTGGTTCGAAAGACCCACCTTAGGACCAGAATATATAAAAAAACGTATATAAATATAAACGTACATATTACCAATATGTAATTATTGGTATACAACCTGTTAAGTATAATTCCCAGGAATGGAAGATTTGAGACTGGTCTGTAGTTCTCTCATCTAAATGGGTCAAAATTACTCTTTTACAGCTATGGTGTTATAATAGCTTGTTTGATCCATGTGGGGAAGATTCCAGAGAATAGGGAGGTATTAACTCAAGGATATCATATATCAAGCAAGTAAAAAAAGGTTTTAAACAGCTTAGTAGGAATTAAGTCAAGAGCACATCTTGCAGAACTTTACTTTTACAGACAACTGAGATTTTTTATGGTCTTGTACAAATGGAAAACGCTAATCACTCAGTCATTAATCTGACTCCAAAGAGACAGCCGAGTTCTCTAGGTGACTCAGAAGAAAGGCATGAGTTTGGCCTTGCTGTTATCGCTGGGGGATGGATAAGGGGAAACTGACCTTACATGGTAAAATAAAGGGACATGGCATATCTTTGGGTGGAACTTTTTTGCCAAAATTGTAAGAACAATCAGTATTTATAAAGGAAAGGATGTCTTCATAAACTGTTTTGATACCAACCATGAATATAGGCAAGAAAATTACAAAGAAAAAAATATAGATGAGAACAAGGATACAAGAGATTTTCTGCATTGAAAGAATAGTAACTAAGTGTTTTCAGTTAACTAAAGCTGCACTTAAAGAAATGATACATTAATTGTGTGTTAATTTATAACAATGCAAAATTTTTGATTCTGGAATACAGGCAAAAAAGACAAAAATTACCACATCAGCATCATCATAAAAACAAAGAAGGGCGCTTACACACTCTACATAGAGCAGTTTTGCAAACATGCTGACATTGACATTTCTAGGGAAGAACATACTCTGATATCCTTTGCTGTAATACATACAGCACTGTTTATTAGCATGTAAACTAGTGAAAGTATTATAAAGTACAAAACTGCAATATGTGTAGCATGATGGGGAATTTTAAAGCATGTCACGTTTATTTGAAAATCACAATCTATTACAAGATGTTAATGACAGTTATCTATAGTGCTGTAGCTTAATGGATGAAAATAAGCACAAATGTAAACATCAATCCCCATAAAATCTGTATTGCAGTGATACGTGGGGCAACGCTATGACCCGACCTGCTTTGAGAGCCAGCCACCATATCCCTAATGTCTTTGATAGCTAGCGCTAGCTAGCATGTACAGTTCACTTACTTTGATTAACTTTTCCAAGTGGTTTAGACATCGCCTGTACATCTGGTACATCTGGTACAAACACTTCCCACATGAATGACAAAAACAGGCCTGCTGGCTAAAATGGTTTCCACAAAATGAGCAAAACATGGTTTAATGCAGAGCCCATCTACGGAGAACTCATTCACTTCCTAATGGAGCTAAACAGCTAAAATAATTATTTACACCTGCTTCTTGAAAAAAATTTGTATTTGCAAATATAGTATCAATTATGTGTTAGATGTTTAATTTTTCTTACAGGAAAGGCGATTTTGCCCATAAACCACTAGAATGCACTTAGCAGAATGCTAAATCAGATTATGGGCAAAATTGCCTTCCCTGTAAGAAAAATTAAATATCATTAGAATTTTTTACATTTCAATTCAAATATATATTCAATATTATATTTGCAAAAACTAAAATACAATTTGGGGAGTTTTATTGAGAAGCAGATTACTGTAAAGATTGTTAAAGCATGTGCATAGTACCAAGGTAAGATTTCCTAAAGTCTAATGGAGGCATGAATGAATAATTCTAGACAATATGATGCTTTTTTAACTCAATGTGCACTCTAAACTCTGTTTCCCTCACATAACCTAAAATATTCAAGGAAGGAATTCTTATTATATAATCAGGTAGTATTTACTACATTTCCTCCACCCCTAAATCATCCCAAATATATAGGAAACATCAGGACAGCATACCAAAACATTCCTGGAAACAACTGTGAATTATAAACAAGGCTTAAGAAAGAAGAATAATAGAAAGCATCTTTGGAAGCCATGTGAATTTCTGGAACTAATGTTCTTTAAACTAGCGCGTGTGGGGGTATTCCATGAAGGGAGCTAACCCTTCATAAGCCAGGCTTAATTCAACAAGATGCAGTATTACATACAATACCTGTGTAAATTCCTGGAACCATACATTTCAAATCACACATGTCGCTCTAAAGCCCTTACAGTTTCACAGTCTTTGGGTGTGCATTGTCTTTACAGTGTTGGGGATGCAGAACTAAAGTAAAGCTATAGTGTTCTGTGAGATTAGAAAGGTTTGTGTTGCACTAAAGCACTTTCTAAATACATTCATCTTTTCTGGCCACCAAGGCATTCTTGGCATTTTTGGAATTGAATGTATGGAATCTATTACATCAAATCATTTATCACACATTGATCATAATGTGTTCAGTAACTTGAATTAGTAACTGCATTCAATTTGCCTGGATTTCCAAAAATCATTGGCGCCATTAACTACACCCACATCAGAATAAGGAATATTGATATATTAATGTACAGGTAAGTCTTAATAACACCATACGCTAAATACATCTATAATGTAAAGTGATCATAAAACATTAAGTCTTCTGTCATCATTACGACCTCCTAAAAATTTTAGAAGGTACACAACATCTCATTTTAAAAATTGTGGAAAAATGGCCTGGATCAGTACACAATGCAAGAACATTTCAGGAATCTTCACTGGCACTGAGCCTTAGCCAAGGTAAGGCAGTTGGAGTGTACATTTGGGAATTGCATTGCCTTGCCTTGGCTGATCCTCTGTGCCAGTGAAGGCAATTGAAATCCACAAATCTACTATTCCCCTCCATGAATCACCACCTTATTGTGGTGGAGTGGTTTGAGTGAGTGATCCTAGAAGCTATGATATCAAGGGTAACTTGCCTCTGCTAGGGCCTTCCAAAACAAATTGGTCCTATGTGAGGGGCCAGACTAAGTGTGAATTTTAAGACCTCTATGAGAATAAGAAAAACAACACCCAAAACAGTGATTGTGGGGCCCCATCCTGGCGCTAGGCCTGGGGAGGGGCTCATCACCAAGCACCTGGTGGTCGGGCCTTTACCCATGGTCCCGGCTGATCTCAGCCCAAAGGTGCTACATGGGTCCACCCTTCTGTGGGCTCACCACCTACAGGAGGGGCCATGGGGATAATGTGAATTCTGTATCAGACAATGGCTGAAGGTGGATGCTTTGGCAGTCTGAACCCCAGCTACTGTAACTGGCTTTAGGAACATGGAATATCAACTTTCGGGTTGGGAAGAATCGTGAACTTCTGGGTGAGGTTGAGAGATACCAGCTAGATATATTTGGGCTCCTCTCAATGTGCAACACGAGTTCTTGAACCAGACTCCTGGAGAGGGGCTGAACTCTGTTACACTCTGGAGTTGCCCTGGGTGAGAGGTGGCAGGCAGATGTGGAGTTCTTCCAAGTGAATGAGGGGGTTTACCTGTGCCTTTGGTTGGGGAATGGGCTCTGACTATTGTTTGTACTTATGAGCTGAACAACAGTTCAGAGTATCCAGCCTTCTTGGAGTCCTTAGGTGGGGTGCTGGAAGTCACTTTCTCTGGAGATTCCATTGTTCTACTCGGTTACAATGCTCATGTGGGCAAAGAAAATTAGACCTGGAGTGGAGTGATTGGGAGGAATGGGCTGCCCAACCTGAACCTAAGTGGTGCTTTGTGATTCAACTTTTGTGCTAATCACAGGCTTTCTATAACAAACATCAGTTTTGAGGATAGGGGTGTCCAACTTGGGTGAAGACAGGAGCTGAGCTGTCAACTGATCACCACCTGGTGGTTAGTTGAATCAGATGATGGGGAGGACACTGGAAGAAGGAGTCCTATTGAGCTTGGTTAGCTTGTAGGACTCTGGAAGCAACTGACAAATACTGGCAGCGGAGTGGGTTTGGCAGTTTCTGAAACAAAAACTCTGGTGTAGAAGGAGTTTGGTGAGGCAATGAAGCATGACCTTTGGTCAGTCTTGAAGATATTCTGGCAAACCATCAGATTTCTCAGGATGGAGAAGAAGTGCTTTACCAATCCTGTATATAGTGGGGATGGAGTGATGCTGACCTCAAGTGAGGACATAGATCTAATAAATCCCACTGACATGCCTTCCATATAGAAAGCAGAGTACGGGAACTCCAAGGGTGATTCTCCCATCACTAGAGCTGAGGTCACTGGCATGAGTTATATAAATCTTCAGTGGCAAGGCCCTGGGGATGGATGAGATTCACCTGGAGTACCTCAAAAGCTCTGGATGTTGTTGTGTGTCTCAGCTTACATGCCTTTCAACATTGTGTGGAGGCTGGGGATGGTGCCTCTGGATTGACAGACTGGTGTGGTGGTCCTCCTTTCTAAGAAAGGGGACCAGAGTGCATGCTCCAACTTTAGGGAAATGACACACCTCAGCCTTGCCGGGAAAGTCTATGCCAGGGTACTGAAGAGAGAGGTGAGGCAAAAGGCATTTATTAAGGTGAGGCAAAAGACATTGATTTAATGGTCGATCTTCATTCCTACCCTCACCTATGGCCATGAGCTATGGGTAGTGACCAAAAGAAGAGGCAGAAATGAGCTTTCTCTGAAGGATGTCTGGGCTTACCCTTAGAGATAGAGTGGGAACCTCGGACATCTGGGAGGAGCTCAAAGTAGAGCTGCTGATCCTCCTCATCCAAAGTAGCCAGCAAAGGTGGTATGGGCATTTGTCTAGGACAGGACAGTTCCTGTTAGGTGAGGTTTTCTGGGAATGTCCAACTGGGAGGAGACCCCAGGGCAGACCCAGGACATGCTGGAGAGATTATAACTCTTGGCTGGCTTGGGAACGCCTCAGTGTCCCCCCATAAGAGCTGGAGGAGGTGGCTCGAGAGATGGAGGCCTGGGCATCTCTGCTGGAACTGCTGCCTCTGCATTCCAGACCTGGATAAGTGGCAGAAAATGGATGGATGGATGAATGGACGGATGGAATCTACTCTTGCTATGTACCATGTATGAGTCTAACATTTATTCTCTCATAGGAACATTGCCTGACATACTACTTGCTGAAGGGTTACCTATGTCAACTCTTTCTCCTCACACCATATACAGATTCTGCAACATAGGCAGAAATAAATTTCAACTGTGCCCATTGTCAGACATTTGGGCGTTTAAAATCCAGATTTAAGTGTCTGCCACAAAGTGACACCAGACAGATTATTTGACATTATAGCAGCCTGCGCCGTCTTGCATAATGTGGCTATACTACAGCAGAGGTGAATGCCAATAATGATGAACGTTGAGCAATGTGAAGCAGGCATAGTGGTGGAAGACCACATGGTTGGTAGAGCTGTGAAGGATATGTATGCAAACACTTATTTTTGGTTGATTTAATGCAATTGTTGTTGTTATTTGTTTGTTCTTTTGATCAAGTAAAAAGACACATGCCTTAATATATTTTTTTTTATTTTTTTCTGAGCCTGTGAAAAGAAAAAAGTTATTTAAAACAATAAAAGGTTAATATAAGAATTAAAATGATGCTTTTCCATTTTTTTTAACTTCAAGCTCCAGTTTTATTATTTGTAATTTTCTTTGTTTAAGGTCTGCTTTATGAGCTTAAATATTCTGGAGCAAGTACCTCCTAAATAAACTGAATATCTACCAAATTTAAAGAAAAAAGAAAAATAAGACATAAGCATTATTTAATTGTATTGAAAAGTAAGATTATTACTTATTTATTAATTTTTCCTTGATTTTTTTCTGAGACGTAAATGAGGAGCGCTGATTTGATGAGGGCTGAGAGGACCCCCCCCCAATTTATCATATTACTGTACACAGCAAATAATGCATGGGTTTATAAAGTAGATTTATGAAGTAGATAGTAGTGAATGCAGAATAGTTTCAAGTCCATACCACTACATTCTTGTGCAAACAGAAATTGTTTCTTTATCCTCCTGGGTCCTTGATGGCCCTGCAATCTGCAAAAACATAATAGTTGTTAGCTATTCCATATCTAGTTACCACTGTAGTGACTATGTGGTACTAAAATACTCACAGCAGGTTCTGCTGAGTGTGATTCACCAGGAGGATCCAGGGGGTAAAGACATTTCCCACTGCTGTATTGCATTAAGGAATTTGGTTTAGTAAGGGCTGCTGTAGGTTGCCCCCCACCAGTTGCAGCAACAGCAGTTTTTTTGGCAGCTAAATTATGTAATGCAGTTTGGGATTTTACATGAAACCTGTAATAATGTAGCTGTTCTACATTTACCATTTTGAAGAATGTTTTTGATTTTAACTTTTACTTGCTGCTATGACCTTTTAACCCCACCAATGTTGCTCCTAAACCAATCCTTATAATATTCATATAATAATTACAATAATATATTTATCATTTTTTGTCTTAGGTGGACCTAAAATTTGCATGATGTTCTCTACAAATGTGTTAAAACGTTCCTTTAAAAGTAGCTAACGATTGTGATTAAAATGCATTTTATGACAAAGAAAATATCATTGTAACTGTATCTTTTAAATACTTAAAAC
>JAQQZX010000038.1:19629101-19644422 GCA_030068355.1 Notoglanidium maculatum | reverse complement strand
CTCTGGTTTCCTCCCACAGTCCAAAGACATGCAGATTAGGTCAACTGGCTACTCTAAATTGCCCATAGCTGTGAATGTGAGCATGTGTGGTTGTTGTCCCTGTGGTGGACTGGCGACCCGCCCAGGGTGTACCCCGCCTCTCGCCCAAAGATGCTGGGATTGGCTCCAGCTTCCCTGTGACCCAAATGGATAAAGTGGTATAGATAATGGATGGATATCTTTTTATAAATTTTTAATTTAAAGTAAGATATCTTCTTGTGAATAAATTGTTATTATAGAATAGAGCAAGCGCTTAATATTTTAATCAAGTAAACTACTTCAGATGCATGTTATTTGAAAGGATCTCTATAGAGTTTATACTTCAGTCATTTGTGTGTTTTGTGTTTTGATAGATGCAAGTCACATGCTTCACTGAGTCATTGTGGATTAAAACATTAATAACTTTAAAAAAAGAAGCCTCAAACACTTTCAATGTGAATTGGTGTGCTGTAGGTAGCACACAAGACTCCAGCATACCAAGCTCACTAACACAATAGAATCCACTGACCTCTTTGGAGAGATAAGAACATTTCCATCAAAGTCCTCCATCCATGTGAAAGCAGATCTTCATCTGTGTGTGTTGCACTGCTATCTATAGCAGTATGTTCGATGGATGGAAAATGGCCCTTTCCTTTCGCTCCTGTCTCCCTGCTATCTCTCACTGTGTCAGATCTCAGTGATAAAGGTTAATTAAACATCAAGTGTGGCTCTCTACCTCTGATCAGACTTCTCACAGCAAGAGTGTAGATTTTTAGAAGAGTGTGATACTTTTTAAAAAATGTTTAACTGACATCAGTACAGTATAAGTATTGAGTGCTGTGTTTTGCATATGCATACAGCCACAGAAGACAACAGGGCCAAGCTTGCCATAAAGCCAAAAACAAATCACATCAAATCAGTTTCTGATCACTCTCTTCTATATCAGACTGTTATGAAATGCAAGTGCAGAATAATTTAATCAAAATAAAGCATGAGTAAAACAATCAATGGGAAAACAAATGGCAAGAACATGGGCAAATTCGAAGCTTAATATAGATTAACACGACATGGTAATAACGCAACGAAAACCTTGACAAAAACGGGAACTTAAATAATGAGGTAAATGGTGCTCAAAACAAGATTCAAGTGTGGGTAATTGTGAGGATGTGACTGTGTGCAGTGGATGAAAGAAAGTTTTATACACTTACCTAGTGTATCTGTCTTTCACACATGAGCACAACTGAAGCGCACTGGCAACCATAAAGGTATTAAAAGTGAAATATCAATTTGTTTATCTTGTACTGTTAGACTTAAAATTTCTATGTAGGACCTACCAACTTAAAATATTCAATGTACACATGAACTAGTTTGGTGTTAAATTGAAAGCTTTAACATATGCATACTCACACATATCCAACAGCATGCACACACACACAATTAGAAACTGCCCAGCAGTAGTGTCAATTAGTTATTGACCACTATATTACTATATAGTTATAATATATTATAATTGAACTGAACTGAATAACTGAAGTAAATAATTATAAAAATAAATATATATAAAATAAAATATATAATAATAACAATAATAATAATAATAATAATAATAATAACATATTATTATTATTATTATTATTATTATTATTATTATTATTATTATTAATAATAATAATAATAATAATAATAATAACCACTGTCCTACGTAGTATCCTATATGCCCAATATCTGTTACATTATAACAGTATGACAGCTAGCTGAATCACTGAATGCACAAAAGTGAGGGAACTCTCAGCTAAGGGCACATATCGCAACGTGCCATGTCACATGAATGTTCAAAAATGAATTTATTACAAAACCAAGCATAATAGAATTTGGATTTATTTCTTACAATATTTTTTATTTAGTTATAAGAAAGCAAGAAAACTAGAATAAAACTAGTTAGTTAGTTTAGTTAAGCATTATTTTAAATATATATAGTATATACACAATAAATATTTTTATTTTATTTCACACTGTAGTGACATATGTCAGCCGGTGGGGGGCAATTCCCTCTCTGCCTCCCTATAAACTCTTGTTATAATGTTCCTTCAGGTTTTCAAATACAGCAAAGTCTTCAGGACCTGAAGATCCCTTTATAGATAACATGATAAACTGCATTTATTGTCTAACAGAGAGAGAGAGAGAGAGAGAGAGAGAGAGAGAGAGAGAGAGAGAGATTAACTGGAATAACTTTTCACATGTTGATTAGTTGAATAAAAAAACACATGACAATAAGGACAACCTTATTGCTTCAGTGTAACTGTCATATTTTTAACATCCATTGAACAGAAGAAAGTGTCCAAACTCTTGTTCAGAGTATAAAACACAGAGGGCAAAATTTTAGTGAGACAGAGAAGCATGTGAGACAGTCCAGACAGTCAGCTACTCAATCCACCACCCAATCTCGAATTTTTTTAATTAGAGAAAAGTAAAGGCCTCTGCAACCGCAGAACCAGAAAATATATCATTTACAGATCTCATCTAATCAGAAGACTCAGCATCTCAGTGTTTCACACGTGTACTTACAGTGAATAGGGTACTCTCAGGTGAAATCAGCTGCCGCATTGACCGAACGGAAAGATGGATAATGTAGTTCTCATGGGACTGTGCTATTAGCCTACTGGAAGCAGGTCTGCACCTCCCTCTGCTGGCAACTGGATGGTATATGTTTACTTAGGCTGATTACTTTTTTACTTACTTTCTAACACACTTTCTTACCTACCTTCTTATTCATTTAATTCCTTAATTAGGTCTATTTACTTATTTACTTACATAGGCCTACTTAATTCCTTATCTACTTACCTACTTTCCTACTTAAGCCTACTTAATTCCTGACTTAGGCCTATTTATTTATCTACTTACATACTTAATTCCTTATTTACTTTTTTACTCATTTATTCACTTGCTTGTCTACTCATTTACTACATACTTCATTCCTCACTTATTTTCTTATCTACCTTTTTATTTAATTACTTACTTACTGTTTTTACTTATTTACTTACTTAGGCTACTTAAATACTTCCTTACTTATTTACTTGTCCACTTTCTCACTTAATTCTTAACCTGCTTATTCACATAGCTATTTTTTTTTATTATTATTAATTCCTTACTTATTTACTTATTTACTTTCTTATTTATTTCCTTACTTTTTTATTTATTTATTTAATTACACACTTAATTCCTTACTTATAAACTTACCTACCCACCTACTTACTTACTCAATTCCTTCCTTATTTATTTACTCAGGGGAGAGCCCCTGTATTTAGGTAACCATAAACAAAAGTAATCATGTGACCACAAATTTATGAAGTACAGTTAATATTACTCAATCCATCTTTGACTCATGCACATGGTGAGTGTGGTATGCAAACCAGAGCCAAAAAAAACCTTCTTGACTTCTTTGAACTGTTCTTTTTCTGTGGCAGAATGATTGAACAACTTTAATAGAAAATTTTTTTTGGTGTATTTTATTTTGGGTTTTCTGAAATTAACACAGGGTCAAAATTATTCCTACAGGGTCACTTAGATTATTAATTCAATAGTGCTGAAAGTTCAAAAATGTCTTTTAACATGCCAAACCCTCTTAACTTCCTGTTTTTGATCATGATTGTCAACAGCTGGTAGCTTCTCTGTGCACAAAATAAAACGGGTTTGTTTGACAACTCTTATTGGATTGACCAGCAAACAGTACAATGAGAAAGTCCAAAGAGCTCAGTGCAGATCTGAGAAAGAAGATCATAGATTTACACAACTCCTGGAGCTGTTTATAAACAACAGTAGATTCCAAGATGATCTGTACAGGTTATTGTGAGGTGTAGCCAGTTTGCCAAGCCCCTTTTCTGGAAGAAGACCCAAACTGTAACCCTCAGCTGAGAGGAAATTGGTTCAGATGGTGAGGAGCAACCCAGGAGCCGTCAAAGCACAAACCTGCAATGAACTGGAAGCTGCTGGAACACTGTCTAGAATCAAGCAAGTTTTACATTGCTACGGACTGAGAGGCTGCCATCCAAGAAAGAAACCACTGATCCAAAATCAACACCTTCAAGCTTGACTAATTAATGACTAGAGAAACACTACACCAACTGTAAGCATGGTGGTGGCAGCAGCATGCTGTGGGGCTGTTTTGCTGCCAGTTGAACTGGAATAATGAAGAATCTCAGAATTCTTCAGCATAACCTCAAATCATCAACTAGACAGTCGAAACTTGGACACGACTGTGTATTCCACCAAGACGATGACCCCAAACACACATCCAAGCAGGCTACCGTTAAAGCTTAACATCAACGCTGTTTGTGGAATAGATAAAGCAGGTTAGCATTGAGCTTAAAACAAGTTCTGACCTAAACCTTATTGAAAATATGTGCTTAAAATGAGAGTCAAAAATAAATAAATCCTAGATTTTTTTTTGCTTCTTGGCTTGGGTTAAATCCTTGTATATTTAGTTTGGAAGTTAGTTTCTGTCCCGGACCTTTGTACCAGTGATCAATACTTCTGTTCTATCTTTTATTAGCTATAAAAATTCTGTGACATCCAAGCATTTATATAAAATACAGTTAACAAGTGGGTCAATCAGCCTGCTGTCATCAGGAGACATGGCCACACAGAGCTGAGTGTCATCAGCATAGCTGTAGAAAGAGATGCCGTGCCTCCTGATGACACTGCATAGGGGTAGCATATACGCATTAAAATTAACAGTCCTAAAACTGATCCATGTGTTACCCCATAGGTGATCTTGTTGTGTTTGGAGGATTGGTCATATATAGATACAAAAAAAAAGTTTTTCTGCAAAGATATGAGGTACACCAGCTAAAAACAATTCCAGATTCCTACATGCTCACTTAATCTACTTAATCAGCACTCAGGTCAAGCAGCACCAGGTTTAAAGGCTTGTTTCTGTCAAGATTTGTCATGAAATCATTCAGTACTTTTAGCAGGGTTGTTTCTGTACAGTGCTGTCCTTAAAGACATTTTAAACTGAGTGGAGAAGACACTATAGCAAAGATGTCTTCAGATACAGAGTTAAAATGGTTTTAAAAAGGGAGGTCGGATTTGGGTTAAGGGGACACATGGAGGCCTTCAGTTCTTTTACTATTTTTCTGACCGCTTCAGTATCAACCAGTGTAACTAGATTTAAAAAAACATGGACCCTGGATTGGGTGCCATGGATTTACATGCCAGGTATGTGAGTTTTTACATAAAAAATGGCTAACTTTTAAAGTATAAAAGTTGTTTCTGTACCAGTTTGTTGTACCTCAGTATCTTAAAATCACATAGGTGTAAAACTGAATCTTATAATTCCATCTCTCTCTCTCTCTTTTTTTTTTTTTTACCAGCTTGTTAGGCAATATTTTTCTTGCATTCAATTATTTTTAACACTAGATGGCACCCAAACACAACACAGACTGATTGTTGAATCAGTTTGTGTTAGGGAACTTGGATCAAGTTACAAGTGAATTTTTTACAAGTGGTTTTTACTTAATTATTTCATTTTGAACTTTTAGAAAAGATACATTTGGAAAATGTTATTTAAAAATTCAAAACATTGTCTAAACAGTTCCATTTTGAGTTCCCCTCCAACTCTTCCTCTTGTCATGTCTACATCCTGATTTCTGTAAAGCTGTTTGTGAAAATACCATTGTTAAAAGTGCCATACAAATACAGTTGAACTGAAGTGAAATGCAGTCACTATATAACAGTTTATACAACAGTTCGTTCCGGTCCACATATTTTATTGGAAGATTGATGTTCCAAGAGGGCTTAATTTGTATAACCGCACTGAGACATTTTGCTGTTTGTATCACTCCACATGTCAGGGTTGTAAATGTAAAACCATGTAAAATTCCAATTCTAGCCAGTCCAGTTCCACTGAAACCATTAATACAGTAGAGTTAGTGACATCATTAGTGATATCATGCTAAAACCATACTTTTTTTTTTTTATCATAACTTTTGATTTAAAATATGAATGCTGATGGAAAGGAATAAGGGAAGTCAATTTCACCAGACCCTTAACTGGAATGTACAAATCATTGTGAGCTAGCTAACTGATGGACTATCAATGAGTATGACTTCTTTGGGATCTATTTCTCTTTGTGCAGCAAAAATAATTAAATTATTTGGCCATATTGTGTCTGAATACTGTCAGTTACGCTATATTAATTTCCTATTTATAATCCTGTTGTACAAAAGCAACATCGCACTCACAATAATGATTTTATGTTGAATATCAGCATTGCTATGATTACCTATTGACGAATCACAGCCATGCTGATATTTAATATAACCACAGTCTTGCTTGTGTGATACTATTTAAATATAGTACTATATATTTTTGAAACATTGCTGCACTGATACGTTTTACTAAATTCATTCTAGTCACAGCTTTGTATTCACTTGAATGTCTTATTGTCATGTTAAATGTTTTTGTGACTATTTATGCTATACTGCCCCTCTGTGTACTTACCCCACTGATTCCCATAACCCCTCCATGCATCCTTTTTATTCCTGTTGCACTTTATTTATGTCCTGTCAGCACTGTGTATATCACATATAGAAGGATATGGCTGTGAGAAGAAAAGATCAACTTGACTTGACTTGTACATTTACTATAATAGATGTTCACCTTTTCTAATTAGATTTATAATATTTACAATAAAATAGTAACAAATCTTCCAGAGCTCATATCAAACATATCTATTCATTATTTACATGCAAATGTAGAGTAGAAAATTTTAATTAGCTCATTGCTTGAATTTAAATTGAAATGCTAATATATGGGTTATTTAATAAAAGAAATGACCGATTGAGTATGTTTAGTAAAACGTTTATTTCATTTAATTTGTTGTTGGTGTTGTATAGTTTAACTGTTTATCGCCTATTCCATTTGAATTGATCAACAGAGGGTGCAAGAAGACCGGATTAATTGTTGCTGGTTCAAGTCTACACCCTGCAAACTGCTGAATAAGACTCACAATCATGCAACCGAAACTGCAAACATGTAACACCTACAGCTTCAATGGAAAGTTACTGCTGTGGCTGGGGTTTTTTAAATGCCAGGAATACAAAGAGTTTGTAATAATTAAGAAAATCTCAGGGTCTATGTTTATAAAGCTGCTAAGAGCTACATTTTGCAGGATAATACACAAAACTTCTTTATCCTTAAATGAACAAGTATTTCAGAGCACTTCAGAGATATCTTAAACTGTTGTGAAAGTTGTGGAAGCCTCGACACAGAAAAAAGGGCATATTACAATTAACAGATGATGTAGATATAAAGATGCACAAGGCTGATCACAATGTATCCATTTTTTAAGTCACAGTTTTCATTAATAATCTAATGTATCCAGTAACACAAATAATGTGCTAATTGCTAACTGAAGGTCAATCATTTTAGAAGCTCAATGTGCGGTCGTCTGTCTACTGTAATATTTGATCTCACAAGTGAAAATTCATGATGTACAATATGTGGATTGCAAATATGAATAAACACACATTTCTGTTAAGAGAGGCTTCCTTTCTTAGCCGAGTACACCACTTAACATATGGTACAGAATGTTCTAGAGTGAATTGCTGTAATGTAGGGACACTGCCTAATGTGGGACACCTATTATTTTATTACTATGTTTCATAGGGTGAATTAGCCTACAATTTACCCAAACAAAGGTCCCATATTAGGCTAATTCACCCTAATCTGTATCTTTCCTTGTAGCTCTGGTGGTATCCTTATCCTTCGTACCTTTAATAATAATCTTTTACCTAGAAATATGGAGACAGTGGCTTCAGTATATCTTTAAAAAAAAAAGATTTTCTTTCCACTTTCCGAAAATATGCCGGTTGCTTAACTGGCTATTCTCAATTTTCCGAAATCTGTTTTGATGTAAACAGGAAACGTTACCTATCTTGGCTTGCGTTCATGCTTGCACAGAGCAAAAAGAAGCTAATGACTGACATGACAGCCTGAGCATAGCAGAGTTTTTTCTTGTATTCATATATGATCAAAAACTATTGATTAGTACCACGGGGTACTGAAACATTATTTATTACCTGCTGCAAATGTGTAGCCATACAATGCGAATTCTCTCCCTCTGCCACTCTCTCTCTCTCTCATACACACACTGTCTGTCTGTCTCTCTCTCTCTCTCACACACACACACACACACACACACTGAACAGTTTCATTAAATCACAGTTCCTCTCCATACACCACTTTCCTTTCTAGGAGTCTCTGTAAATCTGTTAGCTAACTAGCCAAGGCCCAACGACATTTGTATGGAGATATGAGATGTTCCCTGCACACTGGCTGTATTAATGTTTTATTAGTCAGTCCCTCAGCAGCTGTCCTGTCCTCAGTGGTACCCATCTCAGCCCCAATACAAGGCAAAGCACCCAACTACATGCTGCAAACTAATGCTAGCTCCCAAGTTTCAAGCTTTAAGCCCGTGGTATATAAACATCTATTAACGTTTTGTCCTCCTGCTTAAAATCTGGGTCTATCTGTATTTTTAAACATCTCGCTGCATTCACTGTTAGTAATTTCCTTTTCTATTTGATTATCTCATTCCATCAATCATATCTCATATCTAATGTGTCTGTCTCTCCCACCTGTCTCTTCCACCATCAGGCCAATTAGCAGTCAAACATTCATTGGTTATGACAAAGAAAACAAGTGGGTTTGCGGAGGAAGATGCAACCTCACACAGCTAACGTCCCCTTGTCATGACCTCCATTTTCTGGGGTTTATCCGAGTCTGAATATTGAGGGGAAAGGCTGTGATGCTGTGCACTTTAACACATTTCTTCACTTTGCAACAGTCCATTACATCTCACACGTATAGCAACATGGCATGAAAGCATATATTTATAAGGCAGGGTTCTCATCCCTCCTCCCTCTGAATGCTAAATACTTTTCATCAGTCCACTCATCATTGGAGTGAATAGCAAAGATGCTCTTTGCATTTGGTCTATAAAAATAGAATGACAAGAAGATTTGATTAAATAAAATGGTAAGATTTTTTTTGTAAATATTTTTTCTCACACATAATTACCTCACAGCTCCCTGCTCTCCAGTTAAATCCTAAGCTGAGGTTACTGGCTTTGCAGAGTTTGCACGTACTCCTTGTGACTCCTCCCACCTCCAAAAACATCCAGGTAACAGTTATGCTTAATATGCTTAATAGCCCCTAGTTCTGAATGAGTGTATAAATGTATGTTTGCAGTTGACTGACATCCCATCCTCGATGTATTCTCTTTTCACCCTCAATGTTCCTGTGATGGGCTCTGGACCCGTAGCAACCCTGACCAGGATAAGTGGTTACTGAAGCTGAATGAATGTAGGAATAATTGTCACTGCTTTTGCATTGTTTAATTGAAACCAAAAATAAGTAGACTCGAGTATTTAGCATACACTTACACCCGTTTCCCTCTTATTATTTCTACCGTTGTTCTCCATATTGAAAATAAGAAAGCTTGTGCTAAAAACTTTCTATTGTTGTTGTTTTCTGATCTTATATTGTAATTAAATTATTAGAATTCTTCTCCATTTGGAAAGAGGATTAGCATATTTCAGGAGCACTTTTAATATTAGCTAAGAATAAACTTGACATCTAAGCTACTACTAACTATTATTTAAATCCACCCCATACTTACTTTTTTTCTGGTTCTGGTAAATGAAAAGGCTTACATCATCTCACCAATGAAATTAGTCTGTAATTTGTTATCAAAGATATGTAACACAGAAGTGAACATCTCTAGCTCCAGGTTTGTTCAGTTAAAGTCAACAACAAAGACAATAATAGACAAACAACATTTGCAATGTTCTTAGGTATAGAACAATAGTCAGTTGGTGGTCAGTTATAGCCAGAGTTATCTTTATGGTATAAATTATGATCTGTTTGACACCAGTAGAGAACAGCAATGGGGACTATACTTGCATGAAGGTCACTTGTGCACCAATCACCCTCTTATTCCTGGTCTGAGAAAAAAAATGAGAATAGCAGGTCTTAAGAGGCTGTCTCATAAATCAAATGTTTATAACATTTTTCAAAAAATCTTCAAAAAATAATAAATTCCTCATTAAGCTAGTGTGCAAGCTGTGCTCTTCCTCTTTGGGTGTAATATTATGAAATTGTTACTAGCAAGACCTTTTCCTGAATGCACATTTTTGCACTTCACATACTCCTGAAACCAGTTTCCATAGAAATTAAACAGTCTGCTGAACACCTGTGATTTGTTTTCCTATTAATCACTTCTTTTATTGTCTTTGCAAAGGCAAAGAAAACCTTGCCGTCCTTGCAGATTCAATCTTTTTATGCCTAGTGGTTGTGTGGCTTCCTGTTTAGTATTCCTTGCATTTTACCATGTTAATCATTGTCATATTATCATTGACGTCAGTGTGAATGCGCACATTCACAATCAGCCAATGTGTCAATTTCTTTTCTTTTTTTTTCTTTTTAGGTTTTAAGCAGAATTTACTGGTGTCTGTGGTCATGTGAATGTTGTGGTCTCCTTAAACTTTCCCACATAGTCATCCTGACATTTGACATGTTGTAAATTGGCATATGCTCAAAACCACATCTACCTCTTACCTTATATTACGGCATCTGATGTGTCACTGGCCACCGTTTCACGTCATTGACTTTGTTTTTCTCCACACTGTGATTAATAGAAAGTTTAAGTCAAAGAACACACTCATGTGGGTTTGGTTAATATATCTACACTGATGTGCCAATGTTTTTTCAAAGAAGGAAAAGTACTCTTAACAGATACCTCATATCAGATACAAAAAAAAATTAAAATAAAAAATACAAACATGAATGCGTGATTATATAACGTTTCAGTATTTATAACATGCCATAGAATAAGCTGAGTGGCCTACTCTCAGGTAGTGTTGCCTCCTCATGGCACCAGGGTCCCTGGATTTGATCTCGAGTTTGGGCTACTTTCTGAGGGGAATTTAACCCAATGGGGGTTAAAGATATTTATTTACAGATTATGTGGCCTGCACTATAATAGTATCAATCCACCTGATAACTATAACATCGTTAAGTATTCATTTTCAGTGTTTGTTAACCAATGTAAGAATTTTAGAAAACCAAACCTAAGCAACATTGTACAAAACAAAGGTCTAATAGTACAGAATATGGACAAAAGTTGTGTTTTTTTTTTTTTAAGGATTGGTGCAAAAATGAGCAATAATGGTTCCAAAAGTTCCTAAAATAAAGGAATTTACATCTGAACATCAGCATCTTCTGAAATCTTAGTAGTTCTGTTTCTACAAGTGCATTTTGTCCCCTAATTTGTTGAAATGACAGACCTGCTATAGATTGGAGACTGGCCCCACCTCTCACCCAAAGTCAGCTGGGATTGGCTCCAGCTCCCCTCAACCCTTAAAGGATAAGCAGTGTAGATATTGGAGGGATGGATGGATGGATGGATGAATGAATGGGTTAAAATTGCTTTGCTTGTCTCTCTCTGTCTATATGGTGAAACCAATCAAATGTTAGGTCTTACGAATGGGTAGTAGTCTTCTGAACTAATGGCCACTACCAACCTGACTCCTTTATCTACAGTATAATGTTTTTGGTGGTTACTACTTTAATGGCATCTATATTCTTAACATACAGCTTAAACTTACATACCAAAAATACTGTATTGCCACATAGTTCCTAGACTGTTCCTAGGCTGACCAGTAATGGTTGAGCTCCATTTTCTGACTCTTGGTTCCTCATAAGGTTTCTTCTTCTCATCTTGATTTTTGAATGTTTTTTTGCTTTTTCCACCTTGGGCTTTGTTTGGCTCTGTGGGTCTGAAGGCACTGATTTCTGTAAAGCTGAAGTATGTTACACACCTTAAAATGATATGCTATATTGTTCTTCCAAGCCATTCTAGCCCATTGCATAAGTAGCAGCTCAAACAATTAGTTCTCCTTTCCAGTCTTCTCAAACTTTCCCACTGAGACAGTTAAACTTTTGATGTATTGCAAGAATGCTTGTAGAAAACCACAATAATCATCAAACAGTGCTTAAAAACTGGGTTAAAGCTGCCTCAGTTATCTGATGTCTTTGATATCATTGCTAGATATTCTGCAATTTGGGTCAACAGTAGCAAATGGGATTTAGACTGCAATAAAATTGGGTTTTAAAATATTCATAGCTTGAAATGGTATAATAGACATGCCTCCGGAAAAGGTCAATTTCCAAAGGTTTATGGACACTTAAACATCATACCCAAATGTAGGCCTTTCCCAAACTTTTTCTACAATGTTGGAAGCACACACTTGTCTAGAATGTCTTTGCATGATGTAGCATTTTGAGTTCACTTCACTGGAACTAAGGAGTCGGAACCTGTCCAGCATGACAATGCCCTTGTCCACAAAATTAGGTCCATAAAAGCATGGTTTACTAAGGTTCATGTAAAAAAACTTCAAAGGGCCCTGACCTCAATAACACTTAACACATTTGGGATGGACTGAAATGTAGACACTGCTCCAGGCCTTCTTTTCCAGCATCAGTATCCAATCTCACAAATGCTCTTGTGGCTGAATGGGCAAATCTCAACACCATTTTCCAAAATCTAGTGGAAAGACTTCCCAGAAGAATGGTGACTTAGAGCAGCAAAGGGGGAACCAACGCCATATTAATGCGCATGGTTTTGAAAAAGAATTTTAGCAAGCATGTCTGGTTGTAATGGTCAGATTTCTTTTGGCCATATAGTGTATGCCTTCTACCTTAATTTCCTGTCAAACATTTGGGGACACCCTGCTTTCACAGCTGAGCATTTTAAGGTTAAGTAATTGCTCAATGGTCCAATTGTGGAGCTTAGTTTCCAAGTGTTCCTCAAATCAAAAATTTGACAGGCAGTATTTTTTTATATTTAGTAAATGGCATTTTATTATGTAACAAGACCATATTACAAAACACACTTGGAAAAAAAAAAAGTTTATATAGTATAGTATAGTATAGTATAGTATAGTATAGTATAATATAGTATAATATAGTATAGTATAGTATAGTATAGTATAGTATAGTATAGTATAGTATAGTATAGTATAGTATGGATAGCATAGGATATAGTAAATTTGCCAAACACTGATATTTGATAATCAAAAGCATTTTACTTTTGACTGCGGTGCCCAGTTGTAGTGGTACATACGCATAATGTACCTAATTATAGGACTTGCACAAAAAAATTATAGGTTGCCATTACTGTCACATCGGGTCTCTGAAACCCAACAAGAGGAGAAATATTCATAGTCCTCTGTAGAAGCAAAAGCACCCATCTACGTGTTTGGCTTGGATAATGCAAAGTTAAAGTAATGCAAAAGCTCGCCTTATCACCAAACATTTTCACATTTTCTCATGCAGCAAGCATAGCATGCATGGTGGATCTCTTCACAAAATTTGGGCCATTGCCTTTTTTGAAAATGTGTGGAGAGTGGAGGGCTGGCACTCACTGCTGTATGCTGGGAAGGGAAAGTTTTGGGGGCAGTAAGGTCTATTCCCATTCTTTCTTGGCATGAGGAAGGTAAAATCAAATGTATGCCCAATGCGTTGGCCACCTGAAAACCAGAATGTAACTCCTTCTGGGAAAACCCAGCAGGCAGGCCTCTTTCTCTTTCTAGGGATGGAACTGGAAGGTTTCTTGGCTGCAGCAAAAGACATCTTACCCAAGGGCTTGAGTGAGTGGCCTGACTGGCGGCTTGTTATAGCACTTGGATCTGCCAGAACCGTGAAGTACCCAGCCAGTAGGAGTGGGTTGTGGGAGGCAGTGCATATGGTGTTGCTTTCCTGTGCAGGCAGAGTTTAAATAGCTCATCCTCCTTCTTCTTGTCACTTCTCTTTGCTGCTGCTTGAGGGATACTGCTCTACAGGTGCACCTGCAATATGCCTTTTCTTAGTGACAAGCACACCACAGAAATTGAGCCAGAGGGCATGCCTGTCTTCCACCTACAGTCCAGAGATTCCATGCTTCTGGTTAAGAGATGCCTTATATGCCTTGTACAGTCAGAACTGTTTCCTCGGGCTGGGGAGATGGCTTAGAAGTTTGTCGTCATACATGTACAGATTAATTCTCCTGTTTAGTAGGATTTGAAGCAATCTGATGTATGGTGACCTGCTCACACACCTCGAGCAGGATAGCATAACACTTGGCCCACTGGCATGAAGCATGTATCTACGAAGCCCTCAACGCATTAGCTTTGTCATCCTCTCTGGAGCTAAGCAGCTCGCTTTTGAAAATGGTGGGTTGACCAAAACCATGTGACCTGGTTAGACCAACTGAGTGCATTTGAGCTCTAAGCATCCAGATCCGCTTTCAAAAAATCGTACTGATCATGGTCAATATTCAAGGAGGCAGTGACAATGAGCAAAAACTTCCTCAGAATGATTTATTCACATAATAGCGACTTATAAGTGATGTGAATTTTTCACTGTGATAAAAGCACAACAGGTGACCGGACAGGTTTGCAACTGCTCAGTCTCAGATTCCGCATGTGCAAAGGCTTTAGAGAGCATCATGCTAGAATGGAAACTCACTACCTGTGACAGATAGGTTGGCAGCGTTGTCTGTGTGGAAATGTGGTGAACAGTGTGGCAAAGCAAGGTTAACGTGTCAGACATAGGTCCTACATAGGACTCTTACAAGTGGATTTCGAATGAGATGATAAGAGAACTAATCTAGTATAGACATCACTACTAGACATGAAATAAACACAAACCCCTCATCCCTCACCCAAATATTTGGCCCAAATCAGTTTAGTCTTTCAGAATTGACTTAGTGTGTACCTTCAAGATTCATCATTAGAAGGGAGGTTTCCTGTGGTTCAAACTAGCAAACTTTGTTCTCGTGACTAATGCTGTAAATGGCAGTTAGTTGTTTTTTTGTTTTTTTTTGTTTTTTTACAGCAGATGTACTAAGGGTTTATTTCGACCAGTGTGTCACATTTAAACACTATTCAGAGGAGACAAAGATAACACGTTTGAGAGGACGTTATTGGTGAGTAGTGCAATTTCTTCATGAGTCTCAACCCCAAGGCAAATGGATAGGTGTCTTAGCTCATATGAAAAAAAATTCAAAGCATGAACCATAGAACTTCACAGCAATCTAAGCAGGCTGCAGGGCATGAAAACTACTGTGTGTTTTTGAGAGTAGGTTAGATGAGTGGAGAGAGGTTGTTCTGTTGGTTGCAGAGTGAGAGGAATAGTCTGAATATTTCATCAGCCTCCTCTCTAAAAATACAGAGGAGGAAAAAAAAGAATTAAATTTTGACA
>JAQQZX010000038.1:19590614-19624179 GCA_030068355.1 Notoglanidium maculatum | reverse complement strand
TACACACACATACATACAAACATACACACACACCACATGATCTGACCGGTAATAAATATTTCATATTGTTATTAATATTCATATTATTCAACATTTTCATATTCAACGATTTCATATTGTAAATTATAGAACTACACGAAAATATGATGCTTTTTATTTTTGTATCAATATTATAACCTTTATTTGTATCTAAAAAACGGAGTGTTATGCAGAATGAACATTATGTTCTAAGGGGGGAAAGATGTTACCTACTGCCCAAGGCTACATAAGAAAGTAATAAGAAAGTGTGCATGTAAATTCTTCTAGTCTGTACGTCTTAACTGAAACGAACGCTTGTCGCTTGTTGGTTACCTGAAAACCTAGAAACACAAAAAGCCGTCAGAAACTACGCACTACACACAGCTATTTTTTTTAACTTAGTTAGCTTTTTGTTAACTCTTCGTCCTTTTTGTCTTTTTGAAGGTTAAAATATGGTTTCAGAACAAGCGCTCCAAATATAAGAAGATCATGAAGCACGGCCCTACCGGACCTGAAGGAGAGCTGCAGGCCGCCCGTGCGCATGCGCAGTCGCCCTGCTCTCCTGTGCTGCCAACTCTGTGGGACGCGCCGATGGCGGGCAAAAGCGTGCACGCGCACCCTGGAGGCTACATGAACAGTTTCGGCCAGTGGTACCCATCATCCCAGGACACTTTACCCAGACCTCATATGATGTGACTCGTGTGTGTTTGCTACCGACATTCTACCGATATAGTGATTATAGGCTGCGTCGGTAATCTTTTCTCTTCTTTCTCTGAGGGGTTGTGCTGGCCTGTAGCTACTACATGTGAGAATTCTTTTATTGAAGTGTAAATACGGTCATGTGTTTAAAGGGGTTGTGACTTTATCCTTGAACAGGTTTTGTTGTCAATGCTTGTTGATATTATTAGTCATCGGTGCTTTTCGGTTTTTATTCGGACTCCATTCATATTTGTTTTGAATAAAAGGACTGATGAAAGGCTGCCAAACACTGTGTCGCCATGCCATGTAATTAAGCCAAATTGTTGCTGAAGAAAATTCTGGAAGTAGTCTAGACAATACAGAAAGATCATCATAGATAACATAAGCTCGCGACACAACATGGCCTACTTCAGTCCTGATCAATTCCCCTTTCAGTTCATTGATCGCTCTACCATAAAATCCTCTACTATTTTTACAGCATGTCTACTCACTAACAAAAGATTGACACTTGATAATTCACGGTTAAAATAGCATAAAATTGGAGCTTATTGGGCTTTGTTTGATTTAACGTTTGTGTTTGTATAAGCTTGGCACATTCTCCTTTAACCCTTTCATGCATACATAATTTAAAACATATCCAGATATTTTACATATAACTGCATGAGATATGAATTTGGAGGTTTTCTAAATCTCTTTTATTACAATGTGACCCAAATCACTTCTATTAAAATGTTAAAAAAATCCTGAAATGTGAAAATAACAGCCTCTTCCAATGTGTTTATATACAACATTGTTAAGATTCAGGTGCAAAATATTTAATGTTGAGCAAAATTAGGGAAAATATTATTTTTGAACAAAATAGGCTATTGGAATATCCAGAAAAAATTTAAAATGTAAAAAAATGCATGTCTGTTCTGGATTGATGCATCTGATTTTGGAGGTAAAAATATCTATTTTGTCTTAAATTGGTTTTTTGAGCAGAAAGTTTGTAAACATAAATCATAGACAGGCTGAACTAAGAATGGCAAATAATCTAGAGAGCAGCAGTAATCAGGATCCTGATTAATATTTGATTACATTCAAGATCTCAAGTGATTTGGAGGTTATTTACCTTATCTTATAGTTTCCTAAAAAAAAATAAATACATTTGACTGTCCATCAGAAAGTGTGGCCAGTATGCATGAAAGGGTTAAAAAAAAAAAAAGAAGCCTTCCTTAATCCTTGACCCAAATGATTTCATGTAATACAAATACAAATTGCTGAACACTTTACAGAACGCTATAATGTGACTTTAGAAATGAACAGAGATACACACAAATAAATACACCTTTAAAAATCACATATATTTCACATTACGCCTAGAAACTGCGCACGTAAATTCAAGTAAACAAACATGAAATGTTATGTTCCATACATTTTTCACACTTAGTGACTTTGCTTTTAAGTTCAAACGTGATTTTTTTTTTCAACAAGATTCATTTATTTCCACATGTTCATTTTCACATGTAGTGCACGTGTTTTTATTTTCAAATATGTCATAACTGTATTTTTCACGTACATTCATCCTGTATGTGAAAATCAACAAAAGTAAATACGTTATGTGAAAGAAAATGACGCATGGAAATAAAAGTGCATGCACTGCACGTGACAATGTGAAAATAAATGATCTTGTGGGGAAAAAATGACGCGTTTAAAATAAAAATACATGCACTAAGATGTGTAAAACGTAACATGTGAAGTTTAAAAGACACATTGCGGTTGTTACATGAAAATCCTTGTGGTTTATTTCTGTAAAGGAATAACATTAGAACAATGGTCTATGAAACTATCATTTATTTATTTTGATTAAATTAACTGAACTGTAAATTTCCTTTGCTCAATCACGAGTGCTGTAATGAACGGCAGGACGAAACAGAAAAATCCGTTTTAGATGAATTGAGGATTAATTTTAGGTATCATGATCAACTTTAATTTAGAGTTGTCTGTGTTGTGATGAAGTACACTGAGTGAAACAAGTAGATCTCTTCATCTGATCCCAATTTTCATCCAAGAATGATTTTCACTACAACACAGGTTTACTTCCCACAAACCTACAACTGCCAAGGTGCTTTGAAAATGGCTGAGGTAATAAACTCTGTCACGTTTATCGGCATACCATCATAGTTTAGTATCTCTAGTACATTATCAGACATGAAAGCCAACTAAACCAATCCCACAGGATGTGAGGGTTCAAACTTTGAATAAACCAGGCAGGTTGTGGGTAGACAGAGGCATGGAAAACAGAAGAAACTGTCTGCACCTTAAAAGGTAATTTCCTTGAGAAAATTCAGACAAATGCTTGCTCAGCATCTGGCAGAGAAATCTGGCACTAAGTTGCTACAACTATGAGAAGACTTACAGTCTGATAATAAATGCTCTCATGCAAAAGAGAAAAAAAATACAAAACCTTTTTTTTTTTTAATGGCTTCTTTGAGTCTCCTCTAAGAACATAATGCGGGCTTATAGAAAGTAGAGTCAGCATGAATTAATAAGTAATACATTATTTTTTAAAAACATATTTATTTAATTTTTAATTTATTAATGAAATATTAGCATGTCAGAAGAAGAGCTGGTAAAAGGCATAATGTGGGTGAAACATGGAGGTGGCTCTGTCACAGTGTGGGCATGCATTTCACCAAGTTACATAGTGAACCTGGTCAAAATCAAAAGTGTGATCAATGCTAAAGCTTATATACTTTGAATGTGTATCTTTGGGGAAAATGACTAGCCTTGCTATTCAGCCAGACAAACACACCACTAACATTCTTAGGTTGCAGGATATAAATTGTGTTTACACACTGTCGAGTTCCACTCATGCTTATACTCAGTGGTTGTTGGAGTGACTTGATCCAAAAGGCTGTTCGTCTTTTTCAGTCAATTTTGGCCTGAGTAAAATAAAATGATTTCATATCTAAGAGTCATTAATCACACTATACATTTCTGTTTTTTGCACTGGTTGTGCTAGAAATATCTCTTATATTCAGGTACAATCTGTGTGTATGGGTGCTTAATGCCAATATCCAGTCTTGGATCTGGAACGTTTCCTGATAATGATTGATGTAAGCTGTTGCAGTCATACACCCATTATCACGAACACGAAATTATTGCTACATCTGAGTCACTGTTTGTTTCTCAAGGCCTGTATAGTCAGGTCATTTTATAGCTTAACATTCTACATACAAATTATTTTTCTAGACAGATCATGCTAAATATTTGATTTGTACTTCCAAGCTAATTAACCATATTTAGCATTGCCAAACAAACCCAACAAGATGTCAGATAACAAATATTACTCTAAAGAAAGAGTTCATTCAAGGAAATTCAGTTACTGTTGGAAAAAGCAGAAATTCGGGACAAACTTCGGGACTTTTTAAAACCATGCCGAAGGGAGACAAAGGACGGGTTTTATGCTGAATTTGACTAAATTCGGAATTTCAGACCGCTAAGAAAAACAAACAAACAAACAAACAAACAAAACCTCTCCTTCAACTCGGGAAGTCGGGAAGGTTTCCTCAACCCTGAGTTCAGCAAGTGACATCAACATGGCTGCTCACCGCGTCAACAGTATACTTTCAACATCAAGTTGAACTTCTTTACTTGCTTGTGAAATGTATAACAGTTGATCATACAGTTTGATGTTGTTTTAACTTGAATACAAGTTTAACAACTTAAGGGCAGTGGTAGCTCAGTGGTTAAGACTAGTGATCGGAAGGTCATGAGTTCAAATCCCAGTACTGCCAAGTTATCGCTGATGGGCCCTTGAGCGAGGCCCTTAACCCTCAGCTGCTCAGTTGTATAAATGAGATATATGTAAGTCGCTCTGGATAAGGGCGTCTGCCAAATGACATAAATGTAAATGAATACACAGTTTTTGAAAAGGATGTAATTTTGAAGTCCAACTTCACACTTCTGAATTTACTTGAATATAGCAATACAGGTGGTGATATTATAAACCCTGCTCTCCCTCTCACACATGAAGTCTCTGTCTATTGTAGTGCTATTGCATCACATTACATTGTGGTAGGGGTTGATTTTCATGGCAGATGGCTACTCAGGACTCAGGATCCATCTTTGCAATAGAACAGATGATTCTTCTCATCTTCACTGAGCCTATGAATCATTTCTGGTTTTCAGATCCAGCCACCCATCCCCCTGTACTGCTCTACAGTTGTCTCTGACACTCTCTATTAGCCCAGAATCACTCTTAAACATGTTTGTGGCTATAGACACGAACACCATACAGCTGGAATGGAAGAACAATGAAGAACAATACAAGCAGCATTTGACAGATGTTGCGGGTAAAGAAATGTTCTGCAGATAAAGAAGGCAAAGCTTGAAACTGATCAAAGAGCGAGTTCAACTTTGTCAGGCTCTCATTTTCGGTGCTGGTTATCTGTTTCACATATGCTGCATTAGATTGTTAAAGAATGACTGTTAAAGGCATGTACATCTATAGAGGGGTAATGCATTTTGGTGAATATATTGTGTTTATGGTTTATTATTCAAGCATTATACAGTGAATTTTGTCCTTAAATATTCATTTTGTATTATATTTATAACAGAAATCCTCTACTGCATCTGTCATTTAAGGTGTCCCTCAAGTGTCAGATCTCAGTCCCATGTTTTTCATGATATATGATACCCCATAGTCAGATTATTTGCAAACACAGTCTTATTTTCAACAGTTAGGAAAATGATACTAAGATTTCTCTCAGTTTCTTTGGTTCATTTCACTGACTTCGGAAGTCAGAAGTCTGAAATTGGAACGATGATCATTTTCAAACTCAAAAATGCATGCTTCTGTGAAAGCTAGCCAGCTAGCATTAGTAATTAGTTTAAGATGTACTGACCTTCTCAAAACAACAAACTGTAGGGCCAATATTATAGATTTAACCAACTAATGTGTCTATTTTGTTTGATCTAAAGTAAATACTACTAAGGTGAATTGATATTTTCTTGGAATTTCAAGTTAAGATGTTTCCTAATCTGAGTTACAAGCTTGAGTGGAATGTAAAATAAGTCCACCACAGCTCTTCCTCCCGTCTCATGATCTAAAATCACGAATGGACTCCAACCTTCATGAATTAAAACCTCAATATTTTCCCCATTGCCCTCAAAATTGTAGCTTTCTAAAATTCTAAAACTTTTCATTTGGTGGTTTTACGGTTGGATCTTCTACAATATTTGGCATGTTGGTATAATATTTGACAACGCACTTTCATTTGAGCCATACATTATGTTACTCATAAAAAATGACTTTCTATCAGCTCAGCAACATTAAAACTTTGTTTAGTTTGAAAATACTGAAATCATCATGTATGATTTGTGTTATCTTGAAAAATTTTGTATGTCTATATCCATAACCAAATGACTTTTTAATACAATTCCCCATATGATTAGCTTAATACACATAAAGTGGAGGCAGTTGAAGGTTTTTGAACAAGCCAGCTGTCCTGTAGAGCATTAATAAATGGAAAATTAGAGAAAATCCAAGACAACAACATATCTCTGCAACTTCCATGCTTCATTAGCGATAACTAGACATCCTTAGTGATGAATTGTTCCTAGAAGGAAACTGTCACAGAGAGAAATCAATCATTTGAACACCATTTCACTTGACCTGACACATGACCCCAGCTTGGCCTTAAAACATTCAGGTTCAATTAATAAAAGCACTAGGACTTTATGCATGCACATTCGTTCACCACAACATTTCTTTCCCACATGGACTTCACTGAAACACAAGAATCTTTCCTTACAAATCAGAACATCCCAAAAGTCATTGGAGTTATCGGGTGGACAGTCATTTCTGTTCTCACACCAGTCTGTATACTATCTATGAAACATTACACTGCAAGGCAATTTACAGAAAAAGGAGATGTCTTTATAACTCATGCAGCATGTATGCAGTAACACCCTTGGGCGTAGGACATGAAGAAGAGAAGGTGGATGTTAGGAAGAGCAAAATATGGATGATATATGGTTGACTTAATTCCTGCCAGTAAATAATACTTCCCTCCTTTGTCTTTATTAAGCCTATGAAATATTTTACTTCCTCTGAAATTCATGTTTTTATTCAGCTGTACACCAATTAATATAATACTTTGTCTGCACTAACAACTTTGCTTGGACCCCATAATAACCAAAGATAGAACTGTAAATAAATAATGCAAAGCTGCTATTTGAAAATGGTCATGCGTTCGCTCGGTGACTAGGCAGCAGGTTATTTTCTCACCAAAATTATTCTGTTTTTATTTAAAGTTTTCAACAATGCTAAAAGAGCAGTTCTCAAAATCTTTACAACCTAACCTATTTAACATTAATAATACATTCCACTGACCCCTTTCTTTTATGAACATCCAACTATACCAAAATTTAAATATGTGCAATATCTTCTGTTACTTATTAGTGCATTTTAGTCCCAAACCTTCTACCGACAGAACGCATTAAGTCCAAGTTGACATTATTTACAAGCTGGCTTGTGTTTGAGTCACTGAGGTTTGGATGAAACCCATCTAATTCAAGTGACCAGACAAACAAAACTCAATAAATATAATAACTTGTGAGTTTTGTTTTCCAGCAATGTATTAAAGTAAAGAAGAAAAATCACGACCCCCTTGGCTATGCTTCACGGATCCCACTTTGAGAACCACTGACCTACATAGAATTGGCTGGTTATAAAAGATAAAAGTCTTCATGTTCAGGCAGTGAGATTTTTCACCACTGATATCCACTACATTTAACCAACACAAATTTAAACCGTACTCAGTCCCCCGTTCTTTCAGGCCTATATAAATCCTTCAGTTTTAAAACCTCTAAACCACTAAATGTTATATACACATTCAGTCTATTATCATCAAACAAAAGCTCACTGCTCTCAACCACCGCTAATAACTTTTCAGGGGTTCTGTAAGTTCTTTATTTGAATGCTAAAGCCTCCAATCAAAGTGAAGATTTTCAGGCTGTTAACCAAAACTATAGCCAAAATAATTGCTAAAAACTCTGTTTGCTCACAGTGACCATTAAATCCACACCCGGTTAACCAGCATCCAAAACTAATAACCTCAGATAGTGACGCAGTCACTACATAACATTTCACAAGGAGTGACCTGCAGTAAAGCTAAATAGCTAAAGTAGCCTGACCATTAAAATGCTCCATGCTATATTACCTTCTTCTTAAATGCTCTCTATGGGCTCAGTCTTCAACCTTATTTAAATAGTATTCAAAATTAAAAACTTGCCAGTTGACATAATCTATTGTGATATATTTGCACACACAGTAGAGATTTATGGGTGATATTTTGCTTCTTTGTTTCCTTGATTGTAACAGATTACACTATTAAAGTCATTTGTCCTCTTATGATTATTATTTATCAACAGTCCTGTGGTTTCATTCAGTTTAAAACTGGTTTGGTTAATGTATAAATACTTGGTCAATGGTAAAATGCTTAAATGTACCCTTTTAAAGCCAGACACTATAGATAAAAATTATATTTCTGGTCACATCAATTATTTTTCACATTTTTGAAACTACATTTCAGTAAATTATCAGTTTTTTTTTTATAGATTCACATCCACTACAGTGTCTGAAACTAAGCAACTTTGGTGCAAACACAATGAAAGCCTGTGTCCTGATATTTCATATCTTAACTGATGTGTCATTATGATATAAATATTAATTTCCTTTATAAACCTTATATATAGATACAAGAGTAAAACTCATTGGGGTTTTTTTTTTAACCTTTTTTCCTGATTTGCTCAGCTCAGGAGCAATTATTTTGTTTCTAGATGACTGCATTCATGAAATTTTACATGCTCATTCCTGTCCCAAATTAGAAGGACATTACAGAGGAATTTTCTGAAATGTTGATTGTTGTTGCTGGATTTCCGTTTATATACTGAAAATAACATAAAGTAACAGTGTATGGTAAACAATAAAGAAATTATATTCCAAGAAAAATTTACAACCTACACATCTTACCCGTAAGTGTGTCTTCACAGAAAAATAAATATTTTCATTCCAAAAGATTTCATCCCAAGGCTAGATTTTTATTGTTGTTGTTGTTTCATTAAGTATGCACATGTACACATATTTAATTAAAGGATGCCTCATTTGGTTAAATAATTGTACTTTTTTGGAAAAAGTTCCGATACAAAAAATTACATGTAAGAATATCAGAAATCAACTTTAGAAAAAAAAAAAAATCGACTTTGTTGTCTTGCCGTTAAGTAATAGCCCACACTATGACCCACACATATAAAAAATGAGTTCCTCAGGCATCTTGAGTGTCGTTGGGTTGTGATGTTTATAACTGTAAAATACCTGCTTACTTTTAACTTGACAAAAACATGTATGTCGTCTTGAAGAGTTTTCTTTGCCACCGTCGCCACTGGCTTGCTTATTAGTGATCCATTTTAGATAAAAATTTAGATAAAAGCTCATAATCAAAATTTATATCCAGAATTGATATATTTCTGTAAAGCTGCTTTGTGACAATGTTCATTGTTAAAAGCACTGTACACTTTATAATTATATACAATTATAATATTTCATAATTGAGTTGAAATGAATTGAATGTACAAAAATTTGAAATGAACATAGGCGTTGCTTTTATATCACTATGTCTCTATAGCTATAGCCTAGCTCTTTTAGCTTGTACGACACAAGGAAATGTATTATAAGCCATCTTGGTGTGTGCGGGTGCGTGCGTGTGTGCGTGCATGCGTGCGTGTGTGTTTGGGTGGGTGTGCATGTGTGCGTGTGTGCGTGTTAACAGATGAGTTTGGACAATAGTATTATAACTCTCCTCTAATGCATTTATAATAATTAATTAATAATTCTCAGCACAACAGGCAATAATGACGTGTGTCAGTTATTAACAAACCGCTAAGTCATATATGAATAGCCGTTAATAATGGTAATAGTTAAGTATTTACATCTCATTAACCTATTCTCTTACTTAATATCATGACTTGCATTAATGAATTATTAAAGCGTTAGTTTTTATTAAAGCATTTTGATAAACTATTGTTTGTTTGCTGAGGTTATATTAAAGTGTTAGTGAATTAAATGTAATCAGTGTTGGATGAAATTGAATTGTCGGGTTTTTTTTCCCTCCCAGTTTTTCAGCCGAAGTGGAACAATCATTCCTTGCTAAACCTTGTGCTTTTGCTTTCGGGGAACAAAGGGAGGTTATAACGCTGTACTGTAACTGTTATAGAAGAGGAAGAAGAAGAAGAAGAAGAAGAAGAAGAAGGTTTTGTATAAGCTTTGGTTTCGAATCGAGATAAAACTCTGTTTTTATAAGGCGGTAAATGAGTACAAAATGAATAAATAAACATTTTAGGGTTTTGAAATACAGCGAAAATAGTTTTCTAAACAACTTTTCCGAACGGAAAAAAATCAACTCGGTATATTACATATTATCAACACATTATATAAACACTACCAGTCAACCGTTTGGACACACCTAGTCTTTTTCATAGGTTTTTCTTTCTTTCTTTTTTTTTTTTTTGCTTTCTACGTTGTAAAACATTACTGAATTCATCAAAACTATGAAGCAACATGTATGGCAAATACTGAATTATGTGGTAAACAAAAAAGTGTAAAAAAAATATATATGTTTCATATTTTAGATTCTTCAAAGTAGCCACCATTTACCGTGATGGTACAATCGGCATTATCTTAACCAGCTTCATGAAGTCGTCACCTGGAACGCTTTTCAGTGAACACGTGTGCTTTGTTAATATGGATTACTATAGTTGTTCTATAGGGCTGTTTACCGTATTTTTATCATTTACTACGTATTTACTGTTGGTCTCAAATGCATTAAGAAGGAAAGAAATTCCACAAATAACCTTTTATGTCAACAACCACTCAACTAAGTAAAGAGAAACAACAGTCCATCATTATCCAGTCGCTTTTAAAGTCATAAAAATAAAGAAAAAAATTGAATTAGGTGTGTCCAAATTTTTGACTGGTAGTCTGTATATGTACTTAGTGGCGTACATCTTGCTTTTGATATAGCCCCACAAAAAAAGTCACAAGGTGTGATGTGAGGGGAGCGCGGAGCCCATTTGAAGGGACCCCGTCGAACGATCCATCGGTCAGGAAACTTGATGTTCAGGAAATCTCTGACCCTGACAAAGTGGGGAGGGGCTCTGCGATGGTAGTAGCAGGCCTTCCGCTGCGTAGTTGTTAAGAACAGATCCTGTTTCGAGAAACTTGCCATGGATAGCGTAAATTGTGCTACGTGTTGGAGCAGTGCGACGGCCATAAAGCTTCTCAAACTCATGCTGAATTGCGGTCGGGGACTGAAAAACCTCTTACCAGGCGGCAATTTTGCAACGCTGCTCCGATGTCAATTGGCGAGCCATGAGCAAGGGAATGATATGCTTACAAAAACTGCAAAACCTAAGCTAGACATGTAGATTAGGTCAATTGCCTACTCTAAACTGCCCATAGTTGCCCATGCCTCTCTGTGTCAATTTCTCAAACTTATGTGTTGAACACAGAAAAAATGGGCAAGTGAAAGAATCTGAGCAAGGGCCAAATTGTGATGACCACTGGGTCAGAGAATCTCCAAAACAGCAGGTTTGTCCCGGGTATGTAGTGGTTAGTACCTACCTAGTCCAAGGAAGGACAACCAGTAAACTGGTGACAGGGTCATGGTGCCCAAGGCTCATTGATGTGAGTGGGGAGCTCAAGGCTATCCCATCTGACCTGATCCCAAAGAAGAGTTTTGTAGCATAAATTGATGAAAAAGTTAATGCTGGTTATGTTAGAAAGGTGTCTGAACATGCAATGCATCAGAGCTTGTTGTGTATGGGGCTGTCTAGCTGCAGACTGGTCAGAATGCCCATGCTGACCTCTGTACACATCCAACACCACCTACAATTGACACGTGAGCATCAGAACTGAACAATGGATAAATGGAAGAAAGTGGCTTGGTCTGATGAATAATGTTTTCTTTTACATCATTTGGATGGCTGTGTGTGTGTCGCTTCCCTGGGGAAGTGATGGCACCAAAATGCACTATGTGGAGGAGTGCCAGTGCAAGCCAGTGGAGGCAGTGTGATGCTTTGGGCAATGTTCTGCTGGAAAACCTTGAGCCTTGGCTTTCATGTGCGTTACTTTGACCTAAACAATGTTGCACACCATGTACACCCCTTAATGGCAATGGTATTCCCTAATGGCAGTGGCTCTTGAGGAACATGACAAAGAGTTGAAGGTATTGACTTGGAATCCAAATACCCCAGATCTCAACCCGATTGAGCATCTGTGGGATGAGCTGAACAAACAAGTCTGATCCATGGAGGGCCCACCTCAGAACTTACAGGACTTAAACAATCTGCTGATCGCTGATCACTGTCTTGGTGCCAGATACCACAGCACACTTTCAGAGGTCTTATGGAGTCCATGCTTCAATGAATCAGAACTGTTTTGGCAGCAAAAAGAGGACCTACATAATATTAGGCAAGTGGTTTTAATGTTATTTAATGGCTGATCAGAGTATACACCGTGGATATATATGCTATATAACCCAATAATAGTTGGGTTTCGTTTTTCCTGCAAGTTCATTTATAGAAAATTCAATTACTCACTGTAAATCCTAAATATTCTATATTAAATCAGGATGGTCCAGGAGTATTTGCTAAAATAAACTATAGTTGTATTTATATATAGTTCAAATATATCCAATTAAAACAACACTGATTTTTAAATATGTGCACACACAGAGAGAGAGAGAGAGAGAGAGAGAGAGAGAGAGAGGGAGAGAGAGGGAGAGAGAGAGAGAGAGAGAGAGCGAGCGAGAGTGATTAGCAAGACAGGAAGTGTGTGTCTGCAATATGTGGCCTAGATTAGCTTTTCTGCCTCACGTCAACAGCAGCTGGGACCTTCTCATAATTTTAATCATTTTCACATTCAGCAAATTCAGTTTGGTTACCTGGGAACATCACATTTGTATGAATAATTATTTTAAAAATATTTTCTTGCAGAATTCCACAAGTTCATGAGAAGGAGAGTGCATGAGAGTGAGAGGGAGAGGATTGCTATCCCTTGTTTTTCCTGTGTATTTTAATAATTGCTTTAGTCCTATAATGATAATTGCTTTGACAGGAAGTGATGCTGGCTCAGCTCCAAGGTCCCTGTTTCAGTCCCGTGCTTTCGGATACTGTCTGTGGGAAGCTTAGCCTGTTCTTGCCATGAACATGAATTCCTTGCACTTCCCAAAAACATGTTGGTAGGTGGATTGGCTATGCTAAATTGCCTATGAGTATAGAAGTGGCGTGTGTTTGTGTGTGTGTGAAAGAGAGAGAGAGACAGAGAAAGAGAAAGAGAGAGAGAGAGAGAGACAGAGACAGAGAGAGAGAGAGAGAGAGAGAGAGAGGTGCCCTGCAATGATCTGTGTAAGCTACACCTCTAACCTCATTCATTTACACAATGAATATTTGTCTTGCTAGCTACAGATGGGTGATCAAGTTAAAGGAAATAACTAAGAAATGAGATTTCTTATTAAGGTCACCACTAGCTGCCAGAATAGCTTCAGTGCATCTTGGCATTGATTCTATAAGCATTACTCCAAAAGTCCCTCACTTGGTATTTTGACAACAGTGGTGGAGAGTGCTGTCTAACATGTCACCCTAAACTCTCATAGATATTTAACTGGGTTAAGGTCTAGTGACTGTGAAGGCCATAGACTATAATTTACATGATTTTCATTTTGGGCAGCATGGTGGTGCAATGATTAGCACTGTCACCTCACAGGAAGAAGGTTCTGGGTTCAAACCTGTTGGCTGACTGGGACTTTTCTCTGTATAGTTGGCATGTTCTCCTCATGACCGTGTGGGTTTCCTCTAGGTGCTCCGGTTTCCTCTCATAGCCAAAAGAGCCATGCAGATTAGACCAATTCTCTACTCTAAATTGCCCATAGGTGTGAATGTGAGAGTAAATCGCTGTTCATCTCTGTGTTAGCCGTGCTACAGTTTGGCAACCTGCCCAGAATGTAACTTGCCTCCCATCTGAAGTCAGCTGGGATTGGCTCCAGCTTCCCTGAAACCCAGATGAATAAGCAGTGCAGATAATGGATGGGTAGATGGATGGATTTTAATCCTCATCAAACCATTCCATGAGCCCTTGTGTGCAGTATGAGATACCACTCCCATCATGATATACAGTAAATGCTTCATCATAGGAAAAAGGTGTAAGAAAAACTTTCTATTAATTCACAGTAATGCTTCTCTCTAAGGGACACAGCATAACAGAACCACCAGGGGTTTTTTTCTCTTTAATTTGTCACCAATCTGTACCTAGCGATTTCAGCTAACATTACTGATACATACTGTACTTGCTACCAACAGTGTTAGTTTGGCCTCAAATGGTTGACAGAAGGTAAATAAGAAGGTAAATGTTTTACAATGACTTTATATCATCTGAATTCTTATCAAAGTTATAAAGGCTAAGGATACTACCATTCATGACTATCAACTGTAATCTAAAAAATATCACTGTCACACTAATTATCTCAGTCTTATGACCACAGTGTTGTTCCTGGACCAAAAAAGATATCGATACTGATCCAGGAACTGTTGATCGTAAAGGCTTGAATGACTTTGGAAGAGTAGCAGGTGAAACAGCTTTGTCAATAAAGCAACAATAGGGCAATAGATTTCATCTGGCCAAATATGACTAAGGCAGAGAAAGAGAAAATACAAGCGAGAGAACAAGAAAGAGAGAGAGGGAGTGAGGAGGGAGAAGTGGACATCCATTTAAACACATAAAGAGGTTTATAAAGAGCCTGAGCATGTCCTGGCATCATAAGTCTCGACTCACTCCAGCATCACAATATGAGTCATCAGACTCTGTGTGTGGGGGCAGTAGGAAAAATACATGTGTATGTTTGTGTATACTAATGAATCTATGGCATCTTCTATTTTGTAATTTGAAGCTCAGACCACAAAAAGCGACAATGACTAATCATTTCAATTGTGAATACATGCATTTCTAATGCTGTCAATTTGATGATATAGTTTTATTCATTATGGATTCAAATTCTCTCTAATGGTAGCAACAAGCTTAATATAACACAGGGTATGTTAACCTGAGATAACTTAAATGCATCAAGCTGAGCCTCGTTCCTCTGGAGTGACACTGTAAAGAGTGTTTCTTGCTCTTTTCCTCAGTCCTCATCTCTCTTTCTCTCTCTGCTCAGTGGCCCATAGTAATCTCATTACTTCCTTCATTATGCAATAACCCCCAAAACTCTTTGGGGACTAAGTCAGTATTTACATGTAGTTATTTTTACCTTGACTACACTGAGAGCTCTGCTAAAGGTTTGTGTGTGTAAAACCATGAACAAAAATGATAACACCCACAAAAAGCTAATTTACTAAGCCTATGGAGGATTGTGTATTGTCTGTTTTGTGTGTTTTCCTACTGAGTATGGAATTTGGGTCATTCCAGTCTAAAGGTGAATATAAGGCATTGTCGATGGAAATACCTTCATTTAGCACCAGCAGTGTGGATTACTGCAAAGTTACTTTGGGAACAGTGATTTCATGTGTAGATTAAAATGGCTGAAGGGTCAGTATTCAATTAGCATAAGCCTGTTTACACCATTTAAAGACAAAATAAAACCATTCCTAAATTATGTCTCAACATCTCAAAATAATGAAAGAGTTTAAATTATGGCTTTGATTTATAGCAGTATACTTGGTTTCATATTAAACATTCTTCACACTTTCGTACATGATGGCAACAATGTTTAAAGAAAGATCTTCCTACATATACCAATCAACAGATAAGCAAGTCATATAATTCTTTTCTTTTGTCTGTGTTTTGTATTTTGAACAGTTTTTCAGTATGTCTCAATGTATACTGGGATTTATGGGCATGTAACATGTTTCCTTTTCACTTTTCTGGGGGTGTCGTTGAAATATGAACTCATAGTGGCTATTCATGACAAGTAGAGCACACAAAAAAACTTTACTGAATGATTTGGCCTCATTTATCAGTTTTTTTTTTAGTAAGATTGTATGCAAATATATTTGTAGCTCAAACAAAAAAGTGTTACTTTTTTGTAACACTGATTTTCTTTGTACTCACATACATATGTTGATAAATGCTACATATGTATAGCATTATATAATAAATAATATATATGATAAATCATCACATACAGTGAACGCACATTTATGCTTCAGCTAATTTATATTTAGTGACACCCACAAAACTCCATTAAAGGCAAAGCTCACAGAGAGCTAAAAAAACAAAAAAACAACAAAATGACAACTAAACAGTGAAAAAGTGTGGTGGAGCAATGTTTGCTAATCTTTCAGTAATGCAGCTCAGCCAGTGCAGTTCAGTGTCTACCATAGATACACATTAACTCTTCTTCTGTCTTGATATACAGTATGGATTTGTTTTGGATTGCTTTCATTCAACACATTAATGTGAAATGAAATAATTTCACAAAATATGCACTAAATTCATGCGTGAATTTGAAATAAAAAAAATCTCGAATGGATGACCTTTATGCAAAATTCCAGTAACTTAAGCCAATCATACAATTTGAAGCTGAGCAATCGAGACTGGCATTATATATAAATTTCTAGAAGTTCAGGAACTCTCACAGTAGTGTCTTTCTGAACTAACTTGGTATTCATGAATGACAGATTTCTTTTATAAATTCTCCTGCATCTCCTGTAGAAAAAAGTAGGCTTAGTTGAATGGGATTTCCTAAAGCTCTTTCTACATTGTTCTTTCTCTCTTAGGCTTTTCTTTGTATCCATTTTTTATTATGTTACTGTTTTTCTACATCATTTCTCCCACCTTACTCTTCCACACAAGTGAGATAAAATGATTTCACATGGACTCAAATTGCCAAAATTGTATCTATTCATACAAATCAATTTTCATGAAACTTTGCAATGGTTAATTTTAAGGTTGGGACAGAGATAGTGTTCATAACACTGTTTCATGTTCCATGTGTCCTTGCACTGCTGTCCTGGCTGATGAAGATAACCCATCAATCAGGTCATGGTATGAGGTGCAACCCAACAAGTCAGGACAAAATAAAAGAAAAAGAAATTGTTATTTTTAAGCCACTTGATCTCCTTTTTTATTAATATTATGGAAATATCAGTATGATTCAGTACTATGCATATGGGGCCATCCACAGTCACTTGGAGGTCAGAGTGAAGTGCTTGAACACTTAAATGTCTGAACATTGTCTCCCATGACATATCAAGTCTCCATCAATGTGAGAGGCCGACACGTCGTATGTGATACATGTGAAGCCTGTAACTGCATCTTTATTGCATGTTCAGCCAGGTCTAACAACTCTGCTAATCTGTTCAATGCGTCTCTGAGGATGTGTGTGCCTTTACAGATGAGCAAACATCTCACTTTTTCCTCATATGTGTAGTGGCCTGGGAAAACCTGCTGGCTGGCACTGTTGCTGAATTCTGGCAAACAGACAAAAATAGTTGTTGTTTTTTTTGCCTATAGCATGCACTTCTAAGTGTAACAGCCATAAATACTGTAGTATTTTTCACCAAAATAACATGGAAATATTCTGTACTTGCTAATCTTGCCTATGCTTTCTGCAAATATCATGTTGTGCAAGGAGCTCTTTGTAAATAACGCTGTGGTAAAAACATGCAGTCTGCCTAAAGATGTCTAAAACCTTGTGATTTCCTCACACAGTGAATGGCAGACTTTGATCAAGTGGTTGGATAGCTATGTGCCAAAATTAAATAGACATGGGCATTATTGATTCAGTTTGTTATCAGATACTGACTATCAAAATATATGCGATGCTCCTACACTGTCACAACATCATTAAGCGGAGAAGAGTGCTCAAACAGAGAAGCGCACTTACACACTCTGTAGAGAAAGTTTTAAAGTGTTTAAATGACCTATAGGGAATTGAAGCAACAGAACAGAACTCCATGAATTAATTAGTGATTATTTCAGTATAGAGTGATCATTGTTCACTCAAGTGATGAGAGGATGATGAGACTCATGTTTTATTGCCAGAAGTGACTTTTAACTAATGTGATGAGATAGACACTGATGTAGATGATGCCGGTGATGAAAATTTCCCATTCTAAACATCATTAAATATCAGCATGTGTGTGATTACTTATGGCACTTGGCCTCATGTTTAACTGTTTCAGTGCTTTTATACAGTAGCTCTATAAACAAGACATTATCAATAACTAGATTATTTTGGTCCACTGATATGCAGCTACACTCTCCTCATAGCTCATTGGCTAGCTGTCTAGCTAGCTCACAATGATTTTCACATTTCCTTTAAAGGTGTTTCCAGTGAAATTGGCTTCCCCCTGGAATGCCACTTATCCAATCAAATTAGTGGACAGGAACTTACTGTTGTATAATTCTTTGGTAAAGTGTCACAATTGTCACTTATTATGTTACAAATGTAGAAATAGATGGGGCATTTGCTTCCCGTAGCCTGTCAGCTATGAGTAATATTATAGCGGATTAAGATCATTCCAATTGAGATAACATAGAGATGACATCCATCCATCCTTTATCTATACCACTTATCGGTCAGGATCGTGAGGAAGATGGAACCAGTCCCTGCTAACTTTGGGTGAGAGGCTGGGTACACCCTGGGCAGGTCACCAATCTATCACAGGGCTAACACAGAGACAATTCACACCTATGGGCTATTTAGAGTAGCCAGTTGACTTAATCTTTGTGTGTTTGGGCTGTGGAAGGAAACTGGTTAACCTAGAAGACAGCCACACAAGCACGGAGAAAACATGCAAACTCCGCACAGAAAAGGGCCAGTCGGCCAGCAGGGTTGAACCCAAGACCTTGCTATGAAGCAACAGTGCTAACCACTGCACCACATTGCTACCACATAGAGAAGACATTAGAGTTAAAGTACTGTATGATGTAAATACATATCATGGTTTCTATTAACATTTACATGTTGTTTGCCTTTTACTATAAAATGAAGTAGAATGTCAGGCTATAGGATATGAATAAAGGCTGATTTAGACATAGTTTGTATGGTCATTTGAATAATATATGGATTTTTGTATTTTAAAATAAAAAAAAAAACTGCTTATTACATCAATATACAGCAGTTGATTTTAGATAATTAGTGTTTTGGCGTCTTTAAATGGATTTTTCTCTCTTTCACTTTTCACAGCAACCAGATTTTAAAATGCTATAATTTTTCTCAGAGTTAAAATCAGTCCAAAAGAGAAACACATTATAGATAGGGAAATCTGTCATTTTCAGAGTTATGGTATATGTCATAGAAAATACCCAAACGTAAATGGTTTTCCCAGGCCATTACACATATAAGGACACAGGACAGTTTCATACAGTGGTTTCATTTGTGTCTTATGATTTTTATTGGTCATGCTGAATTGTTTGTGTTTTATAAAAGCATGAAGGAGTAGGACATTGCTTTCTCAGCTGCGGTGTTTTCTTTATTGGGGTTGTGAAGGCGAGAACCCAGACATCCTTCTCCCCAAACAGGAACACAACGTGCTGCCTCCCTGGGCAGTTCTCTACTCAGACAACATGAAGCTCTGATTCAGCAACATTTCTCTGTGCTATGCCTACACATCATGACCTCAGAGAAATTTGGACTGGGTTTTTTTGTACATTATGTACAAATTGTGTGAAGAAGCACAAACAAGCCATATCCTTATAAATACTTGCAGAAGAGAATTCCAGGAAACTGTTGCATTGGAAAAAAAACTATTTTCACACTAACAAAGTACATTTAGACTGGTTGTTTTACCATCTGCCTCGTTGTTGTTCTACCATGCTGACTAGTTACAGCACCCCAGAGCTACTCTGTTGAAGTATTTACCCATATCTTATATTTCAACACTAAAACGTTGCTAGACATTTTATTATCATGAAGACCTTTTGCTTATATATGCCATATGCTTTCTTTTTTCCCCAGAATGCAAAAGCAAGAACATGATTATCTTGAATGAAGCTAGGAACGCATTATTTTCTAGCTGTATTCATCACATTTATTTCAGGCATATGTTGAACGAAAGCTGGAAGCAGAGTATCCAGCTATACAAATAAAACTGAATTGTATTGACTTGAGTATAGATTGTGTGTGGTATTGAGAGCACTCCTCGGTCCTTCCATCGTGCCAAGGCTGAGGTGACTTTGGAGACAGACAGAATTGGGCTACAGACGCTTCATCAGGGGAATCTGTTAGTTATTTTCAGTCTTTACAGGCTGAGAGGTCTATCTGCTGCACTAATGGCTTTCACTGGGCCTCCACAGAGAAATGCTATGCATGACAACCTGGAAAGACAACGCAGTTATCTAGTGTCTATCCACTTAAAAAGATATCCAATTATTAATACTAGACTGTTTTTAGGTTATTCTTGCTTGACCAGTCTCTCATGTTTTGGGCACTCTTGGCTGATCTATCCCAACCAATTCAACTCATGAACTAATTACTGCGCTTCTACTTGCTGAGTCAGGCATATCAAAACAGGGAAAACCCAACAAACTCCTAGATCATATTGACTTACGAGATATGCTAAGAACCAGTGGAGAACCAAGTTCATCTTTTATTCATTTGAAACATGCCAAAGGCAAATACAGAGTGCTGCCTCTTCACATTCATTCCCCTGACTTAATGTCTTTGCTGAGCTATTTTTGTTCTGTCAGTGCGAACTGATACAATCTGAGGCTGGTGGACCTGATAATGACTCCGTTCCAAGTGTGTGCAGAGCTGCAGGGATTAACTCGAGAATGAAGCTTAATCCCAGTAATTACTTTGATTGATTAATGTGCCAATTAGTGTCTCTGATATCTCAGCAGAGTTTCCTAAATCTCCTGAACTGGACTGACTGTAATTTCACAGTATGCGTTCAATAAGTTTCACTAAGTGGGACTTGTGCTCAATGTGAAAATTCCATGTGAAGGTCTAGATTTCATGTACATCCCGAAAATTCACTTACTCAGTATTAATATCTGTGTATGGCACAAAGTCCACTGAGTTTGACATTATTAAGACAATTTGTTTCTAAAAATATTATTAATACTTCCCATATCATGATCTCTCTCCATCGCACACACACACGCCCATAAACAGACTACAGACCTGCAGGCAGATATATGGAGGTGGTGTTGCCCTGGCTGGGAGCTTATTAACTCAGGTCAAGGTGAGTGGTGTAATAGCCAGACTCTTTATTACATCCAGTGAACACTCGTTGAAACGTTTGGCGCAAATCCAAAGCTACTCGACCTTCAAAAGTACTCATTTGTTTCCCAGCAATTCTACTTCTCTTTGGCAGCAGATACAGTGCGTTACAATGAGACAAACATCCAGAATCACTGCAGACTTTAAGGCCTCATGACATGGCTTGAGAGCAATGCTTTGAGAGCCATGTTTTTGCAACAGGAAGTCAGAACAACGTGTTGAAATGTTTGACTGATTTAAACAACAGCCAATAGTGTTTGAGGTACACCACACACTTAGTGAACCAGCTTAAAAATAAAGAATTTTTTTTTTTTGCCTTAATGTGATGTGATCAGTCTTATGTGGACACAGAAATCCGATCTTTTCAAATCAGATTTGAGTCACTTTCGTATGTGGTCCTAAATCAGATACAAACTCAATTTGTGGCCATGTGACAAAGAATGAGAACAGTTAGATCGTAATTCATGCGGCTTCTTGCCTATACGCATACACTGAGTTGGCTCCTTTCTCATACCCACACATTATCTTGATGCAGTAGTGCCAGCAATAGCTGCAAAAACAGCAAATGTTAGCCATCTTGCTTTTTTTTCACCTTCTTGACTTGACCCTAACCTAAGCATGAAAGTTTTGTCAGTTTTAAAACCATGAGTCATCTAAAAAATATGACATTTTTTTTGTTGTTGGTGCTGCAGGTGACTCCTTCGAAAATTAATGTGCACACATATGTCTTTCTGGAGAAGAGACGTGTTCACATGAGAGTTAGATACAGGTCAAGATACAGTTAGATACAGGGTTGTAATCGTAAATGCAAATCTGATCTGAGCAAAAAATCAGAATTGAACAATGAGGCTTGTAATATGAACGTAGCCTTAGACATGAATTGATTGATAATTAAAAAAAAACTTTTGTACAATATTATCAAACATTTCAGTGCTCTCCCAGAAGTAAACTACAAACTACAAAAATTAAGACCAGAACATTTTTTTGTTACATTTTTGTATTGGTGTCCATAATACTAATGTACCAAAAGCTCTGAAACATCAATTTTGTTATCAGAGACACTTTAAAAGGACTGTTCTGTGCAAGTCAATGGTTGTCTGTTATTTGGTATTTTTACTGTTATGAGGATTTGAACTGATAGACAGAAAATGTGAAATCTGTTGAGGTGTGTTCAGTTTAGTCGTAAAGAAACTTCTCCCTATTTTTACATGCTGTTAAAAAGCGCAAACTTTATCTCTGCCATACAAGAGACTTACATAACCCTCTGTGATTCACACGCAAGCATGTCATGTCAGAATTTCAGCATTATCAAGTTTGTGTTTCCATAAAAATGTCTTCATTGGACTCATAATTACTACTTGGAATTTTGTGAAAGCTCTGACTGACAGTCATGGCAGGCATTATAAACAAACACAATCAAAAACATGGCAGCAGCTTCCATACAACTCCATATACAGTATGTGCATCAGACATGCCTATCATTATCATTCCCTTGTGATGACCTAATAAAAATGGGTATATGGTAGTTCATCTTTTTTAGTGTGTAGTGTTAAAAGCAAGAGATTTCTATAATGATTAACATACTAAACATTAGAAGTGTTGAAACAACAAATTTCTCAGTCTGTGATGGAATGATGTGTTTCAACAAGACATAAATGCACTATTAAGGGCTTTTCACATTTATCAAAATTTGTGTTTAGCACTGCTTTTCATACTGCAGGGGGAAAAAAATTGTTTGCATCTCTGTCAGGGTGACGATACTGACAGCAATGCTAAACACAGTACGCGGTTGTTCATATACGTTCAAAAAGGAACACGAGTTTTGACATAAGTCTTTCATAAATTCTCCAGTGTTGCTTTATAACCTGCAATTTTTGCATCATATTTGTCATTTTCACAATAGTGCTCTATTACACATAGTCCTAACATTTCTACATTATTAAATGTGTTACAGCAACACTAAAGAAATGTTATATTACCATGTTGTCAGAAATGTTCTGGCAACCTAAAAAAGAAAAAGCTGCGACTACAACATGCAGCTGCCATTTGGAGCCATGTAGTCTGCGATGTACCTTTTTTTCTTCAAGTAGCTGTTCATGTCATGTCTCTGGGAAGGGCTAAATTTAACCATAGTAAACATATTCTTGTTCTTCAAGCTCCTTCCCTTATGGTATTAATGTTGCAACGTGGGCTCATGTAATGTTGCTTGTGTTGGAAGGCCATCTCTAATGCATGCTTTGTGGACAGAATGGATTGCATCCCATCGGGCTTTCATCCAATATTAATTGCATCTTCAGTCTGGCCTGCTTTCTCTGAAGACACAGTTGATCTAAAAATGTTCTCATGAATCATTTATGCAGGGTGTCCCAAAAGTCTGGATCCATAGGCAATTATTTATGTAAATATTGATATCACAAGAAATGCTTAAATTAACATCTTTGGATGTCATGATGCTTGTGTATATGCTGAATTTGATCTGCTATTATTAGTTTTGAAGCCATCTTGGATCTGAAATAAAAAGAAAACTATTAAATTTCATTTAAGGAAAAATGCCTATGGATTCAGATTTTTTTTTGGGAAACCCTGTACATATAACGTTTCACAGTGCTGTTGAATTCTCAATTCTGATTGGTCAGAAAGAATTGATTCATTTACAATATGACAAAAGTTCTCGCTGCAAGACAAATTACAGGTTTATATCAATGCACTCGTTCTAACTGTCTTTTTGGTAACAACTTACAAAGGAACTGCTATAGCAGACGCTCCAGAAAATGGTTTAAATCGTGGGAATTGTTGATATGGTGAAGTTTATTATGAGGAGACATTTATTTGGAAGCCATGCTTTGTAATAATCCAGATGAAGCTTTTTCTGTACATTTGTTGCTACAGTAAAGTCGTAAAGACAGGGGACTTTCTCGGTAACATGACAAGCTGCATTTTTTTTTTTGTTTGTTTGTTTCATTAACTTCAAGAGAGAGAGAGAGAAGAAAGTCTGGCGAGGAAAAGACAGTTCATAGCTGCTATGGCATAAGTGCTAACTTGTTTCACTGCTGTTCTACAACATATGAAACTATAAACAGATAAAAAAAGTATGAAGTATTGTCCTTTGTGTTAGCATGTTGTTAGTGTTGACAAATTTTTGTTGCATATGACAAATAAAACACTTCCGGATGTGCAGCTTAAAAATAATCAATTTTGGGGTAAATCTGCTTAGCATCGAGTCACATCACACCACACCTTTTTTGATTATTTCCCTATAAAAGTACTTCCTGTCATCATTGATTCCTTAACAATTGACCTAAATATAGATTTTTTAAAATCTATTTCTTATTAAGAGATAGATTATTGAAAAATAATTATCAGACTGTTGAACTTATTTATTCAAGCATATAACATGCAAAAGAATGCTAATCTGCCAACAGAATAAGATAATACCTAGAAATAAAAGTAATAGTGTTACAATTTGTTTAAAATAATGGTAAGAAAGAAACATTAAATTGTCAAGATAAATTGAATAAAAAAAAGATCGTTTAAGAGCCAATATGTAAGATGTAGAGAAGGATGTTGTAAAGCTGGTAGCCATTTTCTCAAGTTGATGTTTATCTTTCTGACAATCGTTTCAGGCTATGTGATGATTCAGACCCCTCTGTCCTTCTTCCATGAATCCTTTCCTTCTAATTCACTCACTCTTCCTGCTTACGCACAGAAAACATCCTACCCTGCCCACATTTATTGCATGTACATGTACTGAGATTTCTATGGGTTTTTTTCTTTTAACACCTACATATATTCTCTCCACATCTTGTTTGCTGCAGCGTAGTGTCGCTCTAATTCCCTCAGAACTGTATGAGTCATTTGGGAAGTGTGTGAGCATTTTTCTGACTGGGTCCTCAAGCCCTCCCTAATTGGGTTGGAACTAATCAAGTTTTACTGCTGAATGGCTAAACCAAAGCAGTGAGCAGGGAGCATGCCAGGAGCATCTTGCAGGGTCTTCTCGGTCCATATGCTACAACAACTGTTTACTTCAACTGCGTTCCAGTGGTGTGATTGCGGTGCTGTTCTGTGCAGCTGATTAGCTTCCTAATAAAGAAGAAGCTCATGCATGTGATTCCTTTTGACAGGTAAAATGTGGGGAAACATGTGATGGAGATGGAGGGATCGGTCCACAGTGTAGTGTTTTTCCACACATATTTCAGTAATATGTCAGCATGATTTCAGCAAATTCCTATCGAATTGGTCAACCAAACAAGACAGCTTGCTCATGCAGAAATCTGCATGCTATCTGAACATCAACGTGTCAGATTAATAAAGTTTGAGGATCTATCACAATTTTTCACTTAGACCAAATATGGAAGATTATCCAGGCCGCATTGAATGAAAAAGCAGTCTGCCAGGCAAAGAAAGGCGACATACTTGTTCAGGTTTTTAGGAAAAAAAGAACCAAATGAATGCATTATACAATATGGTGGGAAATACAAACTAAAATAATTCTAAATTTCAAAACAGTCCTGTGAATATCACTAGTTTTTGAGAGGAACTATTATGAACTATTCTGAGCTGGGTTTAGGGTACTGTCCAGGCCAAAAATTTACAGACCATTTGAGGGTATCGTTTAGGATTCATATTTACTTAAAAGAAAAAAGCAAGAAGGGGAAAAAAGCTTCCTTTTTTTAGGCCATGCCCACAGATGCTGATATGGATATTTGGAGAACTAGAATAGATACAGATACATTCACTATACACTATGCCCTAGAGATTCTCATTTACAAAATGTTCTGTTAAAAAAACCCTGAGATTTGCATTTATTCCCTTTCATGTAGATAAATAAGTTGTTTCAACTGGTTGGGTGGGTTAGCAATAAGTAGCTGTTGGGATGAGTTTGATTATTTCCATCCAACTTTCAGATTATTAAAATTGGCTGGCATGAACAAGTTGTACTGGGTTACCAGCTCACATATGTAACTTACTAGGTAGGCATACTTAAAAACCTGGAAAGTCAGTGAGCATTTTGCATTATTGTCAGACACAGACACAAGTGCAGAGCTGAAAATAAACAACAGGGCTTTATTAAGGAAAACAACTTTTCTGAAATGCTGCTGGCCTTGTTCTACTTTGAAAACTATTTAGTCTGGACAGCTAGAAACGTAGACTTTTGGAAACAATGATGCAGACACCCACTTTCACTTCCTGATTGGGTCTTATCAGTAATGGCATATCATGGCAGGGTGTTATTTGACTGATCTGCAACTAGGCAACCAACTGTAGAGTAGAGAATCTACTTCCTATTCATACTAGCAATCACATGCACAGTATATGTCAATGGTCATGTGATATGCATTTTCAAGCATTTTAGAATTAACATTGATTATTTCCGATACGGCGCTAAAACTCCTGTCTAGACGGAGACAATTTTCATTTTAAAATGCCATTTTAAAACTAAAACATATTAATAGTCCAAGGCAGAGAATGCAAAAACTAAAGGCAATAATATTGTTAAAAAAAAGCAAGCAAAGGTTGAGGACAAAAGGGCTAAATAAAAAAAAGCACTGCATAAGATCTGAAAGATGAAAAGCAGAAAAACAATCTAAGGCTCTTATGTGGAATATCAATAAACATATACGTTGTGTATGCAGGAGGAAATGAGACTGGAATATAGCGAGATTAATCAGTAATCAGTGGAGCTTGAGCAAATGGGATGCAAAGTCAGTGTCGGCTGAAGATGCTGTTCCAGTAGGACGTGGTGGTTGTGACAATTATTTTCTGAGAAAGGGTGCTTATTCTCATTTACAAGTAGCTGGTCTTAAACAGCACTAAAATTTTAGATAATTCAAAGAGTAACTGCCCAACCTCTCCATCAGCTACAGTAACAGAGGTGTCTAAAGTAATACCAGCTAATGACGCTACTAAAAATATCTTCTTCATATTATCGAAAGTTGGTTTCTTTATCTAAATTAATGTTTTGGCATGTCCCGATGTAGTCCCATTCAATGTCATCCCTGCCATATACCTGTATCTGTACATTAAATGACTCCTTTACCCTGAAACACATAAAATTTGTTTTTATTGAAATATTTCTGATGTGTTTAGTGATTCTGGTGCTAATTTGTTGGTTGTTGCTGTATTTTTGTAATTCCCATAAGTCTTTAGTGATGCCATGCTGATGTTGCAGTGGGTTAGATGGAGGTATTACCATAAAAGTTGAATCTTCGGAAGCTGATCTTTTTGAGCAGAGTGTATAAATGAGTAGGTGAGCAAGCTGGAGAGACTCAAGGACTAAAGCACTGCTGAATCAAAGATAAAATATCCCAAGAATTTCATTGCAAAAAATATCTTTGATTTCTCATACTAATAGAACTGTCTCTTTAAAACTATCCCTCCTTTAATTCAACATTTTGTGTGGTTTTATTTCTATACAAATAGGTGTGTATACAAAATCTACGCTTCAGCTGTGAGGGAATGAGAACTGCATGTGAATATTAAGTTGGCCTGAAATAGGGTTTGAACCAATGCTTTTTATATCATCAAATCTAGATCAACAGCTAATCCTTTTTAAGCTGATCCACAGGGTATAGAGTATACTACCCTATAAAACTAGGAAATGAAACTTATTAATGATCCATGCTACTACTTTTGCAGATATAAAGCAATTACAAGAGTACTACATATGTTCTGGTAATGCTTCACCAGCTCTAAGGTCAAGGTTGGCTTATGATTATGATATCTATTCCAAATCTCTGCTTCACAGTGCAAACATTGTAGAAAGTAACTATACTCCAAGTCTTGCTTACATTCACTCTGCCCTTATTTAACAATAGGATTTTTAACATTTTTAAATTAAGAAAATATGAACCCATTACTTACTGCTGTGGTTGTGAAAGCAGTCCAGGTACCCTGGACATGACCCAGGAGTACACTCTGTATTAAATTCCAGTCCATCCAGCATATCCATGAAAACACTCATTCATGCCTAGGGATTATTTAGCATGGCCAATCTACGTACCGAAATGTTTTTGAGAGGTGGGAGGAAACTGGAGAACCTGGGGAACATGCCAAATTCTGCACAGACAGGACCCGACCATGGGATCCTTGTTTGACTTTCTTTGTATTGGGTTTAAAATTACACCAGTGCATGTCTTAAATAGTTTCAAATATTTTACAGTTTGAACTCCCTTTTACTTTAAAAAAAGGTACAGGTACAGACCCCCTTATAATTAAACCATGATCAAAGCAGACCCCCTTATGATTAATAAAATGGCCGACTCCATGATTTTGCAATTTAACCTGGTAACTGTTAAAATTCTTTGTTTTAATATTTCAACATTGAATCTAAGAAAATATACATTTAAACATTAAAGAATATGTTAATCCATCGATAATATTTCATTTTTAAAGAAAAAAAACTTATCATCTTCCCATGATCTTTAGGACATTTGGATGATGCAACTTCCTGTTGAAAATGTCATTTGTAGAATATTCTATATATACTTCATAAGGATGAATGTGTTCAGGTAACAGGATTGAGTGAACAGTTTGGTACGTTATTCATAATTTATAATGGATACACAATGGCTCACAATCAATTTGTCAACCATGAAATGATAACTCAATTCACACGTTAATGCCAAAATTAGATATTTGAATTATTTTAATAATTATACAGTATTTCAAGGTAAGGCACTTTTTCAACTATACGTGTGGTTATAAAACAAATAATAATGGCATTTTCTATGTGCTGTTGATTTTCTAGGTTTTACGAATTCTTTTTGAAACATTTGCATTTTTGCATTTGAACCAAGCAAATGGCTTGAAACATGCAAATAGATTGTCATGAATGACTCTGTACTTATGTTTAAAATGCCTTTTATTTTACATACATATTTGTAAATATATTATCACTGGGCCACAAATGGTTCCCCAAATGTGTGATCATACAAATAATGTTATAACCATGATCAAATTACTAAAGTACTTGTCACATGTGGCAAATACAGTCCATCATATTTCTTTATTGGAGCCAATAACACTTTTGTTAATGAATTTTCTACCCATAAAACCCAAAGTAGCCATTTTGTGTTAAAAGATTTAAAATGCTTTGAATCTTATTAACAGCAACTTTCCATAAGAAGCACACTGGTGTGATTGGCCACATTTTAAACTTATTAAAAGCCATTCGCTAACTACAATGGCAAGAACAAAACTTTAGACTGTCAAGCTATTTGTTGTGGGTTCCTGGGGTATAATGAGTATACACTTATGGAAAAGCACATACATTCATATATGCACTCCATTTGAAAAGTCCACATGCGCACAAGATGTGTGGCATATAACGTGAAATATCTTAAAACCCACATCTGTAAATTTCACATGTGAATCGTTGATGATTTACATGGCAAGTTGTACATGTGACACTTCTAGAATTTATATCACTAATAGCTCCAATAAATCAACATTCTGCCTAATATTTAAATAGTTGAATTGTAAAAGAAATCTGTCCAACAGTCATAAGGTCATCTATTTTTTTATTTTACTTATTATTTTGTTGTTGTTGTTGCAAAAACTTACCGCATTGCTAACAGAACACTCACATCTATTTCCTGTTTGCTGCAGCAGGTGTGGTGCCCCCTGGAGGTGGAAATCACTGATACTAAACATGCTCCCGCATGGCCTTGCTCACGCGTGCCGGGCCATCGAGGAGGAGCAGGACAACGACAGAGAGGAGAGGATTTTGGCTATCCTAGGCATAGTTGGCACTATTCTCAACCTGCTGGTGGTCATCTTTGTCTACATCTACACCACCATCTGAAGACTGGAGTGGGGCAAGAAGAGCCATCCAGAGATCTGAGAGGAAAGGGAAAGGAAATCAGACTGGAACGATTCAGTTTTGTGTATACACTCTGTGAGGACAGAGGAAGATGAGAAGAACGGACTTCTTCATTTGCCAAACAATGTGCTGTTACAATTCACAATCATCTTTTACACAAAGTAAATCTGAATAGTGTCCACCATTTTCACCAATATTTAAAAAAGAACTATCATTATTACCTTTAAATGCTTTACCTACCAAGTTATGTTGTATATATCTGACCATGGCATGGCATCCTAGTATATTTCCCATGGCATGGCATTCTAATATATTTCTTATGCAATTCATTTAACGTTTTAGCAACAGTTAAGTGTTTGCCGGCTTCAACGACAACCCTTTCAACACGAAGCACTACAGATAATGGAGGCATCTGTTCAGGAGACAGCTGCGACACTTTCTGAATGTTTTACTTCGAGCAAATGTGGTAAATGGAGGGACATTTCCCTGAAATATGCAAACAGGACAGCATCCTCCAGCTCCACGTACATCATTAAAGGAATCAATCTTATCATGTACTTTATACTTAATGAGCTTTTCTCAACTAACAAAGTTGACAAAACATGATATTGAGATTTCTATATGGAAGACAAGCAAAGAGGCAACCCTAGCTTCTTACGTTTACAGTATATGGTTATTCCAATGCCAAAGCAGGATCTGTAGCAGTGTACATGCTTTGCATCATTCAATGGGCAGAAAAGTGGATTATTTTGGATGTTCTGTTACACATGGCTTTTCTATAGCTTTATCAAACCATTAAAATGGGGTAAAGTTTGCACAGTATTATAAACACCTAAAGCAAAATGAAATGGAATAAAGTTATAAAGAGTTGCAAATGCTTACAGGAATTCATTGTATGTGTGAAATTGCAATTGACGCCATGACATATTTCATCAAACTGCCTCAGCACGCTCAAGCACAAGCACAGAGAACACGTCCTTACCTGATTGCTCAGCAGACATTCAGTTTTAAAAACTGCTTTCTTCCAAGTCAGACTTCTAGGTCAGGCTTTCCTGATTTTTTTCCCCCTATAGCTAGACAAAAGCACTACCTTAAGCTCACAAATAAAACATTGCACTACACATAATGATGTCTGAAAGAATGAGAGCAGACCAAATGTAATTTCTCTCCCTCTCGGAAAAGATGTCTGGATGGAAGGCCAGAAATGAGCGGTGTGGGGGGGAAAAACAAGAGGGTACCAAGGGGAACAGGAGAGCCTGCAGCGAACACAATGCCATCTGCTCTCCTTATGGACTACTGCATCACCCCCTTGCACATTTCAAACCCTTACACACACATACACGTACAACCTCTAATCTACATTGAGTATACAGTGCAGTATAACGTACACATACAATCATTGTAAATAATGCCTGCGATAGTAGTGCTAAAATAGTAGTATTGTCTCTCCAAAATGTATGTACCAAAATTACTGAGACCTCCAAGGAATATTTTAAGTAAATGTAAATAAATTCTCATTGTTGAAAATCTTGAGCTCTGTCCCCAGGAAGTGTTGCCAAAAACCACACATCGGTAAAATCCCTGTAGGGAAAAATGAAAAATCTTTCAGATTGAAATGAGACAGATGATTGTTGACCTTGACAAATCAGGTAACGGATATAAAACAAAAAATACATGAGCAGTTAAAATACCTTTAAGCACAATGAGGGCCATAAATCACAGTTCCACAGATCTGTTGGATATTTGTCATAAATTGCCATACCGCCACAAAAAAAAGATGAACGTTGTCAAGCTTCAAAGTCAACTGTGAAATCCACTTTCATAACTGCAAGCTTTGGAAATTGTGGAAAAAAAGATGCTCACAAAATGCAGTGTCTGATCTTCACCAGGTCTTATTAGAATTACTACTGGCGTTGTGAGTTGTCAACAAATGAGATCAAAACAAACTTTTTGGCCATGTACGTAAGGACTTTTGATTCCAAAAGGGGACTACAAGCATAGGAAAGCACCTCATACCCCTCTGTAAAGTGTGGAGGTGAATCGTTGATTCTATGGACATTTTTTTTTTGGCTGGAGGTTCAGGCATTCTGGAAGTTCTTCAAGGTGAAGATTAGTGGCATCATGAATTTTGCTAAATACCAGCCCAAAACCTGGTTGGTTCAGGAGGTTCATACAAATATGTATTTTTTATGACTATCTCAGTCTTCAGATTTGATCCCTGTTCAAAATCTATGGTCTTAATTGAAGAGGAAAGTCCATATGTCTAAAGACAACCTAATATAATCTAATGTAAAATGTTCTATATGGAGAACCATGGCAACCAAGAGCATGGTAAGCAAGAGCAAGATTCCTCTATAAGTGTCTCCAACCTTGTTAGACATTATCTCACTGTTATCATTTCAAGGACAGATGTCACTAAATATTGATATTATGTTTGAGTGCCAATAAATGTATTACTTTTTGTATCTCTTAGATTGACCTACCACACAGTCTTTGGTTAGGGCTCCCCATGTGTCTACACCGTGTAGACATTGCCACGGCAAAACAAGACCATTTTATCATGGTTTGAGTGTGCTATGACGTGCTTCATTTTTGCTGAATCAGTTTCCATATTTGTCACTGTAGATCATCTAGTTTGCAATTCTAGTTTATCTCATTCTGTACATGTGAAAGATTAACCTTCAGAGGGATTCGAGTTTTTATATGCAGGCACTGGCTTTAGAATTGGCCCACACTGTTCATTTTGACAAGAATTTGAAGTTTAGTTTTAGTTTTAGTCTCCTTCGGAAAATTTATGTCACATTTTAGTCTTTTTTGTTTGTTTGCTTGTTTGTGTGTTTTTGTTTTAGTCAAGATTTAGTCAGTGGAACTCAGTTTTAATTTTAGTCTAATTTCAGTTGATGGTTTAGTCATAATTTTCTGAGACAGGTTCATGATATTTGTTGTAAAATGTGCCCTTTAAGCTGTAAGACAGGCCGTTTTAGGAGGGGGATTGTCAGAAAGTTATTGTTTTGTTTTTTTTTTGAGATATGACTGGTGTTGTCGTTGCAATGCAGAAGTTATGTGGCGTTAACTATGACTCTGTTACTGTTTTGCTAGTTATTGAGTGAAGACTGTGATGGTGAAGACCACTATTTTCATATAAAGATGTTTATATATCTTCGTTCAGCTCAGCACTGTGTGTGTGTCCTGACTCATATACCTGTTAAAATCTAGGAGCATTGTGAAAACTGTTACCAAGCCTAGCAAACCAGAATTCTGTTGATTTGTGCTACCTATCAATATTTAGCGGTTTAGCATGTGGGTGTTAGGTTTAAAGCTGCAGTCAGTAGGATTTAGGGTTAACTTAAAGCTACAATTTAGTTTTTTACAATTTACAATTTACAATTTTACAAAGTACAATTTACAATTTTACAAATAAAGTTTTACAATTTATGGTTAAACTTAAGCTTTAAGCCTTACGTTTAAGATTAGGGTTAGGTTTAGGGCTACGGCTAAGATCTAGTCTATTCCCTGTTATCGATTCTCGCATTGATTCACAATATGGTAGCATTTTTCGACAAGGTAACACAAATTGTCAGAGCACCGGATTCCCTCACTTCCCAATTATGATCAGGAATGTTAAACAAGGAAGGATATATATTATTAAATATATTATCCATCATCTATACCGCTTTATCCGTCTGGGTCGCGGGGAAGCTGGAGCCAATCCCAGCATTTTCGGGTGAGAGGCGGGGTACACCCTGGGCAGGTCGCCAGTCCA
>JAQQZX010000038.1:19561485-19590272 GCA_030068355.1 Notoglanidium maculatum | reverse complement strand
GAACATGCAAACTCCACACAGAAAGGCACCCTGGGTGACCCGGGGATCGAACCCGGGACCTTCTTGCTGTGAGGCGATTGTGCTAACCACTGCACCACCGTGCCGCCACATGAAATATATTCACCTTTCACCTTAGCTGCTCAAACAGAGCAAGTTATTTTATCTCGTCTTTACTCATTAGGACACTATGGACAGAGATTTCACCGTAATTTTTATTGTCAATTTTTTTCCCATTTACAATGCATTTACAATTTACTCATACAATAAAAGTTCATCAACAAATACTTATCAGTCTCTTTCAGACAGTGTACCACCTTATAGTTTAAACCGAAGGAAAGCAAAGGTAAGAAAAGAGGCCTCTGTGTTTACTGCTCTTATGAAGGAAGCTGCTTTTGAATTATTGACCTCTCTGCTCACAAAGCCTGTTCTGAATGATTTTCTTCAAGTATTAATGCAGTCTTCATTGTACCAGACACTTAGTCCCACTTTTAGTTGATTTTTTATTTCTTATTACATTTGCATATGGGAAAGAACACAAAAAAAAGAGAATTACAGACATACAACATAACAGCTGTATTCTATTATAGCATTTCAACCTTATAAAAGAATGACAAACAATAAATAAAAAAATAAACTAAATAGTATTGTAAATGAAATTGAGAACTTCTTGATGTAAATAGGGAACAACATTGTGGTTATGTATAATAATATGCATAAAAGTATCAATATAAAAGCAAAATATCGAGATTTCAAAATGATTTTATTTCTGGTGCTGAATAATTTTTACACTGTTATTTTTTAAGTATTCGTAATTACATTTTAATTACTTAAAATTACATTTAAATGTATTTTGACATTATATTAGAATAAAAGTACATAATATAAAGCCATTAAATGACCCCCTTAAACTGCAATTTTATAACTTATAATGTTTTGAAAGCCCATATTCATCTCTGACCCAAACTTGTACAGACTCTCTCTCCTCTTCATCACACCACACACTACGCAGTCTGTCTCTCACTCAAGCATACATGTACAGATACACAAACAACACATGATAATATATTACCCTAGCATGCAAAACCTTTGTAATATTCACTCTGTAATGTTCACTTGCTCTCACGCACACAAACACACACTGAGTGCATACATGACACTCATTACAGCACCGCCACGACAGCCCCTCCTTCATTATAGAAGCAGGAACTTCCCTGAAGCCAAAACAGAGCCTTGCTTTCCCTTTGTAGCCAGTCTATAAAAAGCACATTGAGAAAAAAAAAGAGAAGATTGCATGAGGAGGCTGAAAGAGAAGAGAGTAAATAAATCATTCACTTGGAGCAGAATCTGTGCACAGTGCAAATATTTGCAACGAGATTGTGTAGCTATGTGCACATGGCTCAGTAATGAGGATGAGCATGTGATGTATCCTGATAATAATTAAACACAATGTGATACAATTTGGGTAATTGCGGGGGTGTTTATGTGTCCTATTACAGTTTGTTGCATTTATATTGCAAATATGTGCTCAAGGAAAGTGGTAAATATTTCACTAATAAAAAATGTTCAGTATGAAACTTTTTTTCAGTACAAGCTGAATCCTTGCAATCATTTGTGTCAAGACTCATTTAGCTGATCATGCTATATAGAGAAAAAAAGGGTTTCCTTTTTATTCACAGGATTTTTAAAGAAGTGATGCCAACACATCTCTCTTAAATTATTAACAATGCTCCAAAAATAAATCAAGTATTCTTTACCCTAAAATCAGAGATAAGTACCAACATACAATTGCTTTTAAGCATCTGTACAATCTGTTTTTTTAAATGTCTGCATTTTACTAAGTTCTCCATTTTCTACATTCTCTACATAATTATATTTTTTTCTCAGCATAAGACAGCTTATATTTTTAACTAATCTAAACTTGAACAGATATAACACCTAATATCAAACCAAGTGCACTTTGTATTTATAATGGCAGTTTGTATTCTGAGAACCAGCTGTTAGTATTCAGCTAGTCTGCATGGTCTGCGTTATTATCATGCTAGCTAACAACTAAGAGATTAGGGTTAAAAAAAAAAAAAACATCTGTTAACCTTTTGCACTTTTACCGCCTCTACCAAAAATAATGCCATTTATTAGGAAAACATGTAAACAGGGGCATTTTAAGTAGTTCAGTGTCAGAATTCAGGGTCAAAAATGCTTATGACAAACAGCAAGCAGTTTATACTTTGAGGGAAGGGGAGGGGTCACTGACCTTTCACCTATGATCTAGATGGCATGTAGTGTCTATTTGTTCATCTCTCTTTCTCTCTTTTTAAAGTATTAGTGTACAAAATACTTTTTGTAGAATCTATAGTACAGTAAATAACAGCATACACATTTTGCTAAAATTGAGTTTGCAAGGTTTCTAGCATATCTCTAGCATCACTCAGGAAAAGCATTTTGAATAGGAATTAATTTTCTAACTCTGGACACTCAAAAACAGCAGCTGATATCAAGGCAATTTGGAATTTTAACTAAAATACAGCCAAAAGAATTTCAGTCATTCCAGCCCTTTCTGTGCGTTTGATGAGGACACACTGCTTATTAAAGCTAGGGTAAGTCATTTGGAGAAACCAGCAAGAGTAAGCTAGATTTTGAATGTATCCAACCAAAAAAGGCCCACCCCTTCCCTTCAGCCCTCCTTTCAAAACCACTCCTACAAAACACATGAATGCACACTGCCTGACTACTGCCTGTCCACAAGAGAGCACGCTGGGGAAAGTAGCATAGCACGCCGAAGTCATATCCAGCTACGTCATATTTAATTCACATGGAAGAAAACAGCTAACATTATCACAATGAATGTCAACAACAAACATGGCTATTGTTAGTACTCATAGCTGCCGACTAGCTTGCTAGCTTTAACAATATGCCTAGACTTGTCGAAGACTCTGGTTATGCACAATGAGTGCACAGGCAGAGTGCACGCAGGTAGACATGTAGGAAGATAAACTGGTAGGTAGGCCATCCAGTCATTTCCTTTGTAAATAAAATGATTTTTTACAGCCCTGTGACTACCACAGATGACGGGGTTTTTTCAGATGCAGAAACGTTCAGCTGCAGAATATAAAATGAGCTAGTTAGCCACCTAGTAATGTTATTGATGATCTAAATTCTATTGTTACAGTATAATTAAACAGGAATAACAGGTTTGGCTGATGTGAAATAAAAACACAGAGAATATTACAACGCAAAAACGTGACTTAGACAATCAACTCTCAGTCTTGTTTTCATGTGACATATTTGAGCTAGTTTTGTAGACGTTAACTAGCCAGCTAGCTGTTTGTTAGAGCGAGAAGATGCAGCAGGATATCAATATTGCATATTGGTGAATATTTATAGATTGTAGGTTTTTTTCACTGAGCGTAAAGGTGTAAAGATCTTCCTAGACAATTTCAGTTGGCATTAATAATACACTAAATGGTTAACAGATTTTTTTAATGGTTTAAATACATTTTCATGGAAATTTCAGGGATACTACATAAACCTTTATTCATCTCTACACGTTTTGAAAAATATACGAAAATTAATCATCAGTATGTCCGCCACACTGATAGTTAATAATGATTGTTAATCTTAAATATACACTCAACAGTGACTTTCTATCTTCTTTCAGAGTAAAGACAGATTAAGGTGACTCTTTATATATATCAGCCTAGGACATGTAAGCTTACCATAGTCACCTGTCTTCCTGCCAAGGGATTTCTGGGTAAAATCCTCAGTGTTTCCAGTGGATAAGGTCATGATGGCAGTAGCCATGTGTCAGTTTTATAAATTGTGTAGGACACTTAATCAGACAATGCCATCCATATGTGAATGTTACAGAGTGAAGCAGTGTTAATGGAAGCTTTGGTATTCCTAAATGGAAAAGTTCAGCCAAAAAAGTAATTTACCTTCCCTCCCTCCCGTCCCTTCCCCTCAACCCCCCCCCCCACCCCTCCACCCAACAAACGTTTTATTAGGAACACTATACTTATACTGGGTAGGGCTTCACACTGATCTGAAAACAACCACAATTCTTCATGGCTTCAGGGATTCCTCAAGATGTTAAAATTCCATTGAAATTCTAGTCCATGTTGACATGAAGGCATCAAGCAATTCCTGCTGATTTTTCAGGTGCACTGTGAATCTCAGTCTACCACATCCCAAAGGTGTTCTATTGGAATCAGATCTGGTGACTGGGAAGGCCACTGAAGAACACTGAACTCACTGTCATATTCATGAGATGAATTTTGCTTTGTGACATGGTGCATTATCATGCTGGAAATAACCATTAGAAGATGGGAAAATTGTGGTCATGAAAGGATGTACATGGTCAGCAACAATAGTTAAATGGGCTGTGGCATTCAGCTGATTGGTTTTATTGGGCCAAGAAATTTATGGTGCCAATAAAACATTCCCAACATTCCATTCTGAGTAAACTTTAGAGACTGGTGTGTGAAAAACCCAGGAAATCAGCAGTTATAGAAATACTCAAATCAGCCTCTGTGTGTGTGTGTGTGTGTGTTTGTGTGTGTTGGGGAAGTCTGACATCAAATGAGTCAAATGGGCTTCACTTCAAATGACTCTAGAATCAATTAATCAATTACTGGGAGAAAAGGACTTCTGACACCTGTGTGTGTGTGTGTGTGTGTGTGTGTGTGTGTGTGTGTGTGTGTGTGTGTGAAACAGAGCTACAAAATCATATGTATCATATAATACAATTTTAAGCACATACAGCAAATTGGAGCTATATTATAATTTGAATCATTTTGAATGTACAATTTCATCTCCATATTTTGGGCCACATTATGCCATGACTGTGTCTTTAGGAAGAAAGTGATTCTACTTTCAAGATGGCTTCTACAGCTGTGTTTAGCTGCAATTTACTATGTCCTTTTTTGTATATAACACTCGTACAGACTAATTTATTAATAATGCTTTCACTCTTTCAGACTCTGCAACCATACACTAACTTTTCTGATCCTGTTTATTCCTTTTCTTTCATTCTTTTTCTTTGCAAATTTAATTTCATATCTCCACTCTTATGCTTCACGTTGACATCACATTTGATGCTTGTCTGGTCCTTCCACTGCTGCCATCTAGTGACCAAACTGTAACATCAAAAGAAGCTTTTAATCATTAATGACTAATAGAGGAAAAACAGAGTACACACATTTTGTAATAAATTAATTAATTAACCAAGGCATGAATGTATGGAAAGATGATGTAAATGTCTGTCTTTTAAAAAAAAATCTTTAATCCATCACAGATGAAAAGAAGAGGACTGTGTCTGCAGAAGGAATATCAGTTGCCTTGACTGTCACCACCACCATGATCAGCCTTGTTCTGTTGGTGTTTGTGTATATTTACACACCATGGTGGAGAGCTACCACTATCCTCGCTTCATTAGATGTTAACCGCCTCCCAAGCTCCTACCCTATTTCTTGACCTACTATATTACATGCTATATTACAACTTGTACCCAACAGGCAGCACAGGGGTGCAGAAGTTAGTGTAGGTGGCTTTGTTGGCTTGTTCTGTCTGGTTTCATCTGGTCTTCTTCACCTGCACTGACTACTCTAAATTGCCCCTTAGCGTGAGTGAGTATGACTTTCACATTTTCGCATTCCTGGAAGAGGCTCAATTACTCAAAATGAAATTAAATTACAACCATTTTCCATCACGCAGCAGGTACTAACAAAAAAAAAACAAACTCTACAAGTTACTGAGGGTGAGGGTACACTGATCAAGATTGTTTTGACTCACTTTAAGCTCTGCTTGCGCAGTATATGAGAAAAAGTTTTAACATTTTAGCATCATCAACACAAAAGTCCCATCCATCAATCTTTTCTCCGTGCAATCCGATTTCACTCAAACTTTCATTTAATGCCAATCATAAACTTATCAATACGACTGTATCCAGACTGTATGACTATATAACTCACTGTGAAATGTTATCAAGATGATGAAACGCTCTACACAAAGTTTCTAGTGGAGTTTTAAATTATGCCACTGCATCTGTAATGCTGCTTTGCAACAATGTCTATTTATAAAGCATGACAGATAAAATCCGTTCTTTGATTTTACCAAGCACCAAAGAACTTTCAGACTGACCAGTAGGGGTGTGATTACATATGGGTTGAGAGTAAATACCATGATAAGGAAATATATACATACTATTAAATTCATGCAATGCCAATATAGATTAAAATATGCTATAAAACATACACAATTTGGTAGTGTAGGCTTTGAGGAGCATACAAACTAGTTGAAAATGAGAAAAATTGTTCAATTCAATTTCAAGCTAGTGCCAGGTATTGAAAGGACTGGGTTTTTTTTTTTTTTTTTCTAATCTACATTTTACCCACGCATATAATACAATACAGTTTTATGTAAATTGCATGCTTTCATCTACCATAAAGTTTCTAGCCACCTCCCTGTATCCAGGGCCGGACATTCATATAAAACAGTGGGATTTCAATATTGTCAGGAAGAGCAGGAGAAAGAGTGACCGATACTGGGGCTAGTTTGTCATTTAGATTACATCATTGCATAGAAATGCCACCTAGTTATGGATTTCTGTAAGGATTCAGAGTGAAGTTAGTTGTGAAGCAAATCATTAATAGATGAATCGATACAGAACCACAAGTTTAATCATACTTTCTGAAGTCATTTCCTTGTTTGTGAGTCTAATCTAAGTAAATGTAGCTAGGGCTACAGAACTGACCAGTCAGACTTAAATGGAAACTTACTGTTTACTTGTTGTGCTTTTTTTTTTTTTTCAAAGAAAGACAATGTTTTAGAAGGCTTATCTATCTGGCTAGATGGCTGTCATCCTTTTGAAGCAGTGACTTATGATCATAGATATCAGATTTGTGAACGCACTAGCCCACGACCCCATTACATGACCTCCAGTAAAACACCTGTCCCTGTTCAGTCACCTGCTTACTAATGATACTTACCTGTGCGCAGTGACACTATGCGCTGATAATTGTTTTGACTAGACATGTATATATACCTACATACATAGATACGTTTAGAAAACGCTCCAATTCCATGTAATGGCATTGCAGTAATGAACAGATGATGCTAAATATCACGATTCATGATGGCAAGACTGCAAACTGTGCTCTGTAGAAATATTGAGATTATTTAATATTGAATAGTAAATATCTTAGTAATTTTCCAATACATCTGAAGGAAATTGAAATTCTATAAGAGGGGGTAAATTTTGAAGTTCCAGATCATAAAATGCCATATAAAACAGATGATATACATTGATAAACTTGAAACCGTTTGGTTTGGTTTGGAACTTGACATGGAAAATAAACTCAGTTCTCTCAGTTGATTCGTCTTTAAACATTCTGCTTTCACTGTTGACATTTATTTTATTTTCATTTCCTTTTTTCCCCTTCAAGCTTTGTCAGAACTTCACTAATCAGACCAGTCAGACCAGATAGGGTTGCTAAAATTAAAAGTTGATGAAAATCTAGTCTCTGGTCTGATAAGCTGTCTAATGAAAGCATATGATTGGATAAGCTGGAACTGGAGTCACTGACAGTTTTACAGGCAGTATTTGTTCATATATTGAATGGCTTTGTTGCAGGATTAGTTCAGTTTTTGGTCTCTAAAACACCAGTTGTTGACCCCTGACCTTTAGTTTAGTCTCATTTCCACTGTCATGAACATGCATGTTATGCTATATATTTAGGACCCAGATGCAACATGCTTGTTAACTAGCCATATCGTGTAGCGTTCATATTTCAAAGTAGCTTAGTAACAGTAGTTTCATGACTTGATCTTAAACTATCAGTATCTTCAGTGCTACTAATAGGAAAGATATGTAATTGGGAAAGTGAGGAATGAGTCTGGACCTGCTGATGATTCTTGAGAATTGGTGCAGAAACATGATTTCACATTTGATTACACTGTTAATATGAAGCTAAAATGGTGTCTAAACAGTACAGATGCCACATTCTTGTAGTATTAATAGGATTTTACTACATGTGCATGTCAGGTTAAACACATGCAAAGAGCAAATGAATGTATTAATGCAACAAAAGATAATATTAGACATAGCTAATTGGACTATCTCTTTGTTTATTGGCATGATCCTGCTCTGTAACACAAGATTTACATACAGTCTCTTAACCTTTATGATGACCTGTCTTTCCTAGACCAAACCATTGTAATAGGATTTTATCTATCAACTATGAGCAAATGGATTAACAGGATTAAAGTGAGGCCTTAGTTTCACTGAATTATTTAGCACATGGTACCTGCATATATAGTAAATGCTTATGATAAGAGGTTAAAGCCTAGTCAGTGTGACAAAATCCATCAGTGTATCAGTTCCAGCAAAGAGTCACTGAATCATTGAATGATACCTCATTAGAGGCATGCAATGACCACTCCTTTCTACATTTTGCAACAAGATAGGAAGTGAATTGCATACTGAAGTTACTGTAAGGTTACATAGAAAAGAGGACCTGAAAACTATATGAGCATGTAACCAGAGAAACAGGTCAGTGCACATGCAGGAAGATTTAAATGTATAATCAGACAGCTTTGACAGCACACAAACCAATACAAACCAAGCTAGCTTGATATTGTGAGCCTTGCCTTTTTTCCATTCAGTGAATAAACTGACTGGTACAAGAATCTCTATACTGTAGGCCTAGAATAATAGAAAAAGTGAAATTCAGATACTACAACCATTTAGGAATGTTGTAGAATTATTAACATTTGTTAAAGCAGAAGCTTTCACAAATATACATCATTTTAGGTCCATATTAATGGTGCAATCAAACTTCAAATTCTTCCATCAAGTGAAAGTAAAAAAAGTATAAACTGTTACATTTACTATAAATTAAAACTTAACAAAGGTTTCACAAAGACAAATATTCTATTCACTTCAGTTACTGATGGTAAATCAGTGCCCCTTTCTACAACGAATAATTCTTAATCTCTCAAATATTAGCTAGCATGAATCATAATCACTCGGAACATTCACACTGGCAACATTTTTGAAACTGTTCTGAGTAGGAGGTAGAGATTTATTTCCTGCAAAACATAGGAAATAAAAGTAAAAGTAAAAGTCGGTAAAAGTATTTAGTGAAAGAAGAACCTCATTCGATTTAAGGACAGCGACAAAGTAATGGCATTAAAATCTTAAAAGTGGCTGCTTACACTTCCCACTGGTTAAAACTGAACTACATTTGGCATCAAATCGTCAATTGTCTCAGTGTAGTCTCAGACTTCTAAATTTGTAGGCATTTATAAAATCATGTTTTTTTATATACTATATATATGAAGAGATATGATGATAAAAATTAGGGTTAAGGGTGTGGCTACCTTTGCGCCTTTCCTTGTGACTTTGTTTTGGTTTAAAGGTGCACAAGGGCACATTTGCAAAGTCAGATATCTAAAAGTTGGTGTTTTTTTTACTTCACACAAATAAAAAGTAAGAAAAAGCACTAACGCTAACCCTGCCCCTTTTACCGTTGTATCTTTTTATACAAATTGACTCATATGAACTGTCACCAATAACAGATAGCAGTTTGAATTCTTATGAATGGTTCATGAGTTCAGTGTGGTTATCATGGATTGGATGTCAACCTTTAATTTCTTGTGAAATAAATGAAATAATTCATAAAATGTATGTGGTTTATCTAGTTTAAAATGAGCATGATATATCTGAGCAACCAGGACAAAGCTGAGAATCGAGCAGAACTGTGAAAAGAAAAGGAGCATTTATTCAGAATTGAAATGCGGAGCATCCCTGCACCAATCCGGCTGGGTGTCCCACCTGTGTGCAAACACCCCCCCCACACACACACACATACACACAAACACACACAGACACTCAGGTTCCCACAGCATTCATGTGCACGAACACACCAAGCTTTCCTATCAGCTCCTGTGGCCTCGGCTCAGAACAAGGCCGTCTTTCAGTCCATCATACAGCTGCACATGGCCAAGATACACTGGCTCACTGTTAGAGCAGAACTGATAGATAAAGAGGCTAAAAAAGAGGTAAGGTGGAGTGAAAGGGAGCGAAGTGTAGCCTGTGAAATGTGAAATGCAGGAGACAGAAACGCACCAGCGAAACAAGCAGAGGCAAGCCGTGGTTTCTTAACAAGCTGATTCTAGGCTGGTCTACCTGTACCCTCAGGGCCAGGAAAAACACAGCACATGGCTCATTCACGTAATATATCAGTCTCTCTACAGCAGATATTCCAAATCTCATCGAGTTCTAATTGCTTTCTCTTTCTCCCCCCACCCTCTCCCCTTCACTAGCCTCTTCTAATTGTCTTTTTCAATGACGTTTAATTCACATTGCTCACTCTGCCGTGTTTCACAAGAGCTCTCTAGTCACCCGCTAGCTTTGTCTCTAGCAGTCCTGCCCTCCCTCTTTCATACATACACACACCCGCACACACAGACACATACAAATGCACACACACAATCACACACACATACTCACGCACATGACAGTTCCCTTATCTCTCAGAGCCAGTGCTTGTGTTGGAAAGGTGTGTTGGACTTGTGTGTATTGACCAGTTTTGTCTTGCTGCTCATTTTGGAAGATTCCCTTCTTGACACACTTTATTTCGCTGACAGTCTTTCACCACTCTGAACTTCGTCGTCACTCAAGTGGGAGTTTTTCTTCTTCTTTTTTTTTCTTGTGGTCGGCTGGTTTGTTTTCGTTCTGCTGTTTACTCAATTAGGTAGAGGTGTGGTAGAGAGAGAGAGCGAACGAGATCTTGCAGCTGCTGGTGTACAGCTCTGGTGTTCAGGGTGCAGAGAAGACAGACAGAGAACAGGACAGAGAAGAGCCTCTCAGGCAGAGAGAGAGAGAGAGAGAGAGAGGGAGAGAGAGAGGGAGAGGTTGGCCTCAGCGGCTCTGTTGTGGGCATAAACACGATCGACAGCACAGCCTCATGGGAAAGTAGAGCCCCAGGACTTGTGAACAGATGCCCTTACGCATCCATAAAATCTGCGCAGGAGTTCAGAAGGGAGAAGATCATCCTTATGCCATGATTCGAAAAGAAACCAAAAGGTAACAGGGGCCTTCCCTACTTTCTCAGCTTTCTACAGGTTATGTGTCAGCGCAAATAGGGTTTGGCTGCATTGCCTTTTTCTGTGTGGTGTGTTTGTGAGGTCCGTTAGAGCTGCGTTTGCAGTGCAGTGCAAAGAGGCACGATAATTGTGGTTACAAGACAAGGCTGTGGCTTCCCTTTGCGTTCTTTAGAATTTGCAGTTCAGTTCTCAATTCCCTGTTAGAGACACACAGCACCTATTTCTCAGACATAAACCCAGAAAAACAAACTCTCAACTCCTGAATTTAAAGTTAGTTAAGTCCTTTTTAGCACTTTTTAGGGAAGATGTGTGAATTTACATATCTGACACTTTTGTGTTGAATCATCAACTTTGTTATCGCTGATCTGTCGAGAGGGGATTTCACATCAGAGTCGCTTTTGAACTTAACATTTCGCTGCCGTCATTTGCTGCAGATAGAGACTCCTGCCGTAGGGCTCGGCTTTGAGATCCAGGCGATGTCGTTTCGCGAAGATCTTCGCAAAGTGAGGAAGAAGGCATCGTTCTGCGTCACACACTGGACACAGCAGAACGGCTCCAGCAACACCTTCTCGCAGTGAGTGCTGCAAGCCATCAGTGGCTGAATTTACTTCGAAAATTCTATTCAGAGAGAAGTGGCACGAAACATCAAAAACATGAGCATTTCTTAAGATAAAGTTTCACAGTCATGATGTGTGTCTTTTCACGCAATCTCCTTGCTTTTATCTGATTGCTGGGAAATGACAGTCATTGCACTTTTAGATACATGATAGTATCAGCATCAGCCACCGAGTGCACTAATTAGGAAGTGCTGTCACATGCATTGCGATATAAACAAATAAGTCATGATGAGCTATCATATACATATTAGTACATTTTATTTGTTTTAATAGCTAATCATTTGGAATACACCTATTCACCCATTAATTCATGGTAACATTGTTCTTTTTCTGGGTGCCTTTTTATACGTTTTAATATTAAGCGCTTAATCAATATCGTTTTGTGAAGTCAGTGAAATCAATGCACTGATTATTTTACTGATTAGCTGCCTAATTATAGCGATTTGGCGATACATTTAATTTATTGTTTTTGTCAGTGTATTGTTCTTGTGAACAAGAAATACAAAAGTAAATGAATAAACAAGGAAATACATTTTAATTAAAAAGCACACTTAAAAAGCAACGTCAGTCTATTAAACCTAATTCAACATATATGACATCAGTATGCAGGTACAAAACTCGACGCCATGTTTGTCGAGGGCTGTCATATTTTAGAACAGAAAAATACAAACAGTGTCAAGTCCTGACTTAAAAGCTGGAATAGAGGAAGGGTGCCTAATGTTTTGTGGAAGGCTGTGACAGCTTCAGCCAAAACAACTTCGATATAAGGCCAAAGCAAATGAGTTTTAAAAAAATCAACAAAAGAACCCCAGATTATAATAAGACTAATAAGAACTGTTATGTAGCTACAAGAGTGAGGAATGTACGTCAGGACTCGCTAGTGGATTCTGGGGGTTTACAGGTTAAACTGCATCAGGTAAAATTTTAATGTCTATAACATTCTATATCGTAGTGCTGGTGAATAAAACACTTGTTTACAAGGATTTCGAATGATCATAACCAGACAAGATAAAAGGATGGTCCTTAAAAGGATGATATGACTTTTCTCAGAGCTGCTAAAAGCTCATCATGGCAGCAAAGCTGTGGTCAAGACCAAGACTGACACCACAATTTGTGACTTGTGGCTTAACATATTGGCACATTTATGGTTAGTTGATATGCATTATGTTAGCATATATATATATATATATATATATATATATATATATATATATATATAAATAAAAGCCAGTGTACGTTTATGTTCTTGTCCTTGATTGATGCCACACGTATGTTTCTGGACACTTTAAACCAAGGGTTCTTAAACTCCTAAAATTTTAAATATCTTTCTCAAACCCGTTCAATGTGGATTTATTTCATTAACGCTATTTAAATGTGTACAATAATATTTCGGCTATTCATTTGAGCCATAGGGCTTTTAATTCCTGAACTTTCCGCCAAACACCTAAAGTCCAAGATGACGTTATTTATTTTTGAATGATTGTTCAATTTAATAGTTTTTTCCATTATTATTATAATCAAGGGGCCAGTCAGACAAACAAATAGCTATAAGGACTTAATTATAACACTGAGCATTACATTATAATGAAATCAAATGATTTGATAGTTAAATGACTACATAAAAACCACAGACACCCTGTCAGTGCTTGACAGATTCCTGGGGGTTCCTGGAGAGTACTTAGAGAACCATGGATTTAATCAATGCAGTTATGTGAATCAAGGCCAATTGTTGATTATCTATTTGGAGATGTTTTGGCACAAATAAATTGGCTATTTTTTGGGTTGTTCGGTGAAATTTGGTCTTGCTTCACTCTTAAACAAGAAGTTATGTAGTAATACTACTACTACTATTACTAATAATAATAAAAATACAGTGTGTGTGTGTGTGTGTGTGTGTGTGTGTGTTGGGGGAGTCTGACGTCAAATGAGTCACATGGGCCTCACTTCAAATGACTTTAGAATCAATTAATCAATTACTGGGAGAAAAGGACTTCTGACTCCTGTGTGTGTTTGTGCGTGTGTGTGTGTGTGTGTGTGTGTGTGTGTGTGTGTGTGTGCGTGTGTGTGTGTGCGTGTGTGTGAGGATGTTGCCAGAGCTGCAGCCAGGAACTGGGAGTAAAATACCAGCTTCTGTGTCAGGGAAAAGGGGAGGGGAGTGCTGAGGGGGGTATTTCCAAAGAAAAAAGGAGAAGTTGTTTTCTGAATGACCTGAATAGAGCAAGGGTGCTGAAGTAGAGGAAGAGAAAGTGTGTGAGAATGAGTAGGTGCTGTATAAGGCAGAAAGACATGCATGCACACACATATACATGGAATACAGCAGTATCAAATATGGCAGCCTCATAAACCATGCACGGCACCCCAGGGCTTTCTGTATACAGCTAGACTGGTTCTGGAGAATCCTGCAGCATTTACCTACGCATAAAATAATTACAAATATATTTGCATATTCGGAGTGCATTACAAAGTACTGGTGTGTGTGATCAGTAATTACAGTTGAGTCTTACCTGTAACGTGTGTGTGCAATGTTGTTTTATGCAAATAAGGGACAAAAATATGAAATGGGGTATTTTGCATGGGATTCAACTTATTTGCTTCGGGACCAAGAGAAAGTAAAGAGGAAAGAATAGTGGAACGAGGCGCGTGCCTCTTTTGAGTCAATACTGATAAACGTGCTTATGAAAAGTAAATATGTAGTCTCGTTCCCTCTCAACAGTTAAAATGCAGTTCCCTCTTATGTTAAAATGCAGCCTTAAAAGCGAGTGTGTATGTGTGTGCTTGTGTATGGGTATGCTCTGCTGAAGGTTTTAGGATGTGAGAGTCTAAGCAGTGACAAGAGGAGAATTGAAAATGAGCAAGTGCTACTGGATGAGAGAGAGAGAGAGAGAGAGAGAGAGAGCGAGAGAGCGAGAGAAAGGGGTTGGTCATTCTAAGAACTTGTCCCCACTTCTCTACACACGCAGCTATCTTCCTGTTTGTGTCGTCAGTTCAGCCATGAAGCCTGACCACACTCATACATGCTACTCTTTTTAGAGAAGCCTTTATCTTTTCTGCCTGCTGTAACACACCAACAAAAAGGCCTCAGTGTGTGATTACTGATACAGAATCGAATCACTCACCAGTGGTACTGAACATTTCTCTTTGCACATGTAATAAAGATGTGTATTAAATAGACTGCTCAAAAAAAGTTAAGTCTGAAGACAAGTTGTCAATTGGTTTTCATGTACATTATATACCGTATATCCTGTGTAGTGAGCATACAGTATGTGTTAAATAGACTCGGAGTCAGAATACACTTTGGCGGTTTGTATGTATTGCATGTATTTCTTGTCAGAAGACATTACATTATGTTTATCCTATGTAGTGAGTATATGTAGGGAATAGAATGCATACTTGAAGAAATGAAATTAAAATGAAAGTTCTCAAGTTAGCTGTTATTTTAACGGATGCTAGGTCATCTACGAAATGTAAAATTGAGCTAAATATCAGAGATAACAAAATGACAGGGAATTAATAACAATGATGCTATCATTCATCCGAGATGAAGACGTAGCGTAGCATTAATACAAATATTTGCAAGAAATCACAAGCTGTATGCATTAGCACTGTTCGAATGAGTTTCACAGTTCGAAATCCCAAGTGTTATGTTTTATTACTTCAAGTCTATCAAAATGTTTTCTGAGCATTTACGCATGACGTAATGTAGGAAAAGGAATCAAAATAATACTTGTCATTTCAGGGATTTAATTACATATTAAATATTTAAAATGAATCCCACATGTGTGCTATCACATGTAAGTATTTTTCAACATGTAATTACAAATTAAATGTATCCTACTGGCCATATAGTGCATTATGTGCATCCTATGTAGTGACCATATGTAGTGAATAGACTGCGTGTCTAAATGTATTAATATGGATGATTCTAAGGTATATGTGATATTAAAACATAGTGTATCAGTTTTGCTAATGTTCTGTGTCAGTAGTAAACCACAGGCTTATTAATAATTAACTACACATAATTGTGTAATTCAAAAACCTAACCTTTTTTTTTTATATATCTGGCAGCTATAATACTCACACATAATGACAGTATACATAATAAGCAAAGTATTACATTACACACAACGGTGCATTTTCTAGTTGGCAGCAATGAGGAACCTCAGAGGTCGAATGTAAAGCTAGAACACTATCTCATATTAACACAAAGGGCAAATGTTGTAGTCAGAGCCTGACAGATTGCAAATATGTGCAAGTAGTTGCAAAGTGTATGAGTTTTTTTTGAAGAGGGACAGAGGGAGGGAGGGAGGAAGAGTGTATATCTGACATTGACAGCTTTACTAAGTGACATTCACACATTGTGACTACCAATACGTCGGTTTGTGTGTGAGTGTGTGTGTGTGTGTGTATGTGTGTGTATGTGTGTGTGTGTGTGTGTCCTGTGATACCAGGCAGGTGATGGTACATGAGCAGCAACAACAAACAGTGCACTGCTATGACCAAAACAGTAATGTGGATATGATCAGGGCAAACACAGGAGCCAACTCACTCATAAACAGCAACACACATGCCATGCTGGTACACACACACACACACACACACACACACACACACACACACACACACACACGCATACATCGGTATATGCTCATAAATGCTTACTGAATCTCTGCCTCTCTGCTTCATCTGGGCTACAATTTCAACTGTGTTTCTGAAGTTTAACTGCCAACATCTTTAATACCATAAAAGTGGAACAGCAACGTGAGTTCATCCAAAGAGCACCAGCAAACATTCAGTCATCATTCAATTTGATTACATTTTTTTTTGTATAGCGCTTGACAATTTTCACGAAAGCAGCTTTACAGGAATCAGGATATAAAATTCTCATGTAGAATTCATTCCTAATGAGCAAGCCAGAGGCAATGGTGACAAGGAAAAACTCCCTGAGGTGCTAAGCGGAAGAAACTTTGAGAGGAACCAGACTCACAAGGGAACCCATCCTCATCTGGGTGACACAGGATAGTGTGATTATAAGTCATTCTACTTCTATAACTGTATACTAATTATAGTATAGTAGTGCACTCGTGTCACATCTGTGCAGACTACCAAGGGTTCTTACCATTTGCAGGGAATAGGGCAACATCTGGAACATTGGGAATGTACCCTAGCCAGTACTAAAGGAACCATGCAATCCAGGTAAAAGGAACTAGGGTGCCATTTAGACTGCTAGGAGTGTACCCAAGCTAGTGCAGAGTCATATTAATGATGTTGCCACCTGTAAATGGTAAAGATTTCTAGGGATTAGGCCAAATAGTAAGAATGTACCTTAGCTGGTGCAGGGTCCCAATAATGACATTGCCAGTTACAGGTAATAGGGACTAGGGTACCATTTTAGTATACTAGTAATGTACCTTAGCTGGTGCATAATGACTATGAGACTATGTACTAGAGCACCATCTGAGACACTAGGAATGCACCCTTCCAGTTTTAGGAAATAGAGTGCAATTTAGACGCACTAAATTAGCACTAAATTAGCTGGTGCAGAATCTCAATAATACCTCACAAGTTGTTGGAGCTAGGGAGCTAGTAACTAGGAGCCAGGGCAACATTTGAGACACTAGGAATGTACCCTAGCTGCTGCAGAATGACCTTGCAATGTGTTGGGGATATGCACTTGGGCACTATTTCAGAAATACAGATGGAGAGTTTGGACTGCATACTCCTTACAATCTTTTTCCATCAACACTCATTCTCTTTATCAGCACACCAGTTGTGATAATTAATCATTTTCTGTAACTTCAAGCATTTCCATCCAGGGTTTTTTATGTCCACATTCAAAACTTTAGCTACAAATGAGTGATGGAAACCAACTATATGTGCACATGCACATGCAACCTCTCTGAGCAGATCAGAAAGTGAAGCCACAATAATCAGATAGTTGAGGCCCTGCAAGAGGGCTTGCACATTTCACTTGCACAGGTCAGCACAGTTTTCTTTGGTTGATTGACACACCAAAAGTTTGCTAGTGTGTTAACCTCATGCTCTGTTTGCTACTTAGAAATGAATATCTTGAGGTGAATCTTACATTTCTGACTTTATGGCATACCCAATATATCTGATGTTTGTCTGAATCATTAGTTCTACACAATATAGCCAAAAGCTTGTGGTTTGTGTTGCATTACAATTTCCCTTTACTGGAACTAAGAGGCCCAAACATGTTCTATTATGGCAATGCCCCTGTGCACAAAGCAAGGTCCATGAAAACATGGTTTGCAAAGTTTGCAGTGGAAGAACTCAAGTGGCCTTCACAGAGCCCTGACCTCAACCCCAAACACACACATGCATATACCTAATTAAGACCAAGTATGAACCCAAATCGTGGCCAGGCTTACATACACATTCCTTTTTACCAACAAAAAACTTTCGGATCAAGTGTACTTTTGATCCAGATAGAACATAAAGACTAAACGTGACACACAAAACCTTAAAATAAGCCCACGAAATGGAGCACAGACTGAGTTCACATCTTCAAAACCATAAACAGTGTGACATGAAAGTACACCCTGTATCATCTGCTATTCTAATTGGGAAATTACCACTCGGTCTTCTCGGTTAGTTACCATGGATAATGTTTTTTTGTTTATTCGCGACGTCTTAATAAGCACACACATGATTATCCATCACAGCAGCTCTTCAGCATTCCTGTTTAATTTTGTTCAGTCATTGTAAACTATATAAAGCATGCTTTTTTCCAGAATATTTTAAGAAACAAAGGGCAGCTGAATATCTTTATAAATTGGAGATAGCATTCAACACATGACAGGCAAGTGTTATTTTGTAAGAAAATATAAGCCCCAATTATGTTCCTATATGCAAATTCAGGACATGTGGTACTAGTTTTGCCGAAGGAGGAACGGCTTGGTGCATTTCTAATTAGATTTCTTAATAATTGTAAAAATGTAGGTTTGTTTCTGAACCTTTCTTTTCTCTCATATTTTTTGTGGAGTTGTCACACCAGGCACTATATTATTCAATAAAGGTAAACCTCTTGGAATGAGTTTTGGGTGACCTTAAACGACATCATTTTTAGTTTGTGAGAACGATAGTGCCCTTCTAGCCTCTTGCTGCAGCACCTAAAATAGAAAGTGTGTGCTCTTTGTGTGCTTTCTTGGCTTCTCTCTACCTTGGTGGATAGAAGTGCATGGCAAAATAACATAATTGAAAAGGGTCTGTTTCTAAATAAATAATACTGTTGTCTCTGTCTCTTAATCAGCAGAAAGTCACACCAGGAAGGAGGAAGCATGAAGAAGACCAGGAGGCCGGTGCAGAGGAGGATGACCTGTCCGAGTCCTCAAGAGATCAGTCGGGTGCTGCAGAGCCCCACCATACCCACGAGTGCCCGTGCTGCCAGTCTGGACGAGCTCATTCAGCGCTGTTTGCACTGCTTCGGTCAGTGTGTCTACCTGTCTGTCTAGCATAATGACATTCACTTACTATCTAACTGTCTGCTTATCATAATGACTTTCACTTTCATTGTCTAACTGTCTGTCTAGCATAATGACATAAACTCACTAACTGTCTGTTTACCCTAATGACTTTCACTCTGACTGTTTATCCATCTGTCTACCGTAACATTCACTCTCACTGTACCTGTCTGTCTTAGCAGAATGACATTCACTCTTACTATCTAATTGTCTTTTTACCATAATGGCATTCACTTGCACTGTCTAACTGTATACCCAGCATAGTGACATGAACTCTCACTGTCCAGATATCTGTCAAGCATAATGGCATTCACTCAATTTATCTATATGTCTGCTCACTATAATGACATAAACTCTCACTGTCTACCTGTTTGTCTCGAATAATGACATTCACTCTCACTAACTCGCTCTTTTGCACAATGACTTCACTCTCATTGTTTAACTCTCTCTTTCGCATAATGACATTCACTCTCAGTCTAACTGTCCTTCTAGCATAATGCGTAAAAACATAAAACAGCCCTTCTCCTGTCTACCAGCCTCTCTTTTTTTTATTTCCTATTTCAGAAAACTTAAATTTACAGTATAACCTCTCAGTGTTATGAAGTGCTGACACTGTAGACTCCTTCCAAAAATGTTAAACCAATGCATCTGCACAGAACACTTCACCATATCAAATTAAGTAAAGAATCTGGTTAGGTGGATCTACCACACGAGACCCTGAGTTAGCCGTTACTATGGAAACTGTAACCTATTACGTAATGTAAACCTCGCAGAACTGGTGTCAGTGCTGCTGTTATAGAAAATGATTCACCTTCTGGACTACTCCACATGTTTTCATTGGGTCTTTCTCGTTCGGTGATATAATTTTATAAAAGTGACACAGAGGAAAAGAAATGAAGATTTGAAAAAGATGTTTTTTATGCTCACTTTATTTATAAAATTAATTTATATGCATACATTTTTTGTTGTCTCTTTTTCCTCATATGGAATTTATATTTCCTTTGAAATGTATATCTGTTTTGAGGTTTTTGTCTTGGAACGCAATGTAGGAAAGAAAAAAATCTTCTAGTTTGCTGTTTTTTAGATGCTCGGAAAGCCTTTGTCCTGCTTTGCTGACACAAAAGCCTGTCTCGCTTCCTCTTCCTCTCTCTTGCTTCACTCTTTACTTGTAAAATTATGCTAATTTCATTCGTTGTGTCTTGCAGACTCTGAAGGCAAGTCAATCCGAGGCATGCAGCTGGTCAATATGACACTGATGATGCACAATTGGGTTGTGCCGTCACACACTTTCGCCCATAAACTGCTCTCTCTATATCCTTTATTGTTTATTCACTTCCAGAACAATGTTTCATATTAGTGCCTGAGGGGCTGACTTTACTTAATCTTAATACTGATATGCTGAGGTCAGGGTGTATACAGTATGTAGTTACACCGAGCATCACATGGCATCTAATCTCCAAAACAATGAAACAAGAGCTGCCTTGTTTGGGCATAATTACAAATCTGTGTGCTGGTAGACCGGTTCCTTCACGTGTGTGTAGCAATAAGGGTGTGTGTCCTTGCTCTTCTAAGACTATTCCTTGACTAGGCATTACCTACAAGGACTGTCCTGTGGAGAAGAGAGCGCAGAGAAGGCCTCAGATCTGCCAGTTCATCAGGTCAGTAATGTGTGATTTTTAGGCTGAAAATGTATTGGGATAAATGGACTATTGTGTTTGATGTCCTTCATATTTACATCACATCTTCTCACTCAGGCACTGGATATCCCATTATCCTCTGATGTTTGAGACGGACCCATTGCTGGAGAAGGTCATAGGGGATATGTGTGCTCTGGTCAAGGCTGAAAAGGACTCCCAGTGCCAGCTGATTGATACTAAGTGCCCGTGAGCAGAAACTTTATCTAAACTGCATACAGTCCATATACAGTGCTGCTGGTCCTGAGCAATCTTGTTCCATGACTACGTCACTGATATCCTTCTGACAGTAGTAGAAATCTCATAGAAAGTTGCTATTTAAGCATCACTTTTTCAACATTTTTGTAAAACAGTATATATGGGTGCTGTTGTAAATCCTTGAACATCCTTTTTTTTATGTAATGCCTATACACCATCCTACATTTTAGTACATGCATTTTATTATTCTGTAGTACATTTGTTTGGAAGTCATAAACTCAAGCTTCTGACATGGAAATATGTTTAAAATTGTAAGAACAGCATTGCCAGACATCTGGGAATTACAGACACTAAGCATAAGCTAGCTAATGACTATGATTCACTACTTAAGCCGATGTAGCCCTTAACTGTTCAGTCTTTCACAGAGACACTACAAAAGGCAGAGTGACAGTAAAAACAAGACATCTGGAATAGCAATGTGTGGATAAATGACTAAGACAATGCCCTGTATGACTATCCATACTCTGAAATTACACTTTGCATTGACCGCTAACTGAACTGACATGAGTTCAACCATATTTAAAAGCAATCATATGTGTGTATATATATATACACACACACAAGCACACACACACACACACACACACACACACATATATATGTATAATGTTCTATTCCTCCTTTTGCTGACTCACTTCAACATGTAAATAAATGATTTATTATCTTCTCTATTTCTGAAAGCAGGAATCCTTCTGCAGACATTTGCCTAGCTCCCTCGCCCTCAGTGAAGAAGAGGAAGGTGTCTCTGCTGTTTGACCACATGGAGGCTGATGAGATAGCGGAGCATCTCAGTTACCTGGAATTCAAAAACTTCTGCAGCGTTTCAGTGCGTGACCTGATTTTAAACACTAGCCACACCTGCTCACACCTTGTGAATTTCCTCCAGACACAGACTGTTACAAAGCATAGAACAAACATTGCTTCATACTAGTAATGTCAATATTCATAATTGAAATATGACTGATAACGTTTGAAAAAAAAAAAAACATTTCCTATGCATACATTCATGCTGAGGTAACCGAAACATTAACGTGACTAACATGCTCTGAATTGAAAATTGTGAACTCATTGTCATGTTTTGACTGGTTTCTTATGAAGTGTAGCTGATTGTGATTGCTAATTGTGTGATGTGTACTGTTGTAGTTCCTGGATTACCGCAGCTACATGGTGCATGGCTCGGTGAGGAACAATCCAGCACTGGAACGATCCGTCATGCTATGTAACGGTGTCTCGCAGTGGGTCCAGCTCATGATCCTCAACAGACACACTCCACAGCAAAGAGCTGAAGTCTTCACAAAATTCATTCATGTAGCACAGGTAAACTCCCACCAACACAATATTTACACATTGTAGCCATATCTTTAGGATGTATCAAGCTCATTGTGTAGCAAGTGACATTTATTTATTCACTATTGTTCACTAGTTAACACATTGACACCATATTTGAGGGTAAAAACGAGGTGGTTTTTTTTCTCGTGAAATACCATAGCAAGCTAACTAAACTAGGTTACTGTTCACAGGTCTAATGACTAAAGCTGACTAGGCAAAGACATCTGGAACAACATGTCCCTCAGTGTGGTTAAAATACTAAGAAAAAAAAAATCCCTGTATGATTACACTGCAATTACGCTAAGGATTGCCTGTCAACCTAATTGCCATGGGTTCCAAAATTAGTTGATATAAGAAGGTCTTGTACAAATTACATTTCCTACAATTTGGCAATATATATATGTATACAAATATGATCACAAATATAATACAGAACAAGCAATTTACTCATGCTTATGAACATATTTGTCTAAACCTTTATGGAACAGAAAGAAGGACATAAGCAATGCTGGTCTCAAGTTTACTTTTGGCCAAATTTCAGTTACTTTTTAGTTTTACATTTCATTTTAGTTCTGGGAACATATTGAAACTTACAGGGCTTTGTAGTGTCTGATGTTTCAAGAGAACTACAAGAATACATTATTGCACATTGTGAAACACCCATGAAACGGGCACTTTCTTACTGTCAGTCAACATTTCCACACTAAACTGGAAGCCACGTGAAAGTTGTGCAACGAACATTGAAATCTGAAATCAATTCTTCTCTGCTTCTTCCCTTGTTTCAAAGTTGTTGTTTTTTTTTATTTTACTTTATTATTTTATTTCTGTTTAGTTTTAGTAAATTTAGTCAGAGAGGTTTCTTTTAATGCTACCCATTGTACTTAGAGGCAGTGTTAATAGAAGTCCATCACACCTGCATAAGTCCTTCCTCACACCTGAGATGAACCTATATAAACAGGCTTTTGTTAATTTTAATGTCAAGTTGACACAATACCTGAGGCAAGTGACATAATTTTTTTTGACATAATCCTGTGTTATGACACTATCCAGACTTGACTGTACCTGTTGAATGTAGAAGTTGTGACAACAGATATAATAGCTTTGTATACTTTTGGTATGTGAGTGTCATATAATGCTGATGTGGTGAAATGCTAAACATCAAATCCAACTCACTCTAATTTAGAAAATAATCATAACTCTGTCATTAGAGTGTCATAAAATTCAAATAAAACTCACTTAATGGCCAGAAATATTAACTCTGTCAATACATGTAATAGTGATTAATAGTGATTGTCAATGCCAAAACTTTCACTATTACATGTCAGTCATGACCATTATATGACTATGACATTCCAGATAAATACATATCTGCTCAGTCAGATGTCCAGAAACTCGGACTGCAAAGTGTCATAACAACTACTGTCTATGTCAACAAACTTTGGCAAAAGATTTTTTAGGTCTTGTCGACTTAACATAAATTTACATAACTTTACATACGATGAGTGTTCTTGTATTCGGTAATGAGTAATAATACGAGTGTTCTATACAATAATAAGTAATAACACACGTCTTCTTGTATTCGGTAATGAGTAATAATACAAGTGTGAGTATATACTGTAATGAGTAATAATATGACTGTTCTTATATATAATAACGAGTAATACCATGAGTACAGTAATGAGTAATAATAAAACAAGGGTTCTTATATGCAGTAATGAGTGTATTATAATAAATAATAATAATATAATAATAATAATAATAATAATAATATATTTTATATATTATATATTAAAAAATAATAATAATATATTTTATAATATATTATATATATATTATATTATATAATATATATTATGTAATTTATATTATAATATTATATTATAATAAATACTTTAATGGGTAATAATACGAGTGTTCTTATACACCATAATGAGTAATAATACAAGTGTTCATACATACCATAATGACTAATAATACGAGTGTTCTTATATACAATAATGAGTAATAAATCGAGTGTTCATATATACCATAACGAGTAATAATACGAGTGTTCTTACGTACAATAATGAGTAATAATTCGAGTGTTCTTAAATACCGTAATGAATAATAATACAATGAATGTACTTGTATACCATAATGAGTAATAAAACAATGATCATTCTTATGCACACTAATGGATAATAATACAAATGTACTTATATACAATAACGAGTGATAACAGTGCGTGTTCTTATATAAAATAATAAGCAATAATACAATGAGTGTTGCAACCGTGTAATGAGTGAAATGTTGGAATGAACCTTGAAGGCATTTTCAGCAGAAGGTTGACGCAGAAGCATGACATTCCATCAAGACTCCAAGATACAGAGTTAGCATATTACTAAGGAAGTAACTTTCACAAGAATGCGAAGATGTCAGTGTATTAGGTAATATATTTTCCAAACAAGATTTTTAGTTTGCAGAATTTCTAATATTATGGAAACAATCAGTCTGACTCATTTATTACTTCGAAACCAACGCCCATTAAATTAATACATACAGTATACTATGCTGCTGTTGACTACTGTACTAGCTGCTGTATCACAGGAAGTGATGTCATTGAGAAAGCCCTAGGTTGTGCCCTTGAGCAGTAGCTGTGCTTTACAGAACAAGCACCAGCACACGGTCGTACCAGTGCTGACATGCAAACTTGTGCAAACACATAGGAAGCTGGTGAGCTGATGTGTCATGATGTGAGTAGTTGGTAATTAAATAAGTATGTCATTCTGACACCATGTTCCTGTTAGGGAGAATTCTTACATAAACTTCCTGAACATTTCAAAAGCAAATGTACAGGAAGCAGTGTGTGCACACTATAACACAAATACAGTAAACACTCACATAGCAAATAGTCGTAAGAACAATAAGAACTGTGAACCCATAGAACATTCTTCCCCTTTCTGTGTGTATGTGTCTGTGTGCGTGCGAACAGAAACTGAGGTCCCTGCAGAATTTCAACACTCTGATGGCAGTCATAGGCGGCCTGTGTCACAGCTCCATCTCCCGACTCAAAGACACATCCAGTCTACTCTCCTCTGACATCACCAAGGTTTGTGCAATCCCACAAATTTACCCACAAAAGACAATTCTGGAACTCCCCTGACACACACGCACAGGCACACACACACACACACACACACACACGCACACACTATCAGGTATATCATAGAGCTGCTGTTATAGAAGATTAATCAACACCCTCTGACCAGATCCAAGAATCCAACAGCACTGTGGTATAAACATACTGTATCAAATGAACATCACTATAATTTTTTTTCTTATCTGGTTGTTGGTTTTATTTCTAAAAGTCCTAACTAGGCACTTATACCAATTATTTTGTGTCTTACAACTTATAATAGCATTGCCACTGAAACTTTTATCTATAGGATTTCTTCCAAATTTACCTTTCAGGCTTTAATAAATCCCTAATTTGAAGTTCCTAAAGTGGCACAACACAAAAGCCTTCACCTGGAGAGTATTGATTAAAATCTTGACAACGGCAAAGCCAAAGAAGCAAAATTGCCATGCCCTGACTGGGTGGGAGGGACGGCATACTCTGTCTGTCTTGTCAATCACAGTGACACTAACCAATTCTGAGCATCTGTGAGGTTGTGGATGTGGAAGAGGGCGGATAGCACTTTATTCTGAGTGCATTACTCTGTTTTGTGATGAAGCATGAGCAGCATTTTGAAAATGTGCAGTTAGCAGGTGTTAGCCTGCTATCCTGGTTGGTAGTTGTTGTATGATGGGGAGAGCTAGTAGGTGGGTGCGAATTGGCAGGTGACCAATTTGGGTTAAAAATCCTAACTTAGAGGATCTGATAGTGGTCAGTTAAGTCCTTAAATACAATGTAGGGCTTGGCTGAAGCACTTAAGATTTTCCCCAGCTAATTGCCATTAACTGCAATAAAACTCAAGAAACTCCAGGGGTTCCGAAAGGTATAATTGGTAGTGTAAATTTAACCAGGAAAAAATCTCATTCTCTGTCTGCAGGCGCTGAGTGAGCTCACGGAGTTGCTCTCCTCCTACAATAACTACACTAACTACAGACGAGTATACAATGAGTCCACTGGATTTAAAGTTCCCATCCTGGGTGTGCACCTTAAAGACCTTATCTCTCTGAACGAGGCACTGCCTGACTACCTGGAGGGTGACAAGATCAACCTGGGAAAGCTACAGCACCTGTACAGCAACATCAGCGAACTGCTGGCCATCCACAAGTGCAAGCCACCGTTCGAGGCCAACAAAGACCTGCTACACTTGCTCACGGTGAGGGAATAAGACTGATATGAGGTGCTGAAGGGGAGAGTAGAAGAGAGGGCGTTAGAAAGAATGGTACAACTTGAAAAGTTCCTTCCTGGAACTGTTTGTAGCAGTCACGCCATGAGCCACGGTGTTGTTATAAATACACGGTCAGTTCAATGGCACCATGCCCAAAATAGTAATAGAAAAAACAAACATTTCTATGCACGTACACCTGGCTGCTTTGTTGAGCCAACAACAGCTGGGTTTATTTTTAACCTGCAGTGGTATTTTTACCACTATCTCAATTTGTCTCGCTGTTTTTGTGTTTTGCTTCACTCTGTTGCTCATGTGTGATTCTTAGAGGTATTAATATGACAGATAAAGTCACGCCTGCAATAGTCAGTCAATGACATAGCCATGGCATCAAAAAAAAACTAGCAGACAAGTTATTTAGCATGTGCATTCACTCATTAGTTTGTTCACATAGGCAGCGAATTAGCTAAGGTACATTTTTGTTTACATGAAAACATATCACACTATACCAATGAGGTATTTACCTGTGCAGTCCATGGCACTGTTTCCGTCTTGACTAGCGATACCATCAGACTGAGCATGAATAAATGCTTTTTAGGCACTTTATTTAGCAGTGTTCTTGTTTCCCTAGTTTAAATATTGGCCACGAAAAGTGCATGTTTTCTCGGCTCTTAAAAATGTTCTCTTGTCTATTTGAAATGAAGTTCATCTGCTAGCTACATTTGTTAGGGGAGAAGTTTACATACACCCATCATGGACACGAATAAGGTAGCATTCGGCTTTCAATGAGTTCCTTGAACTGTTCTTTTTCTGGGGAAGAATGATTGTGCAACATATATCTTTGGAAGAAAAAAAAAAAGAATGCACAAGTTTTAATTTATTTCAGGTTTTCTGAAATTAACACGGTCAAAATTATACATATAGCATAGCTTGGTTAAATGTTCCTTAGCAAGTTTCACCTTGATCAGTCGCTTTTGGTAGCCAGCAACAAGCTTCTGCAGAATTCTAGTTGGATGTTTGATCGCTCTTCTTGGCAGAATTAATAGAGTTCAATTAAAATGATTGGTTTCCTGGCAGAGACCCTACTTTTAAGCACAGTCCACATATTTTCCATAGGCTTGAGGTCAGGGCTTTGGGAAGGCCATTCCAAAAGCTTAATGTTAATCTGCTGTATCTATTCCACCACCAGAATTGATGTGAGTTTGGGTCCAAGTTATAACTGTCTAGCTGATGGTTTGACGTTACACTGAAGAATTCTGAGTTAGTCCTCCTTCATTGTTCCATCCACTTTGTTTAACCATGCTTAACAGTTGCTTAACAGTTAGTACGGTGTTCTAGGGGTTGAATGCCTCACCTTTACAACACCTTTACTGACCAAAAAACCTTTCTCCAGAAGGCTTTTTTTTTTTTGTCCAAACTTTAGTCAAGCTTGAAGGTCTTTCTCGTATGGCAGCTTCTCAGTCCAAGGCAATGTAAAACTCACTTGATGGTAGACAGTGACAGTGGTGTTCCAGCCACTTCCAGTTCCTGTGCATTGGAGGTTCCTGGGTTGTTCCTGACCGTCCGAATCAATTTCCTCTCAGATGAGGGTGACAGTTTGGACCTTCTTCCAAACCTTAACTTGAACTTGTCAAACAAACCCTTTTTATGTTGTGCACAGAGAAACTACCAGCTGTAGTCAATCATGATCAGTAACAGGAAGTTAACAGGCCTTGGCCTTGGCAAGTTAAAAGACATTTTGGAACTTTCACCACCACTGAATTAATCATCTAAGTGGATGTACATATTTCTGACCCTATATGTATAATCTTCAGCCGGTGTTGATTTCAGGAAACCCAAAATAAATTAAAACTTGTGCAGCTAATTCTAGTTTTTTTGTTTTCTTTTAAAGATGTGTTATGCGGCACGGTGGTGCCTCACAGCAAGAAGGTCCTGGGTTCGATCCCCGGGTCACCCAGGGTGCCTTTCTGTGCGGAGTTTGCATGTTCT
>JAQQZX010000038.1:19544638-19557327 GCA_030068355.1 Notoglanidium maculatum | reverse complement strand
GCATTAAGAAGGAAAGAAATTCCACTAATAACCTTTTATGTGAACAACCGCTCAACTATGTAAAGAGAAACAACAGTCCATCATTATCCAGTCTCTTTTAAAGTCCTAAAAATAAAGAAAAAATTTGAATTAGGAGGTGTGTCCAAACTTTTGACTGGTAGTGTAGGTCTCCGTATTTAGACAGGATTTACAACTTTGTATCAGTGTCGGTGCCCTAATACTGAAAAATAAAAATAAAAATAATCTAGGAATCTAGACCCTGAATCTACTATTTTGTCCCTTTTAAGGGGGGAAATCATTAAAAATGAAGCTGCAGCGACAGACTGTGATGCAACACTCAGACCATAATGATTCTACGACTAAAAAAAAAGAAAAGAAAAAATCTGTCTCTTTCGTAAGGGATGTGAAGCTGACTTTGCTACACTGTGCATCGTTAGGTAGCTAACTGTGCTAGCTAGCTTGGTAGCTAACCACAACAAAACAAACGAAAGGCCACTTACCAGGAATTCCCACAACTCACATTCTCCTGTGTTCTTTTTTTCAGGATATTATGATATCCGTTAGAATACATGTCGTACAACCCAGGGTGACTTGATATGGTGATAAGTGGGTCTCTCTGTGGTGTGCATTGTTGTAAACAGTCTTGTCATTTCAGAAGTTCCACCCCGTAAGAATCTTACCACTTTGAAACAAAACAAGAATCAAAATCCTGTCATACATTAATCTGACATTGATGAGCACTGCATTATGCTCAGAAAGTTGAAGTAAGTTCAACTTGAACCAATGCTCTGCTCCTACGTGACTAGCGTAACGCTAGCGGTGTCAACGTTTCCACTGCCAAACCATAATGAACAATAGAAAATCTGCTACTTCTGCTTATGTTCTGTCAATTTGTGCTACCTATCGACATATGCTACTTAGCGGTTGGGTATAGCATAAGGTTAGGGTTAGGTTTAGAGCTAGGGCTAAGATTGATATTATTCTTCGCTATTGATTCATGCTATGGTAGCATTTTTTCGACAAGGTAGCACAGATCGACAGAGCACCAATACTTAGACTTGGGAAACTTGATGTTTTTTGCTGGTGTTGTATCCCAAAAATGCTCTGGATGAAATTTATACAAACCTTAAGCTTTGATTTGGGCATAAATTTGATTCAATTTTTTCTTTTCTTTTCTATCTCTCCTCAGGGAAGGAGAGATTAGCAGAGAAGAGATCACGTCCTATTTCATGCGAGGGATGTCAGTATGTGCTAAACTGGGCTTCAATCTCCACAACCTGCACAACTTCCATGAAATGACGTACAAGAGGCCCACATTCTGTGACTCCTGCCGAGGATTTGTGAGGACCTTTTCTTTTTAGTTTGCCATGTATTGCGTTTTTATAGCTCTACTACTAGGCTTGCGCAATGAATCAAATTTGAATTGCGCTCAGCTAATGGGCTAAAATTGCATATGACATTCAGTGTCGTTTATAAAACTGTTATAATTTTTTGTCTTTTGTCCATCAGCTATGGGGAGTCATAAAGCAAGGCTACCACTGCAAAGGTAAGATCAGATGCATGTATATATTCCTACTAAAAGACATATAATCTGAAACTAAAACAACTAAACACAATCATATCTCTGCTTTCTAGACTGTGGTGTAAACTGTCATAAGCACTGTAAAGACCTGGTGGGGATGGAGTGTATGAAGTTCCAGGTTTCGGGAGGCTCCTGTCCATGCACTCCAGGTCCAGGACCAGGGATGAGGACAAAGGGAAACAGCTGGAGTGAGTCTTTCCTCCATAATAGAAGACATAATAAAACAGTTACACTGAAGATATGTGTGGGTGGTCTGGAATAACCCTTCGTAAGTCACTGTGGTTTTCACATACATCTATTTCCCCAAAATAATGTAGAAATGTTTTTTTTTTTTTATTAAATTAACTTGCCTAGGGTTGCTGTGTAGGTAGGTGTAAATATTTTTTACTGGAATTGAAATAGAATCTTTAAATGCAATTTTCCTCCTTTTTCTTTTGGCACTAACCAGATTCTAAAACGCTAGAAGTTCTCTTTGAGATTTTTTTTTTGCAAAAGAGAAACAGATTTCAAAAGTTTATATGACCAAGCATTTAAAAATGTTTACCATGTGAAGGGTTTCCCAGGCCACCACACTTATTCAATGCAATATCCAGTCCTGAGACGTTTTAGGCTTCTGCGTCCAAATCTCCTACATCCAGTGTTCATCCAATTGCTTTGTTTCTGTTTTACTTTAAGGTTCTGAGGACGAAGCATTTGCGTTTCCTCATGGAAATGGACCTGACCACTCCAAGAGTCACACCACTCCACAGAGCATCGCGGAGAACTCCTCGCTGTCGGACCGCTCCACTCAGACAGACCCGGGAGTGTGGACACCAGTGACAAACCGCAGAGATTTGCACCAATCCAAAAGTCCCTCGTTCGATGAGAAGGTACGAAAAAGACGTCCACACTGGGAAATGTGGATTTCAGCTGTACTGATGTGTGGATTTCCTGAAAGTTCAGCTGGTGGGCTACAGAGCATGAAGGGAAAAATTATTGCTGTATAATGTGATAATATTTGGACTAGGGGTGTTGAATATGACACTATCTGTATCTGTATTCAGATTTAAACCCAGAGTGGGTGTGGCATAAATTGTTAGGTTTTATTGTTTTCTCGGAATCACTGGAAAGCCAAGGAAACCCAATCGTGCAGGTATTATTTTTGACACGTACCTGCCTGTGATATTTCTAATGAATTTAATTGGCGCTATTTCCCAAACAAACTAGTAGCCTAATATAATTCACTGTGACCCTGACCAGGCGGTTACTAAGGATGAATGAATAAACCTTGCAAACGCATTGTGCCGCGACTCCCGATATCGATCAATGTTGTCTTTTTTTTATCCTACAAGCTTTACATCAGACTGCTCACTCATGAGTTTCGTATCTGAAATGATTGTATGAAATGAAATGATGTATCTGCTTACACCCATGAGCTTCATATCTAAATGAAATGAACAACCTCCATAATTAATTTCTTGCGTCCCTACTCCCTTGTCCATTGAATCTCAACCAGACAAGCTTCTGGCAAGCTTTCTCATAAAAATTACAGTAAAAATTAAAACTGGACACGGTGCCTCTTCTTGGTATCTGCATTTGTTTCTGTTTAGAACACTTATCTGATCATAATGTATTTCTATTTGATTACATCCTTGTTATGGATGTATGAGTAAGCGCACAAGGTTACTTTTGTTTTAAGAGAACCAGCCAATTTTAAAAGGAAGTTGTACAAAAACTGTACTATTTATTGATTTGTGTTGTTTATGTACACTGTGTTATTTATACCATCCTGTGTGTGTATTGCTCTTGTCCTTCAGTGTTGTACTATTTTCACTATTTTTATTTTTATTATTATTGTTTCGTGATGTCACTGTTGCATACTGTTAAACAAAACTAAATATTGGTTTTAAAAAAAAAGATATATGTAGCAGGATGTAGTATGATCATGTGACCTTAGTAAAATGTTTTTTTTTTGTTTGTTTGTTTAGGAGACTTGCATATTTCAAACAAACAAAATATACACTCACTGGAGAAATAGTCTAGGCACCATTTGTTGTCTAATCAGCTAATCATGCAGCAGAAGTGTAATGTCATAAAGTATGGCGATACAGGTCAAGAGCCTCTTGTTCTTGGCTGGGCATTCTCCTCTGATCTCTCTCAAAAAGGTGTTTCAGCCTACATACTTTCCGCTCACAGGACGTACCAGTTTTCTCACCAGTCTGTGTAAACTCCAGAGACAGTTGTATGTGAAAATCCAAGGAAATCCTAGCAGTATCAGAAATGCTCCAACCAGTCCATCTGGCACCAACAACCACGCCATAGTTGAAGTCACAGAGATCACACCTTCTCCCCTGATGTTTGATGTAAACACTAAAAAGCTGTTGACCTGTATCTGCATGATTTTATGCACGGTGCTGATTGGATAATAAAATGGAGAACTTTTCCATTTGTAGGCGAACTTTATTTCAGTGAGCAGTTTTAATGGTCAAATGTGTCCAATGCAAGTCATATAAAAATAATATCAAAAATATTTTTTTTATAAAATTCCTCAATGGATGTGTCTAGTTTCTTCATTTAAAGCATCAGTTGAGTTTTCGGACCCTGAAATTGTCTCCTCACACAGATAACAGAGTTGCTGGCCCCTTTTTTTCTTTTTCTTTGACAGATCAGATGAGGCTAGTTAAGGCCACAGGGCTCGACAAATGACAAACCGCTTTTTAAAAATCACCTCTCTTGTCCTGTCTTGTTCCAGAGTGCCACACTGCCGGCCAGAATGAGAGGTTCATCCGCACCCAGCTCTTTCCTCCAGGAGAAAATGGAGGCACTCCAGTTAAACAAAGACAAACGCAAGGAGCCAGACTGAACCCCAATGCATGCCCAAAACAAAAAGGGACAACACCTACATTTAGTATTTGGGAACAGACTGTTTAAACACACTGAACACTTATTTCATTACATTTAACAAAGACCTGAACTGTGCACACACCTTCTACAGATGCATTAATGATATGAAAACTTGAGTGGGATCATCGTGATTTCAGCTACACCTTCAGAGCCATGTTGGACGAGAACAGGACGGAGAGATGATCACCAGCATCCACTGCCAAGATCTATGACTATTAAGGACTATTTCTACAGAAGCATCCAAAGGTGGACTACCGGAGCACTGCTTTCACCACTACTGCCTTTAAGGACCTTCCTATGCACCTCTACAACACCCGCACGATTAAGCCACAGGGAAAAAAAGGTGCTTAATGACACAGTTGTATTCATGTGTACCAAAAAGTTTGACATTTAGCCTTTTGTGTTCACATTGACGCATGTGTTTTGTACTGTGAATTACATCGAGATGTGTGGAGGATGTCGTCTGTGCCTCGTACCATAGGAATGTAAACCGCTCTGGCTTACCAAAAGGCCATGTCAGCTGGTGCTTTACTCCCATAATGCATCACTGTGCCTTATGCAATAACCACTTTCACAGAGAGTAGGGAAGGACGGTACTGAAACAATTGATTGAGCCAATGGGGAATGCTGGAAACGAACACTGTGGGCTCCATGTGTTTGTTGTTGTTGTTGTTTTAAATTGCTCCTCTAACAACATTCCCCCGAATGTTTCCGACTTGAATGTCTGTCTTACTAAATCCTGAACTTAGGCTGTAGATGTTTATTTATTGAGAATTTATTAATATGAATCTACAGTATTTTTCACCTTATAGCACTGCCAGATTACTGCCATGACTGTTTAAAAAAAAAAAAAAAGGACAGACATTTGTTTTACTGTGTGGTTGCATTAAATGCTGAATGAGGACATGAACCATTTTATTCCTCTTGAAGAAATCAAGCAAGGCCTGTGTGTGGGTTTTATGAGTACAGTACAGTATTTTTATGAGACTCGAGAGGTGTCGATGCTAATTTATTTTCGAAACATGACAAAGAAAATTGCACAATGAGACAATGAAATATTACTCAGGATCAGAGTTTCTTTAAATCTTTCCAGTTACTGAATTAAGACAAGAATGGATTAAAAAAACAAACAAACAAAAAGAAAAACCACAGATCACATGCTTTTGGCAATACCATTTATGAACCATAATCATTTACAGTGTACGTAGCGGTCCTGAATCGACATTCCACTTTCCTTAAAGGAAAACTCCACCCTGAAACACATTTTTTATTAAAAAAACATGAATTTAAATGAACAGATTTGTGATTCTCGTGCTAATTCGTTGAATGGTGCTGTATTTTTGTTATTCCTGTGAGGAAAACAGCAACTGTGAGCCATGCTAGTGCAGTTACAATGGCGATAAATTGCAGAACAAATTTCAGCAATCTCAAGCAGAAGTGATATCGCTCATATTTTGCTTTTTTCTCACTCACCACTTTCAAGCCACGTTCTACATCATGTCGATGAGAAATCCAGTGCAGAAGCAGTCTAGGCAGCAACAATGGAGTTGCTCTTGGCTTGTCTAGCAAGCACTCTATGAGCTGGCAAACATGACGGCGTTGCTCAGAGTTTGGGAAGAGTGTAGAGATTAAAGCGCTGCTGCATCACAGTCTTGATCCTTGTTTTACACCATTTAATTATGACGATTAATAAGCAAGTAATTCAGGGTGGAATTTTTCCTTTAAACGTGAAACCATCATTTTCCTCTGTGAACAGAAACAAGCAATGCATGATGCGAAATGGTGACAAACTTGGCTAAAGAGAAATTAAAAGAGCTCATCTTATATTCATAATGTACAATTCAAACTAATTACACAAGCACACGTCTTCCAGGAGGGGCAGTCGCAGCTCAGCGGTTAGAGCTGAACGATATATTATTCACTAATCATTATCACAATAATAACGCTAATGTTAAACAAGCCACATAAACATACTCCGTTGCCTTCCGAGAGCAATTAACCTTATTAAAAACAGGTCTGGAGAATTTTTAGGGTGATTGGCAGGCTCAAATTAATGCAGGTGCATCTTTAACCTTCTCAGTTACTCAAAAATGTAATGTATTGCAAGGTATACTGCAACTACAATTGTAATATGCTGCTTATTCACCTCTAATTACTATAAGGTTTTGATTTCAGGACTTCCAAAGAGCCACCCGAGACCCTTAACCCTCACCTGCTCAGCTGTACTTTTAAGTTGGATTCTGCATCAATTCCTGTCACTTATAAGCTAAATCACAATACAAATGTTCTCTCACTGGACCAGATCATCAGCATTTCTCAAACCAACTACAAAAGAGTCCTAAATGCAGCATACAGCCCGCTGACAACGACGGCTGGAGAAGACTGGCCATAAAGGGATAACGTCATGGGAAAATAGGGTGCAAGATGGCGCGTGCAGATACAAGAAAGATTACATGAATTACAAGAATGTATCTGGATGACACACACACACACACACACTTACACACACACACACACACACTTCACTGGCCCTGGCTGTTGCCCTGTTGCCCAGAGTAGTTGCCATACTGGCTGTAGTACTGGTTCCACTGGCTCTGGTTCTGGTAGTACTGTTGCCACTGCTGCGCATACTGGCCAAAGAAAAACACAAAAACAAATAAAAGAGATAAGTGAGCTATAAAGCTTAAGTTCAGTTGGTGTAAACGTTACTCATTTCAAATTTCCACCAATAGTGTGGTTCAGACGCGAGAAGATTTCAGACATACATCTGTTATGTTGTTGCCGAAGGAGGTCTGTAGTAATTTTGTTGCAATCGTGCTGAAGGGCGTGCTTGATCGTTAGTAGGTCACATGACCATAAGGACGCATATAATGTTTTTCTCTGATAGAAATGTGCTGGCTTCATCTGGGTTTTGTTTCTATGACAACAATATCATGACAACAGATCAACGCTTTAACCGCCATTGTGTGATTGAATAGTGTCACTCCTTTGCTTTTTAACACATTTCGTATTCTTAGGTTTGGGAAAGGCAGACACAGCCAGAACAAGCATCTCCTCCATTTTCTTGGTTACCAGAGTGACGAGGCGGGTGTTAAAATAAACTATGTTTGTAGTTTATAGTTTAAACTATGTATGTGCGCACACACTTGCCATGTTAATAACGGAGATGAAGGGGACACACCGGGTATCACCTGTCTTGGGTGTTACCTGCTGATACTGCTGGTTGTAGCTCTGCTGCTGGTTGTACCCAGAGGCTTGATTATCACTGTAGCCTTGTCCATATCCAGGATACTGGCTGTAATTCCCGTAGTTGTAGCTTCCTTGGTTGTAGCTGCCTTGGTTATAGTTGCTCTGGTTGTAGTCTTGGTTATAGCCTTGGTTGTAGCTCTGGATGGACCATATGAAAGATTTGCATACACATTGTATAAAAGCATCAGCAGAGAAGCAGTGTTGGAATCAGTGATGGATGACTCTTACCTGGCTGTATCCATCCTTACTATAGGAACCTTGGTGGTTGCTGTTGTAGCTTCCTCCATAGTTCTGGTTACGGTTGTAGCCACCTCTCGAGCTGTTGTCTCTGTAATTTCCGCCCCAGCCGTTCTGGTTGTAGCCTCCTCGTTTAAAACCTGATCAATATATGCGATACACTTCATCAAACACGGACACTGACAAGATAAACAATGTTAGACTTTGCAAAAGAATTACTCAGACATGTGTAGCACTGGGTAAAATGCCCAAAAATTGAACACCATGATACATTTCTACGAATGTCTTGTGTAAAAATAATACTTCTACAACGTGGGCTTGCTGAAATGAGTAAAGACCTGGCCTGTATCCTCCTCCAGAGCCGCCACGATTCTGATAGCCTCCCCGTGGACCGCCACGGTTGTCATAGCGCTGGAAGCTGCTGCTTTGGCCGCGGTAACCCGTCTGCCGGTTATCGTAGCGTTTTTCAGGTGGAGGCGCAGCCCGCCGGCCCTCCTCGTTGTACTGCTTCACCAACTTCTCTGCCTCGTCTCTCTGCAGCTCAACGAACGTCACCTCGTCCAGGAATTCTCCAGCCTCCGGCAGCACAAAGTTAGCTTCCAAACGACGTAGGGCCAGAAACAAGTGGGAAGGCGCACAGGACACAGAGAGAAGGAGGAAAGACAGAAGGGGAGAAAAGAGTAGCAGAGAAGAGAGAAGAAATGGTGGGGACAAGTAGGGTCACACCACCAGGAGACAGAAAAATCTTAATTAATATCACGTAACAGCAGGTATTTCACAACACCTTTTTAAAAAAGAAAACAAAAAAACAAAAACAACAGGTGATAACACAATCATGAAGAGATGAGACCTGGAGCAAACATGGCCTCCCAGAAGAATGGGATTCAATACTTGCTCTAGTTTACATAGACGGGAAAACAGCAATGCTCCAAATAGGCAAAGGTTTTAGATTTGGCAGAAATGGACACTGCCGCTGCAAACCAAGAGTTACTCTCATTGGCACGCTGAATATGAAGAAGTTTGACTAAGCCAGGAAGAAAGTGTTGGATATTTCAATCAATTTGAAGCCAGATAATGGTACTGATTAAGCCTTTCTTGATCGTCTGCTCAGTTTGCAGTGCTTCAGCAGGAAGGAAGGATGGGGGGCAAGGGGTGGGCGATATAGCCAATATTTTTAATATTATAGACGGTAGCCATGCCTATAAATAGTCTATATAAATCTCTCTAATCCTTCTGTAGGCAGTTCTTCGTAAATCACAAAATGAAATCATCAGTCATGTTGAAGCACTTTATTATTCAATGTGCTCAATGCCAAAATCACGAACCAGTCTTAAAGTATCGGAAATGTCCGTTCTCTCCAAAGTCACGACCGTATCTTATGTAACAGGGCGGTGTGGCCCAAATCCGGCAGACTCAGAAGTGGATTGCTTTATTCCTCCCGATTTGCCAGCGATTACAAGTTCCAAATTATTAATAAACACCCCATCATGACTTATAACTGTTTATAATTAGACTCGATGTTGTAGCATGTTTGCAAAACAACTAGGTTCCCCGTATCACTTAAATCAATAGCAGCTGCTGCATCTGCCGCATTTAACTTTGAAGAGAAGAAAAAAAAAAAAAACCCCAGCTTGCCACATTACAGTGAGTGGAGCATCCATAATACCATACCAAGTCTCTATGAACGAGCTCTTGCGTCGATAAAACATCAGAACGGGCATGTTTGCTTAAACCTAACACTCAAATTACAGCCAGAACTACTATCAGAGCAGTGACGTTTTAGGGAAATTAATCAACACCTTTAGCTGTCAGAATTCAACAGTGCTGTGGTATAAAAACATTCAGATGCGACTACGTCAGTAGCTTTTACAGGCGAGTTATAAACTGAAACTGTTCATACTGGTATACCGCCCACCACTAATGGGGAGAGGTGAAAAAGGGGCGGGATAAATAAATAAATAAATCAATCAAACAAATGCCTGACAGACAGATTTCTTAGTTCAATGATGGAAGGGGTAGGGGGCATCGTCCAAGTTTGACTACAAACAAAAATCTACAAATAGTTGAGCAGAGATCTTGAATCTGTTTTAAAAGTGGTTTGCTTTTGTCCACTGCATTCCTACCTTTCATTTCTAAAACAGCATGATCGGGCACATCCTTCCCTTCCACATCAGTTTGCTTTAACGTTCGCTCTTTTAAGTCCTCGTCCGTGGGACAAATTACAATAGCCTTGCGTTGAAACCCTTCAAAGGGACGCATTTTTCGTCTCTGGGCTGATCCATATACATTTGTCTAGCAATGGTGACAAGAAAGAAGTAGAAGCTGTTCGTTATTGTTACTTTGTGTTCTGGTTTGGGCGACGCGAAGCCTGCAATGATGAAGTGAGCGTGGGGTTTTTCCTGACGAGCTACCGACAGCCTCTCATAACTCCGACTACTCACCTTCCGTATCTGCTCATCTGCACCTACGGCAGATCTGTTAACAGGGACCCTTTCACAATGCTAAGCAAAGCTGAATCTGAAATTGTTACATGAACAACCTGAAGATGGGATGCACATTGATTTAAACTCTCTTCACTGTACAAAACAGATCAGCGGCATTTAGTGCATCTTAAAACTTCTAACGTCCTTGGAGATTTGCTGAAAGCGAGATTACAAAGGCTCTTACTAAGTAGCAATTTAAATACCATTTACTTCATTTGTTCCGTTGCAGCACAGATTGCGAATACTCTTTTAAGTGTTTTCCATCTAATGAACTACGTGGCAGTGTGATAAACCGCTAGAGATAAAAAGTAGGGAGAACATAAGCTTGAACGAGCGGTGAGAAATTGGAGACGGCACAAACTTGACCTCACCCTTCGCTCATACCGACAGCAACTTTGTCGCGGTCACTAGATAGTTACTCGGAGCCAGCTTGTGTGCGTCGCTAACTTAGTTTTGACGAAGTGAGCTACAAATGTATTTACAGGAGATGCCACACTTTTCTTTAAAAAAAAAAAAAAAAAAAAAAAAAAAAAAAAAAAAAAAGAACAAACTCATATTTCAGGTTTCGCCATGGATTGCAAAGTAGCCTTCGCATTCGCCACTATCCAGAAGACGTCACCGGTTATAGGATCTAAAAAAAACTAATACTGGAACTGAAGTTTAAGAAAATGTTTTACAGTATAAGAATACAGTAGGAACATCTGTGCTCTGATTGGTCGTCGCCCGACTCATTTGCATAAAGTTGAACTTTGCACAAAATTTTTTCTTTTTCTTTTAAAGATATCCAGTAACTAAATAACAAATAGCATCCATCGTTTTAATCAAATTAATATATGCATGAAGTCTGACTTCAGAGAGCAAACCCTATCTTTTTTTTTCCAATACTTGGAAATAGTGCTGCAGTATCCTGAAAGGGTCCCATAACTCACCTTTACTTACCTGTCCAGCACTGGTGCTTCTGTCCCATAAGACATACACACATACACTACTTACCTGAATGTACTTACGGTTTCCTAGGTCACGCCGAAGCACGTCCATCTGACCTTACTCACCTTACAAGCCAGACGAGAAGCTCCTACAAATCTAAAAACGTTAGTTTTCACTTACCTTGGTGCTTTACCAAAACATTAACACTTAACATTTCCAACTGTACATGATACTGAAGGTTACTTCTGGTTATTACCAAAGCAACAAAAGTTGTTTTTCTTACTCACCAGGCAGAGCTTACTTGTCTCTCAACATCTTAACACTGTAATGGATCTACTTGTATGGTATTGAAAAGGCTCACAAGACAATATACAACGTATGAGAAATATAAAGGATGCTTAAAATACTGCAGCAATAACAGCATGACTTTCCTCTCACGTTACAAAATAGCACTTCTTTACAATACAGGGCAACAAAACTAAGAAAAGAGAGGCTGATGCTTCTTCTACTCTATCATATTTTGGCTCCCTGAAAGATAAATAAATAACGCATTAGAAAGATGGCATTAAAGGTCATCCACAGTTTTGTCTTGGTAGAGGATTATGGGGCTGGATGCAGTACCTGGTCCAGAATGTAGTTGCGCTTCTTGCGGGCGGCGATCTGGATGAGGCGGTTCAGACACTGCGTGGCTTGCTGAATGAGAATGTCCCAGCGACCTGCATAATTTCTCTGGCGCCTCAGACCCATCACCTACAAACAACATGCACACAGTCTTCAACACTCAGGATGAGCTAATACTTATTTTAGAGGTTTGGAAAAACATAATGGAAGTGCACATGTTAACGTCGCATGTTTCCAGCATTGGCGTTACTTATATTTAGCTGATCCAGATATTTGATTTCTTTAAGGACAGGCTTTATTGATTTACAATGTCTGATCAGTATAAACCCCTGAGAGATACACGTCACTCAGACATCGGTCACACCTCGTGGCTGCAAGAGATAATGGGAGAATACACTGATTTGTAAAAAGCAAGCCAGAATTTATTGCTGTTTGGGGTCAGAACTGGAAAAGTACGTGAACACAGTATTTTTTACCACAGACTATCGAATCGGACACCTCAAAGCCGAAAGGTGGAGGGATTTAATTTAATTTCATCTTGACTAAATAGCTCTCCAGCCCTGAACAATTCCACAAACAACAAAGCTGTAAGCAACAGATATACACTACCAGCCAAAAGTTTGGACACAACTTCTAATTCAATGTTTTTTTCTTTATTTTTATGACTTAAAAGACACTTCATGTCTTAAAGTAATGATGGACTGTTG
>JAQQZX010000038.1:19504485-19525912 GCA_030068355.1 Notoglanidium maculatum | reverse complement strand
CAAATGTGCTTCTGGAAGAATGGTCAAAAATTCCCATAAACACACTCCTAAACCTTGTGGAGAGCTTGCCCAGAAGAATTGAAGCTGTTATAGCTGCAAGGGGTGGGCCGACGTCATAGTAAACCCTATGGCTTAAGAATGGGATGTCACTTAAATTCACAGGCGTGTAAAGGCAGGTGAGCGAATACTTTTGGCAATATAGTGTATATGTGAAAGTTCATTTACATCTTTATAAGCCAAAATGTTTAGTTCTACATCACAGATCCAGATAACTAGATATCTAGATAACGTTTGTTCAGTTGTGTATTTGAGTTTTTGAGTCTGAACTTCGCATGCGGCTCTGTATTGTAAGAGTTTAACAATCTTAGTTGTTGTTATGGATAAAGTCATGCGCAGACAAATCTAAAGGATGTACAGCAAAATGTGATTTGCTTACTATATCCACAGTAAACAATTCAGGAAAACAGAGCTCATATCAACACGTTTTTTTTAACACATGAAGAGAAAGGCTGAGTATATTTGCTCCCTGTAATCCAACAAAGACATGAATTTTGCAACAAGCAAACACTGGCATGAAGCCTAAAGCTATGAGATCCAGCTGAGCAACTTTGCCGTGTTGTTTTGTTTACCTGCTCAGACATGCTTCCGAGGATATTCTTCTTTGATATCTATTACTTATTCCCGTGATTATACACATACACACACACTGTATATACGCTGACCGCCGAGGTCAAAATTTCAGTGTAAGCTGATTCACCTTTCCTTTACACATTTAGGCAAATACAAAAGCCACTTGACTTGAAATAGTTAGTTTGTAGTACTTTTTTTTGCATCTTTTTCCAACTGTAGGTTGTAAGTCACTCTAAACTTTTATAAAAAGTGATTTTCTTTTTTATTCAGTCCTTTTTCTTTTTTTCTTTTCTTTCTTTATTTCAAGAAACAGTGAGATGGAATTTCACTGGAAAACCTGCGTTACTACTGAACAGGAAAGTGTTATTGTGTCATAAAACATAAGAACCAATCAATTTCCAATATGCAAATGACATAAGACTAATGCTCAATCACATTAGTGAAATTTCAGAAGCAGCAATCTATCTATTTAAGTAGAATCTGAACTAGATGTGATTCAAATTGGATGAAACACCAAGGTTTGCAGTGTGCAAGCATGAGGATTGTAACAATTACTGTCATGAGGACTGTTACTGTTGGTTAATCTTCTATAACAGCAGCCCTGGAAGAAGTCCTGACTGCAGTGTTAGTCAGTTTTTAAATTAATGCACTTGTTCTAATACATTATCGTTTCTATTGTAGCAACTTGCATTGGTGGTTGTATATCGGATGCTTCGCGTAAACGGATAAAGATGTGTGTAATTGTTGATATTGTGAAATTTTCTGTGAGGAGACAATTAGCATATATGGAAGTAGTCTTCAGTGTCGGTACTTTGTAACTCTCCGATGTAGAGCTGTAGCTGTCGTCTTCCGACACAAGGAAATCTGCAAGTAAGACTTTGCAGATAACAAGTTAAGCTGCCTTTTTTTTTTTTTTCCCTATTAGCTTCAAGAGAGAGAAATGAATATATGATTCTATTGAATGATTATAGTTGCTATAGCAAGTGATAACAGTAACTAACTTCTTGTTTTGTTGATGTTCGACAACATTAAACATAACTGTAAATGAATAAAACCTATGATTGTTTTATTCCAAAAAACTGTTAACATTTGCAAATTGCAATATTATAAGGGGAATAAAACCACAGAGGATGTGATGGTAGAAAACTTTAGTTAAGGTGACTCCGATTCCCATCACACTTCCCTGTTGTTGAAACATTTCCTATAACACCATACCCTATCATGGATTATCCCATTAGTCCATAATTTGGAGTGTAATCAATGCTTTGTGCGTGTTAACAGTTGGGAAATATAAGTGATATTCCTTGTTGTCTTTCTTTGCATAATTTCCTCACTTCCTCAGAGGGAGGAGCTAAGAACAAGCAGGGGAAGTAAGGCCAGGAAATGAGGGGCATCTGTATAATCTGGAACTGTGCTGACTAATAAACACTTTTTGGAGGGAGGATCAGGCAATTTATTATTCATCACTGAATAATTCTTAAGATAAAGCCTTTAAGAACCCGCCAATTTCCAAAGAATTACTTGTGCCTGTTTGGTAACTCGGAACAAAGGAAGTGGGTGTGCCGGGCTCTTTAGTGTAGAGTTATTTTGCTCAAACGTCTTGGCATCGCTTGCAGCATTGTCAGTACAACTACAATGTTGGAAGACGCTGTTTGCCCTGTTGTGTCTATTAAAAGTAAAATTTTACTAATAAACTTCTAAGGAAAGTAGCTTCCTGTGTGTCTTCATTCCCGCCTTCAGTTAGATTTACATGCAAATTTCTCAGCCCTCCTGACAGCCTTGGCATGATGCACAAACGTCATGCAGAAGGCACGGAAAGGGCACTTAGGCTATTGGGACAGTTGTGGTTTTTTCAGGCAGTAATGAAATAAAATATCTAGAAATTCCAGACAGAGGATAGCTGTGAATTTGCCAGACTCTAGCTTGTTCTTTTTCTAATGAATTCTCATGTTTTTGCCAGAAATACCTTACAAGGTTCTTGGCTGACCTTATTTTCCTTTTCCCTTTAATCTGCTTCTATTGAAGATGAATGAATGTGAGGTGATCACAAACCCTGAGCACTTAGTATTTAAAACATTGGCCATAACTCTATGGACTAACATACTAAAGGTAAGACGGCATACTGTATAGCACAGTGACTACTCGAATACTCATAATGAATTGTGCATTTTAGTCAGCATGTGTTAAGTTGTAGGGCTGGGCTGGCTTTCTACCCAGGGGCCCAGGGTTTACTTATCTGCAGCTTGATCAAACAAAAAAACAACTTAGCTGATAACTATGGAAACAGATTTTTTTCAATAAATGTATCCAAGTGTGTGGCGCTATTAGCTAAAGTTATTTAATTGTTAGGATAGCACCGAAAACAACAGTGAGACTATTAATAATGAATAGGGCCGTGTATCATTTTAATTTTATCGATCCCGATTCTGCTTATTGATTCCGACTCTTATCGATTCCCCGATTCAATTTGATAAGAGGATAAATAAATAAATAAATAAATAGCATTTTTTTTTTCCATTATATGTTGGGATAGGTGCTAAGTGCTCCTTAGTGCTAAGTGCTAACTGAACTTTCACACTGTTGTGATGTTAGCCAGGTGTCCTAGCTTGTAAACTAAAGCATAAGTTGTTCTGTTGATGCATAGTGTAGTCATGTGAACAGGTCCTAGCAGGTAGCTATGTACATCCTTTTATATATGTAGCTATTGATTGCAGTTAGTTGATTGAGTTATTGCATTTAGAATCCCATAAGAAGAACCGAAATTCAATTTTTTAACCCAGTATTTGCCATTTTTCTTTTGTGAATTTGTTTTCTGTAAATTTGGGTCCATATAGGACTGGATTTAGGGTTGGAGTTTGGTTTAAAAGCAAGATTGGGTCCATGTGTTATTTTGGTTTGTGAGCTTGGTTGATTTTGGCTCTGTGTATGAGCTTTGCTGCATGTATCTGTTTGGCATGAGGCATGTGAATTTGGAATTATGTGCAAGTTTGTGATTAAATCTACATGCAAGCTTGTAATTTCGGCTCCATGTGTTTTTTTAAATTAAATACTTTATTTTTATATTTGCTTACAACAGTACTTGCACAGCACAATGGCAGTAGTGCTAATGGTAGAAATTCACTCAAAAGATTTTGTGAGTTTGGGTTCTTACGTAGGATTGTGAGTTTGGGTTCGTCTTTGATTTTGGGTCGGTGTGCAAGTTTGAGTTCATGTGCATGCTTGGTTTATATATAGTTGTCTAAATCTGTGTTTACAGTGAGGGGATATAAGTATCTGGATTCTTTTGTTTTTCATGTAATATACATAATAAAACCCTACATACTTAAAATCTACATACTATATATAATGTGTTTTGACTTTGTACTTGCAAATATAAACAGAAACATTGCCATTGGATGGGAAGATTTCATCCAACAAGTAGCAATAATGGGTCAGATGAAGGAGCTTCCTCAAGTTCTCACAGACAAAGACAAGGTGGAAAAAGGTACGGAGCCATAGGAAAGACTTTAAACATCCCGGTCAGTACAGTTGGTTTGATAATATTCAGGTGGAAAGCTAATGGAACCACAACTAACTGTCTTTGGACAGTTTCACCATGTAAAATCTCTTAACACACTATCAGACTAATGATAAGGAAGATAAGAGAGTCACTCGAAAAGAGTTGCAGGATGACCTGAAAGCAGCAGGAAGGACGGGTACACAGAGACCTGCTTCTCTGTAAATGGTACTGGGGCATTACATGTCATTGAAGGAAACATTAGAGGAGAGTTTAATCTTATCAGCCAAGAAAACGAATAACTTAAAACTGGCTTTTACAAAGAATCTGAAGGTGCCTGCATGGCCTAGCCGATATCCGGACTTGACTTAATGGAGGATTGTGAAATTGTGAGACCATCAGAGGGAAACTTGTAACTCTTGAACCCTCATGAAAGCTTCTTGTTTAGAGCAATGGGCCAAAATTGAACCAGTGTCAAACACTTGAAGTGGATATGTGCACTGGAATTATATTATGTAACAAAAACGAATGGGTCTGAATAAGTATTTCCCCTCTCTGTGATGGGGAGAGTTTGGTTTGGGTCTGAGTTTAGGTTTGTGTGAGTTTGTATGTTTTTGATTTTTTTTTCAAGTTTGTTTGATTTAATTTATTTATTTGTAGAGGTTTAATTTTGGCCACTGGGTACATTTAGTTCTGTGTATGAGTACGTGCTAATCTGTGACTACCTCCCATGTGAGTCTGTATGTGTTTACTCAACGTGCCTTGTTAGTAACCGGGTTTTTGGGTGGATACTCAGTGTGACTGCTGAGGAATGTCTGGCACTTGACTCGAACGATTCCTGAATCACATGATGGCCAACAGAGCTTGGAGTGGACTTGGCGTGATGCCATTGTGTCACAGCGGCACCACTTATTAAGTGGAATGCCACCAGCTACAGGAATGCCAGTCGTTATGTCCTATCTGACTATCAATGCTGTTGATTGACATGTACTTCACTAATGTTAACCATGTTTTGATTGATTGGTGGTTGTGCATTTTCATTGTAACCAGCTGTACCTGCTAACCAAGTTAATTTCCTATGAAGCGTTGCCAATGTCTGATTACAGGCTAGAGTGTTTATTTGTAGACAGACAGACTGGCAGCAATACTCAAAGTTTTTTTTTTTTTTACCTCTTAATATGAATGTTAACATTAGACCTACTTCAGATTCTCTTTTCATTTTATTCTCAATATTATCACACCCTTCAGTTCTGGACAAATCATATATTCATTAGTTCCAATGTGCGGTCCAGTCTCATTGAATGCAGTAACATAAATGGTGAGCTAGTTACATTAATACAGGCTAAGGGAACCTAATTTGTATATGTTTATTACCCATTATCCTCTTCTAATTGTATTTGTGACCACAACAGACAGTCATCAAGTTGTTGGCCAACATTTCAGCTATCTGTTGTGGTCTCTCCTCACATCGTGTTATATGACGGTGTTGTCATATAAATATCGTCTCTCATCCAAGCTTGCGAAGTAAAAAACATTCTCAACCAGCTTGCTCTGTGGCTGATGGTGTGTTTCAGCTTGTGAACATATATAGCTTGTGCTATATTTTCAGCGTCAGAGTGCATCATATCTACAAACCAAATGATAACTTGCTTTTCAAAAGTATTTTGTTTCTTTGGCCGGTTGTTGAACATACTTATTAGCCGGGCCACTATGAATAAAAAACTAATAGCCTGGACAAGAAATCTGCTTATCTCATGTGTCTAGGCTACTGATATTTCCATCTCTGTTGGTACGTGCTACCTGGGAATCTGTCTGGGGCAATAATCTTCAAAGGTGGGGCTGTAAGTTCTTGAGATTCTTGGCCTCAGGCTGTTGTAAGGACTTGTTTAAATTTGTATTTGCACAGTTAAGAATTTGACTGTTTATTTCACAGATAGAGGGATTTAGGCAGGTGTGATCACATGAAGGTCAAGTTTTAGGAAAGTCTAGTATAAGGCTACAGATACATAACTTAGTGGTGATGTAAGAAGGCCAGACCTAACTTTCCACTTTCCAAAAAGTGAATGCTTTAAAGAAACGTGAATATCAATAGGAAATAGAATACTGTATGCTCACCTGAGCCAGGTCTTGTTCAGGGGGTGACGCTTACTAACACTGACTTAACTCATATGTCTTGTGTCTCATGTCTCTTATTTCAAGCCTCCTTTTCATTCACTCTCTCTCCTTTCCTGTCTTCCTATTCTCTCTCACCTAGTGATGAGTGAATGCCCTGCCCTAATGTGACCCTCCTCACACATACTAAACCTCTAATCTAACGTCTGGATTTAGTCACTGTGCTTGTACCATTGTATTTCACATACTTTAGTCATAAGCTTAACAAAACAGTCCTGAAACCAGTTTGATAATGACTTTCTCTAACTCTTAAAGTAACATAGTACTCCAATAATTGTAATCGCTTAAGTTTCACTATGCATGTTTAGAAGTAACAGTGTTACAGGATTTAAAACTGAAACCTATGTTCAGTCTATATCACATTTTTCTTCGCTTTTTTAGATTTTTAGGAGAATCTTTTTAGAATATTTGGGGGGGAAACAAGACTTTTAAAAGTCATGCCACCAATACCTTTTATTAATTATTTAAAAATCACAGTGGTCATACTTTCTTTGATTTGTGAAAATTATGTTCTGGTGATTTATTTTTGGGGGGGGGATTGAGAAATAAGTTTTTTTTGTAAGTAACAATAGCAACAGCTTTCAAAGAATTAATATCATTTTGCACTGCGTTAGTTTGGCGCCAACTTTCCAGGTTAACATTACTTGTGTCAGCATTCAATGAACATCTACTCTCAGTCGAATAGATCGAATCACACTAATATTGAAAATTAGAAAGTAGAATCACACTAACATTAAGTGTTAAAACCATTTATATCTAAGTAGCTATTGAGTAGACTACTTACTTACTTGGTTTTTTCATTAAGCCTGTTTTCCTTGTGCAATTCAATAAGTAATAAGTAATACACTACAGCAATTGTTTAAGTTTTCATACAAATTTCATTCTGTTCTCCATTTTGAACTAGACTAGGTCAGTCATAAAGTAGGCTAGTAATGGCACAGTGAAAAGGCTTGACTAGTTTGGTCTTTCTTGCATTTCCAGTCCATTAACGTTGGCAATCTCTCGCAATCCTATGTAAAGCATAAAACATAATCGGCATATTCATTATTCAGAAGCATAACATGAATGATGATACATCCTGTTGTTTGCCTTGTGTCTTTTCAGCATGTTTCCTGAATGTGTTCTGAATAGGGTATATTTTTTTGTTTTTATGTACTGTAACGGACTACTTCAGGAAGGAATTCAACCATTAATCCGTTTTTCAGAATATTCTGCCCAACCCTTTTTATACTTCAGCAGGTAATCTTGACACATTTTGTCTGGCAGTATGTGCATTTTCTATTACAATTCTGAGGTCCTGATCGGTTTCAGACACCACACATGTGACACAAACAACCATGGCCAGGATCTTGGACAGGATTTGGAAATCTGCCACAGTTCCAGGATCCTGAAGCATAATATTTACTTCTGTTGATTTGTTCAATGCCTAAAGTGAGGTACAACACAAATTGAGCGTTGTAAGTGCCCGGGTCTCTGTCATGGGGTCCGAACTCTGGCTACTAGTGCAGGACTTAAAACACAGAGCTCAGGCTTTACTTGACTGTTTGACTGATATCATTTGGCCTTGTAGCAATTCCGCTTGATGCTCGCAGATGATTCTTCACGTGTGGGAGATTAAGATATGATCCTACTGACACTTCCTTTGATATGGTTGCTTGAATTATGTGAAACTCTGGCACTGTTTACTATATATTGTAGTCAACATACCGCCAGGGAAATATTTTATTGTGATAAAACACTTATCAACCTGAAGAGGAAGAGTGAGCGTGAGCATGAGAGTGAGCATGAGAGTGAGCATGAGAGTGAGCATGAGAGTGAGCATGAGAGTGAGCGTGAGAGTGAGCGTGAGAGTGAGCGTGAGAGTGAGAGGGAGCATGAGAGTGAGTGTGAGAGTGAGCATTAGCGTGAGAGGGAGCATGAGAGTGAGAGTGAGAGTAAGAGGGAGAGGGAGAGGCTGGTGAGGTTATAGGAAAATAGCCACTTTCAGGGTGGGAACAGTAACTCCTCTTCTTGTTGCGCCACATCACACCACATCATAATTGCCTTTTTTACTACAATCACATCCCAGCATGTTTTATTGCTCACAGCCTCTTTGGTTTAATTATGAGCATTTCCTTCTTCACTGGACATGTAGTGGAATTTTAACAAAGGGCTCATTTAAAAAGGGCATAAAAAACAGAGCCAGACTTTGACAGTCTATAGTTGAAGATAAAATCTGAGCCAAGGAGATGATTTGGGAAACAGGAACTTGGAAGGGTCAGGAGGAGAGCCTGAAATAAAAGATTTGGATAACAAAAAAAAGCTTTCCAGGCTGTCCAGCTGCTTTGTTCTCACACAGGACGAGGGGGAGAGGGAGAGAGAAAGACTGAATGAGTTGTTGGGAATGAGAGACATGTGAGGGAGAGTTTGATTGATTTATAGTCACATTATAATCCTAAGCCGTTAATCCTCTCCAGCAAATTTGTAATGAACTAACCCCCCTTATCACCTGTCTGCCCCAAATTGGGGCTCAACTGTGGACTGTAATGGCAATGATTTGAGCCAAATTATTAGTCACGCAGCTGAGCTACAACTCTCAAATGATGAATAACCTCAGAAAATGGAAAGAGAGAAGTACAATGAGAGCTGAATACAAAAAAGAGCACTGTGAAATTTGAGCTAATATCAGACACATGGTGAAAGGCATGAAATAACAAACTACATTAAAGTCATGCTGAAGGTGTTGACTCTGAATACCGGTCTGACAGAATGGTGGCTGTGGGTGTGTGAGTCAGACACTATCGACGTGTGCACTTGATAAACTGATAAGAACAAGACGCTGCTTTGATGGAATTAACCAGGTATACACACCCACGCACACGTACCTTAGTGCCACACATAGCTACAATACATGCATACACTGACATTCTACACAACTGTGTGCTACCAGCCTCGTAGCTCCACATGCAGTTGTGATGGTCGGGTGTCCACATACTTTTGGCCATATAGTGTATATTATCCTGGACAGGTCTTTGCGGTTCACAGGTGAATGGTGCAATCCAGTGAGAGTCAATTCTTCAGGCAGAAACACCTTGTTCAGAGGAGACTGGCCAGACTGGTTTTAACTGACAGGAAGGTTAACTCCAAATAATCACTCTTTACAACTGTGGTGAGCAGGAAAGCATCTCAGAATGCACAATATGTCGAACCTTGAGGTGGATGGGCTACAACAGCGGAACACCACTATGGGTTCCACTCCTGTCGGCCAACAACAGGAATCTGAGGCCACAGTGAGCACAGACACCAACACTGGATAGCTGAAGATTAGCAAAACCTCACCTGGCCCTTTTTTGCGACTGTAAACTGCCCAAGTTTGGTGAGATTTCAAATTACACAAAGTCACTGTTTTGGTGTGAAGCGGGACTTCTCATTTTGTATATTGTGCTTTTATAGTGAAATGAAAAATGACTTGTGATTAATACACACTGTTTAACATTTACAGGAACTTTAGAAACCTGATTCATTCAATAGCATGAAAATTTTAGCTAATGTGAGTCAAACAGATGGTGTCTTGCACTGCAGGTGGAGGAATGAGTGTGCAGTATCATCAGCTGCTAAAAGTGTTTCAGGTTTTGGTTGCATTTGTCTGGACTTGCAGCTCATTCTCCAGTGTCTGAGCAACAGCCAAGGAATTAAAAGGCATTGATTATTAGCAGTGTGATCACGGAAGCGCATCGAGCTGCAGCGAGGCCTTCATAAATCCCAGATTTGTTGTTGGCTGTTCGAGTTCTAGTGACATGTTGTGATTTGTGTTTAGTGTTTAGTATTGTACACTCCTGGGCCAAAAAAATGAGGCAAACCCAATACTGCAAAACATTAAGCTTTGAATGGTCTCAACAGCAAATCATTGGTCAGGAAATTTAGCAAGAATGAAACAAATAGATAAAGTAAATTGGTGTGGGAGCTTTTCCCTGGATTTCCTTTAAATGTTGAAGTCTTGTGGGTAAACTTGCAGACGGCTTTTTACAGAAAGACGAGTCCATGTTGTTCCACTCAGCGTTAAAGTCTTCAAACAGAAGATATTTTGGAAAATTTTGAACACCCAGATAAGTTAGTTTAAATTTTATATCATTTTTTTTTTGCTGCCCAGGAGTGTATATGATTCATGTTTGCATGAGTGTGTGTGTGTGTGTGTGTGTGTGTGTAAGGATGGAGTTAAAATCAAGGACTGAAATAGAGACCTGTTTGAACTTGAACTGGTTTCTGTTTCTGAGGTCACAAAATGAATGGGTGCCTGAGTGTGCAATCGTTCGAAGGGTGAGGCCGAGAGAGAGAGAGAGAAAAGGAGGAGCTGTGTGTCACACTGATTTTGTGCAGCCAGGAAGGCCCACAGATTTATGGGATACTGGAGGAGGTCCAGTAGCACAATCCTGAATAGAAAGTGGCTTAAACAAAGCTGAAAGTTCAGGAGTTAATAATGCATGTAATGAATCATTCTTGCAGCCTGAAACAGACTTTTTTTTTGTACTTCTACTTTTCTGAGTAGTCAGTGTTATCTAACCTTTATGGTATGATTTGTTCTCTTTAGGTGAAACCGTTGCGTTTACATGGAGAGACTTGTGAAGTTCCTGTCTGAGCTCTAAACAGGTAACACTTTCCCTTCTCACTGGTCTTTTAGTGACTTGTAGAGTGCTTTGCACTATAATTGAAGTCTTCAATAGTAGCTGTGGCTATTCTAAGCTCTGGCTTTATCAGCTTGCATATTTGGAGCCTGATATTTTTGCCCATTCTCCATGGTTAAATTGATCACGTTATGTCAGATTAAATGGAGAAAATTGTGGTCTGGGTTTTGACTGGGCCGTTCTTCAGGTTCTTGGCTTTGAACCACTCCCTTTTTTATTCTAGGGTTTGGACATTGTTTGGCTCCATCAATCTTGTCCTCAACCTAGTCCCTGTTTCCCAGTCCCTGCTGAACTCCCAAACCCAGTTTCCCAGTTCCTGCTTATGAAAAGCACCCCTTAACAGGACGCTACCACCCTCATGCTTCACTGTAAGGATTGTGTATTTATGGTGGTGAGCAGGGTTAAGTTTCCACCACATTGTTCAAGGGCAAAAATTTAAATTTTGGTCTCATCAGACAAGAGAGGTTTTTTCACATTTGCTGGGACTTCATTTCATGTTTTTTTTTTTTTTCTTTTTTTTTTTTTTTAAATGATGACTTGCTGGATTTTCAGGGATTTGGCTGTCCAGTATGATCTTGGTCACTTCTCCTAACCTGGTCACGGACATTGGTGGGTGGCTTCCTCTAGGCAGAGTCAGTATTATGAATGTGCCGTATTCGTTCCACGTTTTAAATAATGTTATTAAAGGTGCCCCGTGGGATGTCCAAAGTTTGCCTTTATTTAATTTTTTTTTTATAATGGAAACCTGGTTGACGCTTTTCCAGATCTTTGTGTTGGATTGTTTTGGTAGCAGCTTGAACTTTATGATGTGGTTTGTTTAGGAATGTTCTCTAACAAATTCTGGCACAAACAAGAACACGTATATTTATATTGAGGTCAAGTGACATTTTAATTGCGCACAATAATTGAACTAACTGTGTAACTCCGTATGGCAACAATGTAGGTCAATATGCGTGCACTCAAAATATTTGGAATATTTTTTGTTTATAAGTCATTTGGCAAACTATACCCATTTCAATATTATTCTATTTTGTGTAGCTTCATAAGGTATAACCCCAGTTATGTATATTTTAGTTCCAGGTTGTAACACTACAAATTGTGGAACAGTTTAAGGGGAGTAATACTTATGCAAGGCACTGTAGTGTACTTCGGAGTGTGCAAGCTTTTGGATAAGGCAGTCTGAATTTAAGTGTTTTAAATTCTTGTCTCCTTTAATCACCCAGGAAGTGCTTTGAAATAGTCAGAAGTTGTGCAGTAAACACCCAGAAAGAACCTGACATCATGTCCACCAACAACAACTTTGGCAGCAGCATACTGTGTGAGAAACAAACTTCTTGTCTTCTTTATTTGCCATTTCATTCTCATATGCAGGTATCACCTTTTCTATGGAAATGTGCTTGCCAACACAATGGACACATGTCCCAGCAAGTAAAGTGATCGTAGGTGCATGCCAAAGAATTTCAATAACATTTGGTGAACAAAAATTCATTTTCTTTTAAGGCTTTTTTTTTTTTTTTGCCGTGACATGATCCTCAGCATTAATGTTTGTTCCGGTTAAGTAGTGAACAATGTTAGTTCCAGTTAAGAGGCTAAAAAGGTTAGTTCCAGTTTTTTTTCATGCATAAGTTATGTAATGCTAAAGACAAACATGTTTTAGAAAATACCCTTTCTGTGCATACAAAATGTACATAGTTCAGGACTGCTGCATGATGCAAAGAGGTTTTCCAGTACACTGGAACCCCCAAAAACCAAACAAAATAAACAAAACTTAGTTTTAAAAAAATCTACGGTGTTCAGTGGTGTTTAGAACCTATTATTATTATTATTATTATTATTTACATTTACATTTATTATTATTTTTTACTATTTTTATTTACATTTTGCACAGTGTCCCAACTTTTTTGGAAACAGGGTTATATAAAAAAGAGCTTTAAATTGACTGTCCATGAGTGTGGCCACTATGAATAAAATGGTTAATCAGGTTAGGTCCAGTTAAGTGTTTAATAATACTCATTTAACGTCTGATAACAGTTTACATTACGCATGCCCAAACATTTTGGACTCCATATATGAGGTGATGGGCCACCGGCTCTCGATTAGTAGCCAGTTATAAGAAATAGGCCGTGATTACATTACCATTCCTTCACCATTACAGCTAATACATCTGAATTCAGTTAAAAGTATTTATTTTACCAGCATTCCTGATTTTCTCTTATGTCTACCCAAAATCTTGAAAGCATTAATATGGGCCTTAGGTGGAAACAGGAAGCAGTGATGATAACATCCATTGTTGAAACTAGGACATTTCTTTCAGAATGCTGACTTTTCCAAAACTGAGATGTACCGCATGTGGTCTGTGCTGTGACATTTGGACATTGCTATGTGTGACTATCTGTGTTGCTTTTGCCTGTAGTCCAGTCCATCACAGACGACCTGAATGCGTCTTTGGCGACGGCGGATGAGCTGTCTCGTGAGTTTAGTACCCTCCTGCAGGATATCTCCAATAACAGCAGTGAAAGCTCTACAGCACAGGTAACTAATTACGCTTGTTCACAACCTACTATTCTAGCTTTGTACTTTATTTATAAATCAAGCTTGGCAGTGTCTAGCTCAGGATTCTGTTTTTGTTTGCATTTACAGACAGTTACATAAGGAAAGAATGCTTTACAGCAGTTACATAAGAGTGCTCCAATAAAGACATATGTGTTTGTATTTGACAGCATAATTACTGGCTGCTCTCGAATCCTGCTAGGACTCTAAATGAGTGCTTTGTAAAAGTGAGATAAACCAGTTAAACGTGTAGGTAAAAGACTCGTAAACAGGGCAAGTATCAGTTGTTAGACACATAATTTTTTATATAGGACTTGAGTCCAGTCTAGAGATGTTTTCTGTATTGACTTGAACTTTAGCAATTGTATTTGGACTTGTCTCTGTCGTGAGCATCGGTCCTACTTAAATGTGGTCTTGGTCTTGACTGAGTGTTGTTTTAGTTTTCACATGCAAAAAGTTTAACGAGAAGTAATTCCTTCTTCTAGAAAACAGAAGGATAACAATCTTTTGGCGTAATGCCTTAATGAAGCCAACTAGTTGTTTCAAAAAGGATTTAATGGTCTCAATCAAGACTGTCTCATTTTCATTTGGACTTGATCTGGACCTGGCCTCAACTCACTTAACACTCATTCTTGACTAGAGATTGTCTAGTCCTGGACTTGGACTTGTCTTGGAATTGATAATTTGTGCGTATACTTATATACTGACTATCAGGTGTATCAGGTATCAAGTTCTGCTTGATCCATAACTCTCCGAAGCCCTATAAGTGTTTTTGAATGCGGTGTTCTCCACTATCGAGTAGAGTATATCTCATATTTGCAGCTATCAACTTTTCATTAATTTCTTTAACCTAGGTCCACTGATGGACTCAGCAAAGATTATTAGCTTTTATCATTAAGAGCTTTTATTAACTTTTCAGTACACTTTCCGTTGGCCGTCAGTATCGTTACTTACCTGGAAACCAAATTGCTCCCTTACTCCAGACCTTAAAGATTTGAGAGAATCTTCCAGCTATTGATTGCTGATGACCTGAGCTCTTGCTGCTTTTCCTGAGCTAACATGCTAGTATGCTACATTTTTGTGCTAAGGCACTACTTTTTTGAAATGTGGGTCTAATTATTTTTAAATGTTTATCACACCTCACATATTTTAAGCAGCATTTTATGAGGTATAGCCTACTTTATTATGCAGTCTTGTGAAGGTATTGTTCAGTGTGCAGACTGCAGTGAACTTACCATGTTCTGTTGAACTCATCACAGTACTCTTATGCCCTTTTATGATAGCGCTCCAGCTCCAAAACCCAGAACACCAGCAGCTCCACTCATACTGGCACCAGTACCACCGGTTTTTCCAATGCTACTACCAACAGAGATGCAGGTGGAAGTGTCATGAATAGAGGCACCATGTCTTTCCCCCAAACCACACCCATCAGAGTTTCAGATCCCAGCACTCGCTCATCAGACTCTTTCTTTACCAGCGGTAGAAACCTCACGACCTCCTCAACCCCCCAGGTCTATCAGTATGCACCCACACAACCTCGAAACTCTCGCACTGAGTCTGTCTACTCTCACGGATCCCTGACGCCCCCAAATCAGTCCCCGCATACCCCACGCCGGGCATCGCCAAACCCTGCCAGGTCCCATGAGAAGAACTTGAGTGGCTCGTTCACCTTCACAGAGCTCTCACCTGGTTTCAAATATGACCAACAATCTATTCCTAGCATGCTTCAAGTCCCAAGTGCTTCACTTGCTTCGCACGACTCTGGTCGTAGATCACCCAGGATGGACAGAGTTCCTTCTCCTGGACCTTTCAACCAATCGGTAGCGAGCACGTTGCCACGCAATTTTGCTCCATTTATATCTACAGGTAGGGGGAGGAAAAATGTACAGTATGGCATTCACATGTTTAAAGACATCTTTTTGTCCATTAGGAATAATATATTTCTTGAAATGTCATAAGATCAAAGTAGACAAATTTTCCCTTGTAAGACGTGTCCAATGATGTCTAACAGAAGACCTCATAAAACGTTTTATGATGCAATAACTCTTTGCTGCTTTGTGTTCAACCCTAACTTGGGTCTTCTAATGAGATTTTTGAGCTCATGTTTCTCCAAATTCATTCTCTCGAAATGCAATTATTATAACACATTCTATAAAGTTGATGGTGACATAAGGAGACAGGAGAATGAAATTCAAGAAGTTATCAGAGAGTATATAGCAAAGCAATAACAGAAGTTATATGAGCTATTTTTATCATCGCATATCACACCCATAGTGTACCTCCACCCAGGTCAAATGTGAAGCACAAAGCAAATAGGTTTTTTCTCAGAATTTCAGTCCAACATTCAAAGTGTATGTGTGTTGTGTGAGTCATCATGCTTGTCTGAAGGCAGCATTGTGTAAAAGTGTCAAGGTGTGTTAATATTTTTGTGTCCTCAATTTATCCCTCTATAGTTCCACTTTAAGTTCACTCTCACTCTTCTCGTCTTTCAGATGAGGGTGTATCAAGGCAGAACACCCCGGCAAAATGGAATGAGACAGACCTGGATGTTTCATATGAAAGAAAACCACACCACACATATGACAGTGAGTCTACAGTGCAGATAAAAACAAAGTTTATGATCAGTGTACTGGAACATATCATTCAGCTTGACTAAGCCTATGATAAGCACCGGGTATGAAACAGCAGAGCGTGCACTTATTCTGACCTCTTTCCGTTCCAGAGAATGAGTGGATCAGACCATCTGTCCCCAACAGCAGCTGGAGAGAGTCCAATCTGGACTCGCCCACTGTACCTCGAAAGGTGTGTATGTCTGTGGATGTCTGTCTAGTGTCTGGTAGAATAGCAATTTCCAGATTAGTAAAATGGTGTCTTGGCCTACAATTAACCTGTAAGTGGACATCAATTAATTTAATATTAGGTTTTATGAATGTTTGTATGTGTGCTTTATTTTATTCTCTTTGTCTTAATACTGAGAGGGTGGACTGCCAATATGACATTCTAGGACATGTCAAACACATGTCCAAGTCTGACCCGCAGCCTCGTTTCATTTGGCCTGTGTGAACTTGGAAAAAATAGTAGTGAAACGGCCCACCGTGGGCCTAAACTACTGCTCAACATTTTCACACAATCCAGAATTTACAGCCGATCCGTAGCAATAGCAGCCACCATTGTACAGCTTGTGAACACGGGCTACTGATGAAGAGTTCTTCTCACAGTGAAGAAATCAAAGACAACATTGAGATTACATATTGGAAAAACCTAATAATCAACTACAATATAAAAACTCTCTGCCTCAGTCAAAAATAAAACTATAACTCTATTTGGACGCCACTTATCACCTTTATACACCAGAGAATCCAATGCCTTACAGTACAGTCCCTACAGACAAACCGCATACCCAAACCAAACCATGTCCATGTTGTGTCTACTGTCTTGTCTATTGTTTTGTCTCATCTACTGTCGCGCCTGTTACATCCTACACTCAATATTCACCCATACTAACCTTTAATTATGAAGTACAACACATCTACGTATATGATAAAAGGCAAATAAATAAAGTCTTAATGGTCCTCCAAAGAGGAGTTATGCTGGTGGGCAGAAAAAAAAAATAGTAGCTTTCAAACAAAGAGTGCATCACCCCAATTGGCTAATTTTCTTTCTCACCACAAAAACTGGTATCCGATAAAATGTTATTAAAAAAAGGTTACCTGCTTTTAAGAAAATTGTTGATTTGATGTTTAGGATTAGGTATAGCCCTAATAGCTTTAGAGATAAGCAAGGGTTAATCGGTGTTGAAACAGGCTCAGATTTTCTTGATAACCACTTGAATAAGCCAAGACATGTTTCTGGCATCCGCCATTTGATTCTTTCTAATGTTGCACCAGTGTGAAGACTAAATACTGGAAGTCTATCTAACTTGAGTATATATGCCAAAATCCTAATCTATTTCCAGGAAACACCCTTAAGCCATGTGAACTTATTTTCATATATATAGAATTTTGTAAATAAGCAGTATAGCTGTAACCAAATACAGACACATTTTTTGGAATAAACAGATATTATACAGATTCAAATAAGAGGTGCAGGTTTTTTTTTTTTAAACAAAAGCATGCCAGAAAGGTTCACAAGGTATCTGGTTGCGATAGAGGTGTGCATCAAGACAGGGATCCCAACAAAAAAGTCACGTGAGGAGAACGTTTGTACTTTCATGCTGGCATGATCATGCAGTCAGATATGAAGCTTGTGGAGCAAAGAAGGACCTGTGAGATGTATAGTGTTCATTCATTCATTACTTCTTAGGTTAAATTGAAATTAAATGACTTCAAATTAATTATTATTATTTCTGTAATGATCATGGTGTGTCATTGAAGCAACTTCCTAACCCCCAATCTACATTCTTCTGAACATTCTGTCTGCAGGACCCTCTGCCACGTCATCTCCCATCAAACGATGGCTCCTTACCCAGGAACGCCCGTATCTCCGTGGTCCCTGATCGCGCTTCGTCCACCCAGTCACCTTTTAACACTCAGCCGATCATCTCCCGCGTCTCCATCCCCCCCGCATCATCCGGGCTCCGTCCACGTAGGCCCATCCCTCTGTCTGTCATCATGAGGCTCCAGAACCCATACTATGCAGCAGCCACCAAATATCCACATGGCTCAGAGGGCGAGCGAGATCTCAGCATACCACGCCAGCCTGTAACTCTCCCCCGAGAGTTGCTTTACCACTTTCAGCCTATTCATCAAGAGCAGAGACCTCCAGTATATTATACAGAAGGTACTAAATAGAGTTCTTGGCTATTCTGTGCAGCAGTACTATGAGTTATAAGTTGGATTTTCATCCATGTGTTTTCCTGGAAGGTGTAAATGTGCACATTACCCTTTAGAGATGTAATGGAAGTACCAGTATATATCCAAATATGGCTTGATTGAGGTGGAAAAGTTTGCTTATAACAAAAACCTGAAGGAAAACAACAGAAATCTGGGATTAAAAAAAGACTAATTATTAGACTAAATAAGACTAAAAGACGCAACATTTGTATTGATAAAGAGATGCTATTAATGGTGTGACATTATAAAATTCATAAAATAAAATTATGGAGAAGCAAGCATGTTTTTGGACTCTCCAGACTGTGCCGTTTGGATATTACATCCTCTTCAGAATTCTTTCATAGCTGTAGACATGGCCTTATTCCTTATTACAGAGTAGGCATTTTATTTCCTGAAGAAAATGCAGGTAGTAAAATATTGTTCTTGTACTTATTTTTGTTTGTGTATCTTTGTCAGCCTCCAAGTCAACCTATGTGGACCCGATCAAAATAATCTCACCAACGAGGCCACCTGTGCTCCCAGAAGCCCCGGCGCCCACAGCCGAACAAAGCAAAGAACCCAAAGCAGAGGTTCCCGCAGATGATCCTGAGCCGGAATCGGCCCCTCGGCCCCTGAGCCCCACACGCTTGCAGCCAGTGGTGGCCCCGGAGGCTCCTGTGGTTCCTGATATGGACGTGTTGCTCCAGATCCGATCTGAGATCCCACGTGCTCTGAAGAAACGTGGCTCCGTCGACATTTCACAGAGCATGAAGACGCCGTCCAAGCAGTACAAGCAGATTATTAAAAAAATGTTCCACAGGAAAGTACCCCAAACAAAGAGCGAGATGGGGAGTGATGCAGAGATCTCAGAAGGAGAGGAGCTCTCACCGTCGACACCCTTCCCAACTTCAACGATCACTAACACGGCTATGTCAGCCCAGCAGAAGGTCAGAGGAGACGCTTAACTTCAAGAAGTATAAATATTGTTGAAAAGCATAATATTAAAACCTATTCAAATCAAGCGACCAGTCAGTTAGGCATAGAACATGTAATAATTAAGTAATTATAAAAGCTAGTATATTGTTAATTGACAGAAGACCAAGAAGATTTCTGAATCAGGAGTATTTAATCATTTGTGTGTGTGCGTATCAGGGTTTTCAGTCAATCCTGCGGAAGCCTAAAGGCAGTAGTGGAAAGGGGCCCCGTGCTCGTCTCAGCCCTCTAGTCCTGCTACTGGACGGCGCTCTGGTTGGGGAGCTGGATACTGTGCAGAGAGCCATGCAGGAGGTCAGCAAACACTAACACCCAACAAACTGGCTCGCCGCACAAATTCCACAAAACCCGTGTCACGTAATGTCACCTATACATCTTTTATGTGTAAGCAACGTGTATGTTTCTTCACTAGATGAGTGACCCGAGCCAGCCAAACGATGAGGGCATCACCGCCCTTCATAATGCTATCTGTGGTGGACACTATGCAGTGGTGGAGTTCCTTGTACGCATTGGGTCCAATGTCAGCGCCCCAGACAGCCACGGCTGGTACGTTTCACACCTTCAGTCACTTGTGTTTGTGTGGTTTATGTGTGAATTGGAGGTTTGTATGTAGGGTGTGGGTTTGTCTATAGTGTGTATTAGAGATGGAAACAAATACGAACGCATCATTTGGAATGAATGCATAATATCCTGATGTGGATAACGCAAATAGGAGGTACCCTAATGTCTGTTTTGTTTGTTTGGAGGTTTTATTGAAAACTTGCCAGAAAGGTTAATAGAGCATCTGGTTGAAACTAGGCGCATGCATAGGGACTGTGATCCCACGGGACACAACAAAAGAGTCACACAGGCGGGAGGTTTTTACTTTCGTGCAGACACAAGGGAGCAGGTGGATATCAAGCTTGCAAAACAAAAAATAAGCTTTACAGAATTCATTCATTCATACTTCGTAACAGCGTGGTCAGGATTTCAATCAGGCTACCACTCTGTGTATATATTGGGAGCTGTGTTTTTTAGAAACTATTGCAGGCGAACAGAAACAATAGGGGAAAAATAATAAATAAATAAAAAAACAGTTCGGTGCACATCCATGGCTGAGACTAATTATGAACCGTAGTGATGTAGCTGAGGTTGAGGAACTGTTAGAGCCAGAATTCATATACCATGCTGACATTGCTGCCAGTTGTTTATGTTTTTTTGTTTTTTTTAGTATTTCCAGGGGTGGGGTGATCGGGGGCAAAGTAAAAAAAAGACTTTCCGGTGTAGGCCACACCCACTTCACATTTAAATCCTGATACAAATCACAGCATTGTGTTACACCCCTAATGTCTATCTGAACTCTGAATGTGTGTGTGTGTGTGTGTGTGTGTGTGTTTGTGTGTTTAGGACGCCCCTGCACTGCGCTGCCTCCTGTAACGACAAGTACCTGTGTGAGTTTCTGGTACGTAACGGTGCAGCCATCATGGCAGTGACGGAGAGCGACGGAGCCACGGCGTCGCAGAAGTGTGACCCGTATGCTGTGGGTTATGATGAGTGTGAGCACTACCTCAGAGGTGAGTGTGACATCATCAGTTACAGGACGCATGACCGCATACTTCATGTACATGTGAAGACAGAAATGCAGCACAAAATTTCTAACCAAAGAACTATTTGTATATAAGCATTCAGATCCCAATAGAACTCGACATGAGTGTTCCATTAAAAGGATGTGAGGGTAAATCAGTATCCTGATGTGCTTGTATTATTTTAAGACTTCTAATTAGAGCGATAAAGATTTTATCTCCGATTTTTTTTCCATTTAGGGCTATTATTTGCAGTAAACTAGAAGTCACGTGCATTTCTCATCTCACTATATATATATATATATATATATATACAGTTGTGTTCAAAATTATTCAACCCCCAATGCTGTAAAGGGTTTTAGGGAATTCAGTGTACATTTGTAATTGTGTTCAGAATGAAATCTTACAAGGACTTTTTAAAGAACCAAATGCAACTAAAATGACATCAATTGTTTTTGTAATACAGTATTAAATGTTTTTTTGTGATTTCTTCATTGACACAATTATTCAACCCCTTAAAGACTACCACTCTTAAGAACAGAGGTTCATTCA
>JAQQZX010000038.1:19446645-19479768 GCA_030068355.1 Notoglanidium maculatum | reverse complement strand
CAAGTGGAGAGGATAAAAAAAAGATATGAAGAAACCGGTGATGTTCATGACAAGCCCAGGGCTGGCAGACCCCGTAAAACAACTCTTCGAGAGGACCGTTTGCTGCTTCGAAAGTCCAGGGCCAACCCTTTTTCAACTGCAACTGGTCACCAGAAACCGCTGTGTCTACAAGAACAGTTTCTCGAATTCTCGCACGCAGTGGTCTCCATGGTCTCCACAAAAAAAGCGTGTTGAATTTGCCAAAGCCCACAACTTGCAGCAAGGATGGACAGTGGCAAAGTAAATGTAATGTTCATCACTTCTGAGCCTTTGTGTTCAAATTTTCACAGCAAATATGAAAACCCAGCTTCCTTCTGCGCGTTCAGGTCTGAAGCTTGGCTTGAGCACATTAATGCTCAATTAATGAACGACTAGAGAGAAAATAGTGCCTGCTGGGGTAATAGTAATGGTGTGTAAGAGGAATGCTGTGAGCTTTCTGTAATATTGTATGATGCAGTGGCATTGTCACTTTGAAATCCCTTCTTGAAATCGCTACAGTGAGGACTTACAATTTCCAATACATCTTGTTTGAGGCTGTATTGATGTTTGCAAAATGAGAACAGTCTGAATTCATTTTATCTCAATATTCTCAGGGATTCCTGTAGTCCATCCAAAACCAATACCTGTGCTATTTTCATGCTATTGCAAGAAACAATACATTTCTCACTAGACTCATCACATCATCATTATCAGCGGGGGTCATCCTAAGACATTTTCTTTTAAAATGAGTTTGTGTAGTCGCTATATTTGCTATTTAACATCACTCATCTATAGAGCTTTCCCAAAATGCCCTGATCTGACAGCAGGTGCAGTTTGTGTTCAGTTCTTTTTGCATTCCTGTTCTATTCTTGGAGGAAATTAGGAAGAAATTGTAATAAAAGCATGGGGATATCTATAAACCTATTTTGAGCTCTGTTGTGTTGAATGAAAATATTTCACCATTCCATTGCATGTCTGCTCATTCAAGAGATAAACCTTTATCATATTAGAAATTGTGCATGCAACAATATCCTCCAGCTGGACTAAACCTCTTCTTCCAGTATAAATGGAAGCAATTTCCTGTATCTTTACCTGTTATCAGAGCAGCAGTAATACAGTGATTGTGCTCTGAATACTTTCAGCTTATATGTTTGATAAAAAGTCTTTTTCTATATAGATAACGTGGACATGTAATGATGAATGTCTATACAAACTCACTCTGGATGAATATTATATGTCGAAAATGTCAGTAGTTAAGACTTTACGAAGGGAAAATAAAGAAAAACTTACTTCTTATTTTCCAATTTTTCCAGTGTAATCAGCAGGCACAATAACCTGCATGCTTTTTTAAAAATTTCAACCCATTGAAATTCATCCACCCATTTATGATTTCATCAATCCATCCATCTATCCAAGCATCAATTCGGACATCCACCAAGGCCTATCGATCCATCCATCAATCAAGCCACACCATCCATTCATCTATCCATCAATCTATAATCCCAAATATCTCTCTCTCTCTCTCTCTCGCTCTCTCTCTCTCTCGACCTACCTATTAAACCACATACGTCTATGTTCCCATAAAACAATTCTTTATGAACCACCACTCATCTATCTTCCAACATCTTCATCCATTTGTAGATAATTAGTCCTTCATCCATCCATCCATCCATCCATCCATCTCTCTATTCCTATTAAAGTACGCTTCACTGTTCGGTCCTTCCTTTGAGGTTTATCTAAGCGGTGATGATGTGTTGATGCCTTTCCAAATATTAACCAGAACAAAGCATGGATTGGCATGCAAGATTGAAAATTTCATGGATGAAGTGCTAAACAAATTGGACGGTAATGAGATTGTTCATGACACCACTAAATACAGAATAATGACTGAATGGGTTTCAGATTCATGACCATCTGTTACAATTATGGACTCTATTTAAAGGATGTCACATTGAGGAAAACAGCTGTATAATGTTAGAGATAAGTACACAGAGACACGAACTGTGCATATGCGGGGTGGAGGTTGACAAAAGACAACTCAATCATACGTCCGTCAGTACAATGGGTTCTCTTTTCAATGTCAGAAGAGCAGGAAAGAAGATAGAAGGATGGTTGAGGTACATCTAATATGGAGCGAAAGATGTAAAATAGTCAATTATATACACGAGCAGAGGGATTTCATTTTCCCTCCAATGTCTCTACTCAAATTATTCCTTAATCTCTCAGTGGGAGATAAATATTTAAAGGTTTTTGAGGAAAGTTTGCTGTATGTCTGTGTTTCAAAAGAGCTGATACTCAACAGGTGGAAACCCTTAGTATCAGAAAATAGTATGAAAACTGAATGTTTTGTTCAACTTTTAGACATGCAGAGGTTCAAGTTCACACACACACTCGCACACACAATACTAATATCTAAACATCAGCAAAAACAAGGTCCTTGCTTACCAGATTGTGAAGATGATATACAGTATCATGAATAGAGATTATACTTTATGGATGGTTTGCATATATATATATATATATATATATATATATATATATATATATATGTATAGTTAAGAAAAAGTAAAGCAGGAAAATAAGCACCCGACCTTTGGAATTGTGCTGCTATTTTCCTGCATGGCTCATGACACTTCAGACCACTGAGTGTGAAATGCCTACTATTTTTATGCATATGAGTAACTCTCTATTATTCTTATCTTCCATTATGTTAAAAATAACCACATAAGGATGGCAATAATACCACAAAGCTCTCTCAAAAAACATAATTAATCATGATTAAACTGACTGGTCTCTCGTGAAAAATGAAATGTTTTGTGCCTCTGGAATAATAATCAACCAAAAATAATAATTATCTAAACAATGAGGGACACATATGATTTATGGTTTTTCAAGTCAGTTTAATTTTCAAGTCAGTTCAAACCCTATTTAATTTTGCTTTGTGGGTTCTTGGTAAAAGAAAAAAAAAAAAAAAATGCAAATTCAAGAGGTTGGCTTGAGAGAGAAATTATAGCTGCTTCAATGTAAATTTGCAGACCTTTCACAACAAACATTAAACATACACAATAAACAAATAAAAAGTATGGTGTGTCATTCTTTAATAAATAAAACATTGTTCGTATCAGCAAACCGCTGTGGTAAAACAGGAATAAAACACATGCTGTTATGGGAAAATTTACTTCATAGTGGTGACTAGCTCCAATTTGTGCCGGGCCGTATCACACTTCCCCATCATTAAAGGTCCACTATGTAGGAATTCAATGGATATATTTGCAGAAATGGAATATACTATTCATAAGTATGTTTTCATTAGTGTACAATTACCTGTAACTATGAATTGTTGTGTTTTCCTAAGCTTAGAATGAGCCCGTTATATCTACACAGGAAGCAGGTCCTCTTCCACATAGCCGCCATGTTGTACCATGCTGTAGACAAATCTCTAAAGAGCGTCTTCCGTGATTCACGTTTTTTAAAAGTGGCAGCGTGATTCCAGAAGGATGACAAGGCAGAGGAAAGAAAGAAGAGGAATCAGTGTTTGCTGGTGCTGGCTAACAAGTTTGAGAACCCAAATTTTGGAAAATGGAGGATCATACTGATTATTTAGCACGGACAAAGCAAGGGAGTGTGAATGCAAGTACATGAACGCATGCTAAGGGCATGTGATGGCTACTGTATGTTCTCACACATGCTTGGAAAGGGAGGGGTAAGGGAGGGGCATTCAGGCGGTTGAATCCTACATAGTGGACCTTTAAATAATTCATTACTTTTACTTTATTCGTGATCACTAAAACGAATTTAAAATGGCCTCTGCAATTCTGCAATGGGCTATGTTGAATAGACGCTTAACAAAGGATCAATGAAGTATATCTTAGTTTCAGGCGGAAGCAGTGCAAAATGTTGGAAAGTTCAAGAGCGGTGAGTATTTATCCAAAGTACCGTAAATGCACTACAAACACAATGGCTTTAAAATATACTTACATAAAGTCAGGACAGTTGCTTTGCTTTTTAAATGCTTCTTTCTGCATGTTGTCTGCCAGTGTGTGTGTAAATGCTTAAATGGATTTGTATACCTATTTCCATGTGTGGGTGGGTGTATTCTCAGGTGTAATGAACAGCAGTGCGGAGGAGAGCCGAACTCATTTATCTGTGTGTTGTCAGGTGTGTGAACTCGCTCAGCTGTCGCTGGAGATGATTTCATGCTGTCTGCACTCTGTGCTTCATTTGATTCTCTTCAGGATGACGCCTGGTTCACTATACACAGTCTTCGTGTGTGTGTGTGTGTGTACATGTCTTTGTTCCCTGCTCCATTATCAGCTTCATGTATGTAAAGGTCAGTAACTGGAGGCGATGGTGTGCTAGCCGTAATCACGAACAACAAAATGACGATGAACTCTACAGACTTTGCCTTGGGGTTGTGGAGAAAGGTCAACACACTGTAATGTTCTAGCTTTTGTTTCTGGTTTTCTCTCAAAATGTGTGACTGACTGTAAAAAACGCAAAATAAAAGAATCACCAAAATGTGCACGTACAACATACTGTGCTAAGCACTTCATGTATTAAAGGAATTTCCAGTGTTAGTGCTTTATCATTGATGTAGAGTTGATCAGAATGTAAAGTTGTTTCAGTTTTCCGTGAAGAGAAAGTCAAAGATGTAACATGTTCTCAGTAACATGCTTGTCTTTTTCTTATGGTAGGATCAGATTTTTGATTTCCAGTGTCGGGCCTGAATATGGATGTCGGGAATGTCAAACAGGCCTTGTAGTGTGAATTAATCAAAGAACAGTGATGTGACATCTAGGACGCCCCATGACACCCTGACGAAAAGTCTGGCATGTCCGAATTTTTTGTATATTCTTACCTAGATTGACAACTCCTGCGGTGTGTTTCTTGCCGTTCCTTCTGTAGCCATGATTGAAAATGTATTGCTCCTCCTCCCTGACGATATGCAAGGATTCGTTGTGGTCAAAACTGCAGTGTTACCAATCTCCTGACCAAAAAATGGTGGGAATTTATGGCCCTATGACTGCCTAATCTGAGACAATGCACATCATGAAAGACAAAAATATTGTGCAGTCTGTTCCACAACAATTAATGTATTTTAAATGTACTGCAATTTCTGATGAAAAACTAGGTTGTTCACTTCTGGAGAAAATAACAAATCTGCCAGGACACTTAAAAAACTGTAGCTGTTATCTTGACATACATCGTTTCTCAGAGAGGGAAATTATAATATATCTAATAGGCTACCATTATAAGATTATATCATATTTAATAGGAAAACCTTTTCCCAAAAGTCATGTTCAATGTCATGCTCGTTCTACCATTTAATAATGATCTTTGTGCTTTGAGGTTTTTGGCAATTTTGGCTCTGTTCTTCTCAAATTATATAAACTTTTCTATAACGTAACAATGTTTTTCTTTTCTGCAAGCCATGTTATTATTTTGTCTTATTTTCTTTGGCAATGCCTAAACCTTTATGCAGCCACAAAGGTTATATAGTGAAGTATCAGTATGTTAAAGTGGATCTATATTAGGGGTGTCCTAACACCTATCAGCCAATCAGAAACGTTTCTCTGCATCCAATCAGAAGCATTTTCTCTGGCTAGTACAAAATATCGTAAACACTGACCATATTTATAACACCTGGATCATACAATCTCTTATAAAACATACTAACTAGAGCATATGACATTGTCAGGGTTCAAGCGATGTGTTACCATTATTATCATACAAAATTAATTTCTTGCCAACATTAAAGTATGTGGATATTGGATACGTGCTACATTAATGTTATATCAATGTTATATAATGTAACAAATTGTCAGACAGTGCACTGTATATTCATATGTACAATATATGCAATATATTATTTGGTGTAATGTTTTCTGTGGATGGTAAGGATTGTGTAACTCAGCAGACGTGAGTGAAGTCATGATCTGCTATGAAGTGTGATGTGTGACTCACTAGGCTCAATCATCAATCCCTGGGTCCTGATTGGGCTGATGTGCACTTCACACACTCACTCCATTTCTGGCACACACACTCATGCCCACACACCCTGTAGTCAGTATCTGATCCACTAATATTCTAGCTGTATTAGGACGGTATAAAATATTTCTTATAAATAACACAGTATATATATATATATATATACAGAAAATGGATATTTGGAGTACTAAACAAAAACACAAACACAAACATGTGATGCAGCTAATGCTATTGCATTAGTGTCAGTATTGGATACAGAAGACAATACTGGATTGATTGATTTATACAATGCTGCAATTTGTATAAAGCGTGGTTCTATATCTATAGCAGTCATTAGAGTAGGCAATTTAATCACCTTACAGGTTTGGGCTCTTTTACAGGCAGTTTTTTTTTTTTCCAGTATAGGATCCTGAAGTGATAATGATCCACATCAACTAAATTTCAGAGAGATTTATCTGTCATTCTTTTGATCCATCTTTCCAGAACTATCAGATGTGTTTCAGTGTTCTCCAGTCATTTTCATGCCATGCAGCAATGCTTGAAAAATATTTCCAACTGGCAACATCTGCTTGAAAGATCACAGAGACATCTATATGTCTATAAAGAACTAAAAGCTAAATAAAAAAAAAAAAAAAAAAGTTATTTTGAGCTGGAATTGTTTTTCAGCTAGCAAGGAAATGTATTAGACTGTTCAGTAAGTATGTGACAGGTTTTACGAAGGTTGGACTATAACATTCCTGAAAAAACATTTCTGCATTATAATAATTACATCTGTAATAACGGTCTGCTTGGCAATGTTACAATAACGTTACTCGGACGACATTCCCAGTTACGTTCATTAAGGTTCAAGTTACGTTTCCTACATCCAAAACTGTTGCAGCGACGTTGAAATCTTTGCAAGTGTTTTGCAAAAACATTCTCAGATAACTCAATTGACTTTTCTAACCTAAAATTGTTAGCTAGAAAGAACATCAGCTTGAAAAGTCCAAAACTAATATTTCTATAATGACATAAAATAGCCACTGATATAATCGTTTGCCTGATAGTGTTATTAGAATTTGATCCTGAGCTCGGCTAATCACGTGTGGATTTTTGTCTGTGTCTGTGTGAGTTTCTTCCGTGTTCTTTGGTTTCCTCCCACCTCACAAAAACATGCAAGAAGGTGCACTGCATATGTAAATGTATGAGAATGTTGCCCTGTGATGGAGTGGCATCACATCCAAGGTGTATTTTTGCCTCATTCCCAGTTTTCCTGGGACTGACTCTAGATCTGTGGCTATGAACAGGATTAAGGGGTTACTAAAGATGAATGAATGAATGAATAGTTAGCATACTAACAATCTCATACAAACTTTGAAGAAAAATAGAAAACATTATATAGAAAACGTCTCAAAACACTTCGTGAACGTTCTTTGAACGTAAAGTTAACTTGAAAACTACCATCACAACATGAAAATGGTTCTACATGGGACTAGATTTTCAGCTGGGAAGGAGACCTGACATTACCCATAAACACTAATACATCCATCAGGCTGGAATTGAAATCAGAGTGTAGCACTTGTGCAGGATGAACATGCCCCATGTTAAACTAATGCTGTCTGAATTAGCCTAGTCCTCCCTCTATCTTTGTGTTCATCTGGCTGGTGTGTAAATGTGGACATGATGTGAAGCTGGAAAGGCTATTAATCCATGCTGTGCCAGACAGCTGCCACAACAACAGAACTAGACAAATGACACGTCAAACAGACCCTCGCTACGCTACACGACACAATCCAACAGCAGTGTTATTGGTATGAATATGTGCATAAGGGGAAAAAAATAAAGAGAGAGAGAGAGAGAGAGTGTGTGCATGTGACAGAATATAGGAAGGAGTGTGAGTGTGGATGTTCTGTATAATCCCAGAGGACATTTATTGATTATTAGTGTCCAGGTCATGCTTTCTGCTTTATCCCCAGCAGGCTTTACCCCATCCTGGGGAAATCCAGGACTGTTTCTGTCCTTGGTTTGTCTATTTTTAAACATAAATATCAGTAATGAGATTGGTAGAAAAAAAGTGAGAAGCTTATTGATATGAATTTACGGATGCTGGGAGTTTATTGCGATCTAATACAACATTATTGTAAGCGCTCTGTTACGTTCTCTGTTTGCCTCCTTCTCTTCATTTCTTAGTAATAGAAAAGAATATATATTTTTTAGAATCCTGTGTCTGTCTAATATGTCTTCCCATGTTTAGCAACAGGAATCTAAGAAAAACAAACAGATAAAACATTCTCAAGAGAAATATTCATCATTTAGAGGCATCATCAATGGTGCATCTGGTTAAAAGGATACATTATTCATCCAACCTCAGGGTATGACATGGTGCCAGAAATTTATCAGCAATGACTACAGTATGTTCCTTGCCCAGAGTGAATTATAGGCTTGTTTTATCTCGTGTTGGCTGGAATAAGGTTGGTGTATTGTTTTACATGAAGTAAGGAATCTCAGGCTCTCTGCTCTGATTTAGCTGTTAAATTTACTACATTATTGTGTGTACACTGATCAGTGTGGAGACAAATGTTAGCTAACTTCTGCGGGAGGTTTTCTTTATTGTAAGGACATTAATCAATCACAGTTCTGATTATATTTGGCACAGACAATGACCACAAAAATGAAGAGGATAGCATGTGCTGTTGTTTCTGTTGTTGTTGCTTAAAGATGGGATCTTGCCCGGACCTGCATCCATGCTGATTTTTTTATCCATTGCTGCATCGCAAATCGCATACCACATATTAAATAGTATGAAAAAATAGTGATGACACTGCTGGAGGTGTATTAATTTACACATTACTCAGTACAAAAGTACATGGCTTGGGATGTGTCCTAGGTTTTGTCTGCTTGTTTGAACATAACCCTAAAGTGACCACATACAGAATAATGTATTTAATGCTTTAATGACAATGTGCGCCAGAAGTTTGTGCAAAATGTTTATCCGATTTAGATCAAATTCACTGTGGTATCGTCTGAACACATGCTTCAATAGAGGAGAGAGGAAAATCTGACCTTTTGTACAAAGCAGTTGACATGGTCAACATCACACATTTGCTTACATTTAAATAGGGAGCTAGAAATAGTGCAGAATCTGGAATATTGAATATTCAAATTAATAAGAACATTTACTTTCTTTGTTTTAATTATTTCAAAATTCTAAAACCTGTTTATTTCCAATTTTAAATGAAAAAAACATGTGGTCTCAGATTTTAGGTCCCGGACTGTAAGTGCCTTGCACTTTTAGGCAGAAATGTTCTAATTCACATATTCGTTAAGGCAAACCTAAAATGGACAGGGTGTGCTGTTTTGCTCATTTGAAAGATCCTGTCCATCCACAGATCCTGTCAATAAATCATCCTGCATGTGTTTTTACATACTCATATAGTACATCAGTAACCTGGGTGCCCAGGACAACAGATTTCACGTTCAAGCAATTTTTCTTTTTTCTGTAGCTTTTTCAGTGGACAAGTAAATAAAGAAAAAAAAGAAAAGAACCCAATACCCCTACTCCTTACTGATTTTGCACAACAAGTTTTGATTTAGTTTGATTTACAGCATGTTTAAACTTTACATACTTCTCATTGGTGGAAACACACCTACAGTGAATTCTATGTACAGAATCTCACCTCCTGCGGCACTACAAATACGAGCTGAGGAACAATCCGCTTTACAGATATCTGAACCACAGAGCAAAATAAAGTCCAGCGCGAAGCTGTCATTTAGCACAACACACAGTTGGTGAGATGTTGACTAAGGACTTGCTGACTTTTTGGCACAAATAGGAATCAGAACCAGAATCCTTTTATTGCCTATGAGTTGTGCTTACAGGAATTGGCTTAATGATACACTAAATGATCATATCCTGTCAAGAAAATGTGGGTGTGATTGCCCCACCATTGTTGCAGGTGTTCACGGTGCCCGAACGAACTGAAAAAAGTGATTTAAATGAAAATGTACCATCCCAGCCACTTTCACATTCACCGACCATTTTTAATATGCATTGATAAGGAGTTTATGTAGTAAACCTTACAAGCAGATTTCTCCATTTTTCACATAGTAAAATGTAAAATCTGACTAATACAATTGCCCACATCTCAGTAGTATATTGGTTCTTGATCTGTGTATCATTGGACAGCTTTTAATGACCTTTCATGAAAACATAATAACTCAATTTTGAAAATATTTACTAATGTTACTGCTTTTGTAATATAGGGTTACATTTGTGCACACCTGATTTTGATCATGCCAGAGATGGAATGCGGGCAGGCACTAAGACCCTGGGCTGCACTGTTACTGTGGAATATAGCTGAGGACAGAGATAAGAGCCGGGGATAGAGTCAGAGAGAGAGAGAGAGAGAGAGAGTGAGAGCTGAAGAGGAGAGTGCGTTTAAAGAGCTGAGCCACAGAGAACTGCTGAGCTGCGCTGGAGTTTGAAAGTCTTTGCGGAGAGACTTAAAACGGCAACGGTGATATAAATACCCCACTTTTAACCGGATTAAAGCCATAGCACTTCCTTCCTTGCCTGAGAAAGTCAGAGAGACTGTGCTGTGGTGAGGAGGAACCGCGCGCGCGCACCAGTACAGCGTCACAGGAGGCTGGTGTGATCATAGCTGTGAACTCAGGTAGCTGGAGATCATCACCTAATACACACACACACACACACACAACCAGCCTCAACTGATCTCCAACCTTCTCTCTCACACACATGCACCACAGATCCTCAGACAACCAAGACCACCATCACAGGAGATAGGTATGATCTTATCTATTGTATAAAAACCTCTTACTTTGAATGAGTCAGTAAAGTGTATTAGACATATTATTTTATTCTATATGTACATATGTGCTTCAAATAGAGTATAAATGTGTACTGAAGGGTCCTCTGTGTACCATTGTATCTTAATGATGTTCCTTTTTAATTCTTTAATTTGTACACTAAAGGCTAGGATGCCAGTGGAAAAAAACAAGTATGTTTTGTTTTGTTTTTTTTCTGTTCTAGGAGATCACATTCCTGTATTGACATGGCAATACTCTCAAGCGTACAAACCAGGTCCTTAAGTCTAATTATATACATTAATAGTGTTCACCTACAATTATATTCCTCTAAACAAACGTACCACCTTACAGATAAGGATCTGGAACTTTAGATCTAATTTGGCAGCATTTCTAAGATGGTATCACTTTCTCCGATAACATTAAACGTAACGGCTCCTGAGCGCGATTATGGCGCTTAATGATATTCTCTTAAATGATATTCCTCTAAATAAAAGTAGAAGACGGTACCCTAAAGGTACAACCTGAGACGAGGGGTTGTGCATTAAAACCCTGGTTTGTACGTAATGTTAACCGTAGTGGTTTAGCGAACGTTTCTACTCGTAAAAGTTATCTAGTGGCTGAAGAATTCTCATCAATAGCCATGCAGGAAGTGCTCATGTAGGTCAGTCGTCCCCTCATTTGCTTTTGATGTCCAGAACCCTGATTCTGATTTGCGTACCAGTTCACTGTGCACTGGGGAACGTTTCCTCCAACCCAACAAAAAAGGCAGTCTGAGTCTTTGTGGTGATTTATTATTTTTTTAAATTTTGGCTTTAATGCAGTGCCAGGTTGATGTAACGAGGATGCAAGGTTCATGCTGATTGCTCACGCTGCATTAGGGTTGGGTTATTGATGCTCTGCAGTGGCTGGTGTTGGCAAGGACGCTGCTGAAACACTGCACTCTTTTCACTGTTTCGATAGAAAAACAAGATCTGCATTTGCTTTCTCATTTGGTGCTCAATCTATTCCTAAGCACCATACAACCTTACAATATTATCTCTAATCTTTTTTTATTATAGCACTTCCACACTCAATGTTTGTGATGCCTGAGAGACACACTTTCACACTTTCAATCTCTCATACACACACACACACACACACACCTTTGAGCACAATCTCTCTGATAAAACCATATTTCAGATTACAATGAAAAAGGGATTATGAGATTGCATATGGTACGCACGCATGACTGGGTTTAAGAGCGGACGAATCTCTTTTTCTTTTTCCCTTTCAATGAAAGCCGAATAACACTTCACTGGAATAAAGTGTGGCGAGGAAGGGCACTGTGTTAGTGAGAGAGTGTGTGTGTGTGTGTGTGTATAGCTCTATCACTCTGTCCCATGCTGTGTGCTGTTGTATTTTGCAGCTCCTGGTGTGTTCGCAAGATCGAAACGAAGGTGACAAACAATTAGCAGCCACTTATGTCCTACACTGATTGCAATGATAATGATAATGATAATTCGGTAACACTTGTACATCCAGACAGGAATTCAGCCTTGTGCTCATTCACCGTGATTAATGCGAGTGTTTGGGAATACATGTATAGGAGATTAACCAGTGAAGGCTGTTCATGAAATTAGATGGAAGGGATAAAATCTAACATCTATAAATCGCTAAATATTAGGTTTGTTCAGTGCATTATATGACAAGGTCTCTGCAGTGGAGTAGTAAAAACGATGTGGGGCAAACCATTACAATCTTAACTCATTCAAGTCGGTTTAGTTGAATGATTCAATTAGATTTGTTCACATATTTATTAAATTGCACGATATGCCCAAATCATGTCTAAGCCTGCTAATAATTCACAGCTTTATCAAAATTATATTCACTGAAATGCTGGCAATTCACCTTGGACCTATTGAGCTTAAAATGGACATACGGAGCTCTCTGGCTCATCTAATGTGCTGAATGAGAGAGGAGCGAATCTCCGACATGAGCAATAAAATCGCTGATTCAAAGACCGTTCCACTCAACGAGAGAGGACAATATCTTGGTCATGACTGAATGACTCACTGACTTAAACACTGACACACTGATCAAGAGAGGCGAGAATCTCCGTCATGAGCAAAACATTCACTGACTTAAACACTGACCTGCTGAACAAGAGCAGAGAGAATCTTGATCATGGCCATTAGACTCACTGAATCATAAACTGACCTGCCGAACGAGAGAGGACAGAATTGCGGTCATGGCTGAAAGAGTCAGTGACTTAAACCCTGACATGCTGAATGAGAGGGGGGAGAATCTCAGTCATGCTCTTGTTATTCACTGACTCAAACAACTGAACAAGAGAGGACAGAATCTTGGTTCTCCCAGAAAGACTCATTGTCTCAAACTTACATTCTGAACGAGAGAGGATAGAATCTCGGTCATGATCAAAAGATTCACTGACTCGGAAAACACTGACCCACTGAATGAGAGACGACAGAATCCTAGTCATTACCAAAAGAAAAGGCGCACTGACTCAAACACTGACCCACTGAACCAGCGAGGACATGGTCATGACCAAACAAGTCGGTGACTTAAACCCAGACACGCTGAACGGAAGAGGATAGACTAGAGGTCATGATCAAAAGAGTCACTGACTCGAACACTGACCCACTGAACGAGCAAGGACAGAATTTTGTCATGACTGAATGAGTCAGTGATTAAACCCTGACCTGCTGAATGAGAGAAGAGAGAATCTCACTCCTGTGCAGAAGATTCACTGACTCAAACACTGACCCACTGAATGTGAACAAATGTTTAAATAATAATGAGAGATGAATATATAATTTAAGTACAACTGAACAAAATGAACGACTTGATGCAGAGTCATTCACCTACAAAAAGACCGAATCGGTTGCGAACGAAACTTTTCTACAGGCAATAAAACGATCAATATTGTGATCATGGGCATTAGTAATGCACTGAACACTGAAATCAGTTTTCAGTTTAATGGCGATTGAATAAAATCTGTGCGTTTGGACTTAAGTATTGTGATACATATTGTGTATCATGATATTGAATTGTGAAATATTGTAATTTGTGTGGCTATATGAAGGTATTGTCAGTACATACGTAGTGCTGAGTACCACTGAGTTCTTGTTCACTCCTCTCTCGGATACAGACTTGTGGTCTTGACATTGACTGCACAGTCCTCATGTCGGCTAAAAAGGGAAAGCGCTTATGCTCGTCTCGGTCATCACTTTACAGCGTCAACACCAAAAGCATCCCAGAAACCTGTTCGAATCTAATGCGTATACAACGCTGTATATGTTATTTACTCCATTGATTCACCGGGCCGGTGTAGGAGGAACACGACTGGCTAAAGGACGCTTATTCTGAAAAGCGCCTGTGGACGATATGAGATTGAATCCTGTTCCTGAGTGCAGAGACAGTTCATGCGACATCATTATCCGTTAATGGAAGTTTTTCGAGGCACACTGCAAGTAAAGCAATTACCAAAACAAGTCTCTCGCCAAAGGATGTTTCTCACACGCAGTATAGTCGGACTGATCTCTCATACGCCTCTTTCTTCAGATGATATTTAGGGGGATTCCTCAGTACCATATGACATGCCATGGCATTTAAACTGTATCTTTAATAGAGGGTGTAATTGCGGCCGACCTGAGCGAGCAGACTAGTATGAGCGAGCTCGGTCGTTAAAAGGAGCCGGCAATCGGTATTTATTGCTAGCAGCAACCCACAGAGCTAAATAAAAGGTTCCCTGACCGGTTAATGCTAAGCATGTTTCTCATTTTGTTGTCAGTCTCATCGATAACCAACAAAAACGTCCTTGCACTTGGTCTGGAAAAAAGAAAAAAAAAAGAAAAAGGTATTTATGCATCCCTTGCATTTTCGGTGCATATAGGAGGGAGAAACGAATACAGAAACATTATTCAGATTGTACAGATGACGTGTTCTAATCAAATACAGCTGCAAATGGAAAGTTTTTCTTCGGAAAAATTGTCCAAAAGCTTTCAGTTAGGACCAGGCATGCGCATCAGGACTGGGTGTAAGCTTAGAATGAGCCCTTTATATCTACATAAGGCACAGGTCAACCTCCGTGGAGCCGCCATGTTGCGTCACTACGGTAGCCCAGATTGGACAAACCTCTAGAAAGCACCATTCGTGTTTACCGTGTAAAGTAGCAGCACGAATCTGGAAGGACGCATCAGATGGATGAAGAAAGGAAGAAAAAAGAAGAGGAATCGATGTTTGTTAGTGCTGGCTTACAAGTTTGAGAGCCTGATCAAAGTAAATCTGATCAAATAATGTATAATGAGATGGATATGAACATGATGAACATGACGTTTGCTACTTAAAGTCTCTCAACAGTTCAAATACTCATTCATTCTCTGTAGTCTGTATTAAGGAACCTAACTATCGCTTCATGTTTTTGAATAATATAGTTATAATTGTATAATTGTAGTTGCCAGGTAGTTAATTAGATCTCCAGGCAAGCATGCAAGCGTGACATGAGACTGGACAGCACATTGGAGTTTTCGTTTGCCTGGTGGGCTAAATAATGAATTTATGACTTCTCCACACCTGAACCAAAAATATCCAGGCAAACGGTAGACCTGTGGTTAGAAACGGACACCGATAAAGGGCTAGAGATAATAAAAGAGCTGTAACTGTAGACCTACAGCGTTGGATTAACAAGCTGTGTATGTAATGAAGTGGCCGGTAGGTGTATCTGATGCACAAATAAAGAGTCAGCGTATGTATGCGCTATATGAACTGCAGTCTTGTGAGAGTTTTGCAAAACCAAACAATGAGTGTTCTCATCAGCATATTTCTGCACAACATCCTCCCCCTCCTCTCTCTCTCTCTCTCTCTCTCTCTCTCTCTGGCAGATGCCTGAGGGTGGAAGAAACTCACCCTGCTAAGTTCTACGTAAATGGCTACGCTATAATATTGACTTCCGCATGCTAACTCGAAAGAGAAGCGTGAGCATGTGGGAGAGGAAAGAGAAAGAGTATAATAAGCGAAGTTGAGAGAGGACTGATTAATGTGCTCATTTGCAAACACGTACGCCGTGCAGCATGATGTAAAAAAAAAAAAAAAAAAATCCCCCCACTCCGAATTCGTTCCTTCATTATAATGTCATTTGGGAAGAATTATACAGCTCCCATTCTGCTCATAATGTGACACCGCTGAGCTGGAGGCATTAGCGCGGTGGAATTACCGAAGCGGAGAAGTTCGGCGGAGTGCAGAGGTGGCAAATCAGGTTTTGGTCCATTAATACCAGGACGTACTGTATACACACACAGGATTTCACAACTAATGGCAGTGCACGCATTTTGCGCGCTAATGAGCAACGCCTACTCGCTCTCCATTTGTGCCTCTTCATTGTTCCAGGCACACAAAGCGAAAAGACCTGGATGCTTCATTTCTACACTTGAACACATCAGCAGTGGGATTCGGCTCAGATTTGTGAAGGTCCAGTTACAAAAGCTCCACATAGGCAACTACCATGAACAGGGAAACAACATTTCTTTGTCCTTGCTTTATTTTCGCTTGTTGACGTTCTTTGTGTTAAGCCGTTTCAGTATCTCAAGCAGACTTGTCTTCACGTGGTTTCTGACACTTATTATTAGAGGATGTCTCTGAACTAAAAACACTCATGGCAACCACCCTGAAGCGCGAATCAATTTCTCTTCAGCACACAGTTGGTGTTAGGTGTAGTGTCGTGCGCAGGATTGATTTTTTTTTCTTTTCTTCAATGCCCACCGCTGAAGCCATTTTTTTGAAGTTCAATTCCTCAAAAATATACATTACCATTCAAAAATTTGGTTTTTCTTTATTTGTGTTACTTAAAAGTTACGTAACTTGAAGTAATGATGGACTGTCATTTGTCTTTACTTAGCTGCGCGGTTCGTGACAAAATATGGATTACTACAGTTGTGGAATTGGGCGAATTACTGTATTCTGGATCACAACTGATGATCTCAAACACATTAACCAGGAAAGAAATTCACTCTAATTAACTTTAATTAATGTTAATTGGAAGAGCATTCCAGGTGACATGCTTAAGATCATGTCAAATGTGCACAAAACTATCCTCAGGGTAAACGCTGGCTACTTTAAAGAATCTCAAATATGTATAGATAGACGTGTATATATATATTTTTTTGTTGAACACATAATTTCACGTGCGTTATTTCACAGTGATGTATTGGTCTACAATGTAGAAAATAGTCAAAATAAAGAAAACGTATCAGTGAGTGGGTGTGTCCAACCTTTTGATTGGTACTGTACATAAACCAGGACTTTAAACGCTTTCAAGATGATTTTTTTGATGCGACACATACTCTCCCAATGTTCACGTAGGTTCCCTTCGGGATTCCAGTTTCCTCCTACCTCTCCAAGAAGTGGATTAGCCACGCTAAAGCCCTCTTGGGTGTGAAAGTATGTAAGTGCATGTCTATAATGCTGTCCCGCCTCGCCTTGTTCCCGGGATAGACTCTGGAGCCTCCATGACGACACCGATCGGGATAAAGAGCTTACTGAAAATGAAGAAACGAATACACGAATAAGAAACTTGATTTAACCCTTTAACCCCTGAAACACACTTTTTATACCCCGTAAATTGTGTTTTGTCTAGGTAAAAATGTTGTTTTTTGCTTTTGGTTAAGCGTTTTTTCCCCTTAAGTGCGTATTTATTTTGTGGGAGTTGCTAATTTTTTAGCGTGAATATGAGATGCGCAACTGGATCCATTGGAGCCACTTCTAGCAGTTAAAGGGTTAACTGTAGGACAAAAGGCAAAACACAATCCCAGTGAAGGCCTAGACATATTAATGTAGAAAAATATTTTGCTTCTGCTAGTGGTTCATAAATTTCAACTTGGATTAATATGAACACTTAATTAATTTCGTATAGCTTCTGCCATATAAGTCCCTGCGAATTAGTAGTTACTATAGGAACGATGACATGTTACAGCAAATGCATTAATATAAATCTTGCATATGGAACTGCTGTTCTACAAATGAGGTAAAACCTTCTAACCAATGAGATTTGAGAATTCAAGAGCACGGTCATGTGATGCGTTTCGAACAGCCATGCGTTTTGGGTGTAGTATTCAATTCAAAGATTTGCCTAAATTACATCACTGTTAGTGTACAGATAAGTTAGGCATGTTTGATAAACATAAATCAGTGCTAAACTGGTAGCTCTAAAACCTTCTCGTATTTGTCAGCAAATTTAGCCTTAAAGAAGCAAACTTCAGGCACTAAACATGCCTTGGCTGATAGACTCCATTTGGGACAAGAGGAAAATGTGTTTTGGCTGTTCCTTTAACACTCTCCAGAGAAATGTGCCACACGAATATCAGTGAGATATTTGTGTTCTCCTCTAAATTAAAACTGGAAAATGGCATTTCAAATGAAAAGGGCTGACAAACCGCGCTGAGGGAGAAGAGGGCTGAGGACACATTGAGAGGAAGCGTAGGACACCGGTTTCGATGTGCATGAGAGAGGGAGAGAGAGAGGTGACTACAAAAATGTCTGTGGTGATTTGTCGTCCTGTCCTTGCAGGCTTCTCTCCTCTGAGCCAGGGGTTTTATGTGCTCGGGAGGCAGTAATCAGAAAGAGAGGCAGTGCTGTAATGCAGCTGACAGCAGCCTTTTACAGAGAACTGGGGGGAGGACGGGGCAATAAAGCTGAGTGCTTTTGTCCTGGACAATAGTGTGGAGAGAAAGTGTGCGTGGTGTTGTGTGATATGCTAATGAAAATAAATGACGGGTCTGATAATATGTGTATGTGTGAAAGCCGACCGGCATAATTAAGATAGCAAGGCAAAGCCGTCCTGTATTTCAAATATAACAAGACGTCAACAGAAAGCTTAATTTTAAACCTCAGATATTATTTGCTGTTGTCTTGGCAGTTTTTAGATGTTTGTGGGGCCAAGCGCATCAGCACCACAAATGGTTGTAGGAAGAATAGACAGAAGGCTGGGGCTGATTTCTGTCTAACCCATGATTCATAATGAATTGCTCAACCCTGAATAAACCCCGCATAAAAGCCTTTTAGCTACTTGAATGGAATGCGACACGGAAAATGAGAAACGAGATTGCGTCCCATAGTGGTTCATTTTTCATTCGCTTCTTTTGATTTTGCTTTGCTTTAACTCCATGAGTCCACGAATCATGCTTATCAACATGCTTATTTATACTGTTTCTGGACACTGTGCAGCAGTACAAGCCATGTTCTGGGCCATACTACAAAACACGCCACCTCTTTCACTGGCTTTCTGTTGTTTTATCCCTCAATTTTCCTCCCATTGGCTTCAATTCATTTTTCAAGCCTGACTGCTCCTAGAGATTAAAAGCTAGGAGTACCAAAGTTGATAAATGTTGTTCGGTTGTTCTGCCTTACAAAAATACAGCGTAATTTTTTCTCTGCTCTTCTCTCTCTCTCTTTCTTTCTTTTTAATCCCTTTATTCTTCCATTAGAACCCGCTGATTTTACTCATCCTACATCTTTTAAGGTTGAGACATGAAACTTGTATGTACATGGATCCAACTGCAAAAATACAGCACTTAATGGCTTTTTGTACTAATAACCCTCATCTATCACGCCCTTCTATTTTTTCATTCATCTTTCCATCCTTCCATAATAATCCATGGATTTTACTACTCCTTCAGCTTTTAAGGTCGAACTGCCAAACCTTGTACTTATATTCAACTCCTGAAACAAGCACACCCTTTTGTTCACCCTTCTTTAATCAGCTGCTTCCTTTCTAGTTTAATGCAACCAGCAAACACATGCATTTTCTCCAGGAAACAAATGCCTTTTTCTAGTTATTAGTTAGCGAGCTAATCATGCACTTTTAAACGAATTAATGAATTCTCTAATAATGTACAACCCCGATTCCAAATTGTGCAAATTGTAAATAAAAACAGAATGCAATGATATGGGGAAAAAAACCATATCAAATGTTGAAAGTGAGATTTTGCTATTTCCTAAAAAATACTGACTCATTTTGAATTTCAAGGCAGCAACACGTCTCAGAAAAGTTGGGACGGGGGCAATAAGAGGCTGGAAAAGTCAGTGGTACAAAAAACAGTTGGAGGAACAAATTGCAACTAATTAGGTCAATTGGCAACTTGATTGGGTATAAAAAGAGTATCTTAGAGTTGCAGCGTCTCTCAGAAGTAAAGATGGGCAGAGGATCACCAACCCCCCTAATACTGCGTCGACAAATACAACAATTTCAGAAAAAAGTTCCTCAGCGTAAACTTGAAAAGAGGTTGAATATATCATCATCTACAGTACATAATATAATCAAAAGATTCCGAGAATCTGGAGAAATCTCTGTGAGTAAGCGACAAGACCGAAAAAGCATACTAGATGCATACTAGTACTAGGGCATGATTCTGTAATGGACATTACTAAATGGGCTCAGGAATATTTCCAGAAAACATTGTCAGTGAACTCATTTAAAATGGACTGTGGCTAAGTGGAAAACTATTCTGTGGTCAGATGAAACTAAATTTGAAATTCTTTTCGGAAACCAGGGACGCCGTGTCATCTGGACTAAAGAGGAGAAAGACCACCTATCAGTTATCAGCATGTTATCAGCACTCAGTTCAAAAGCCAGCATCTCTGATGGTACGGCGGTGCATTAGTACACATGGCATGGGCAGCTTGCATATCTGGAAAGGCACCATCAATGCTGAAAGGTATATCCAGGTTCTAGAGCAACACATGTTCCCATTCAGACGATGTCTCTTTCAGGGAAATTTTCAACATGACAATGCCAAACCACACACTGCATCAATTACATCATGGCTTCGTAGAAGAAGGGTTCAGGTACTGAACTGGCCTGCCAGCAGTCCAGATCGTTCACCCATTGAGAACATTTGACGCATCATAAATGAAAAATATGACACAGAAGACCTAAGAGAATCTTGTATCAGACAAGAATGGGACAACATCCCAACTCTCCCAAAACCTGAGCAACCGATCTCCTCAGTCCCCAGACGTTTACAGACTGTCGTTAAAAGAAGATGGGATGCCACACAGTGGTAAACATGGCCTTGTCCCAACTTCTTTGAGACGTGTTGCTGCCATGACGTTCAAAATTACCTTATTGTTTCCTTTTTTTAAATTATGATACATTTTCTCAATTTAAAAATGTGATATGTTTTCCATGGTCTGTTATGAATAAAATATGGTTTTATAAGATTTCCATATCCTTGCATTCTGTTTTTATTTACAATTTCCACAACATCCCAACTTTTTTGGAACTGGGGTTGTACTTAATGAGATAACAAGCTAAGATTAGTTGACACAAAGTGTCATCGCTCACAAACGACTACAACAACTAGATAGCTGGTTAATATTAGCTGTTCACTAAATTTCCAGTCCAGAAATTCATTTTCCACACTTTAGCAAATAAATTCACAAGGTGAAAGTCCAGTAAGACCTAGCGATGCACATTCTGTGTCTGATCATTTAACTCAACTCACCAATAAGAGTAGTCTCTTTTGACTTCCAACTCATTACCATTGTTTTCTAAACCGGACTAAGCCTGTGATATTTTGATTAGTGATTCCCCCTACCCCCTTTGCCTAAATATAGCCTATAAACTGTCTAACGATCTCAAACTTTACAATCTAATTATCATTATTTTGTATTGCCTTTTATAAAACCTTCTTGTTTAATAATCTATCTTGTTATTTATAAAATCTAATTAAAAGAATGAGACACTACAAATGTGTATTGATAAAGCATTCCTGGATTAATGTTATTGTGCCTGCTGTGTCCATGTACTTCTTTATAAATATTTATTTCCAGTTGTTCTGATAATTGATCACCTCCTGTAATATATTCGACTGCATACAGCGCATGTTCACCAAGCAGCAGCACAGCTCACCATTCATGCAAACAAATAGCTCAGATGTTGAAAAGATGTTTCCATGGAAGCATTTTGATTGAGACACACAGCTAGAGAAATGACATTGGCTCCATCTACAAAAAAGAAAACGATTTCTCACAATGAGTCAATTTTCAATGTTCACCTAAAAGTGTTGACTCTTTTGTGAACAACACATCACTAGCGTGACCATGTCTTCAGAGCTACAGCTATTATGTGCAGGTCCGCAAACTCTCCATCAGTCACTCTGCGTGATGTTTGACTCTATCACCATTAATCCAGGCAGCTCCATACATGAGGAGCATCACTGAGAGCTTTACTGTCTACATCTACATCTACTCTGCTGAATGGATCTTCATTTACTATACAGCTTAATGAATTATACATTAGAGCTTCTGCTCATTACTCTTATTGATGCCTCTTCAATTCCTCAATCCCATGTCCTTCAGCTGAACATTAATCAAATCCAGCATCATTAAGGATGTATAAGGACACTAAAGAAGTAGTGACATTTACACAGTTTTCTCCTTAGCAAATCTATACCAGTGTAATTTGCTTTAAATCTACAAGGCAGCCATCTTAGAGAACCATAACCTATCTTCTGTGCAATTTGATATAGGCCACATTTCCCAAAGATAGATGGTGGAGTTGTACAGGAATGCTGGAATTCACACAGATGGTAATACAATTTCATTTTAAACCTAAACATGTGCAAAATGGTCCGAAATAAAAGATTATGTAGCAAGTATTTACCGAGATACACGTAAAAGTGAGCCCTTTATACTCTCACTTATCTTGCGCTTTATTCTTAGTAATTACTAATTAATTTATTACTAAATAACTAATTACTTACTAGCTAGTTAAGCATTTATTAATACTAATTTACCACATCCCTGTAGAAATCTCTATTCTGATTCGTCAGAAAGGTTTGGCGAATGAATGACTGTTTATAACTGCTATAAGTGATAAAAGGAACTTACTAGTTTTGTGAACATTGCTCAACATTAAATGTAACTCTACTCGGATAAAAATAATGTGAAATTATTTAATAAATAAAAAATGGCAAATTGCTGTGGTATAAAAGGAATAAAAAAAAGGAAGAGTGGTAACTAACTCTGTGGAGTCACTTCTTCTCAGGAGTCGGGTGGGAGGGTCATGACCCTGGCAAAGCAGAAAGGCAGTATGACCATGTCCTCAATGGGGCTGGAAGGTAGATCAATGTTCTCAGCAGAGTTCGCAAGTTGTACAGCATCCTCAGGATAGTTGACAGACTGGGGAACATTCACAGTGGAGCTGGCAGGCATCCTCTACGGAGCTGACAGGCAGTGGAGCTGGCAGGCAGGACGACGTCATCGGCAGAGGAAAAGGTGGATGATGCCTATCTTTGTGGAGCTGGCAGGCAGAGTGTTTCTTTCAGTGGAGCAGGGAAAGGAACTGATGATGTTTCTGCAGAGTTCATAGGCAGGACAATATTCACCTTGGAACAGATCTGCAGTATGATGTATCTTTAGAGTGAGGCTTCTATCCAAGCAGATATGAAGAACAAAGCTCTCTGAAGTGCATGATAAGGATATTGCTATGGAGTTGACCTGCAGGATGATGTTCTCGGCTGTAGGAGCCACCTGGTCAGCATTGGGCCAGATTTGGACAGGAGAGGTCGTCACCTCATTTACCTCTGGCTAGAGCTGGGCTTGGGTTGGCTGTTTCTTCAGGCATGGGAATGAGCAGAGCATGTGAGGTTGTCTTATCAACCTTTGAATGGAACTGGACTGGGTAGGCAGTTTCTTTGGCCTTGGGCATGAGTAGAGCCGGAGAGGTAGCCTTGTTGACCCCTGACTGGAACTGTGCTAGGGCATTTCTTTGGCCTCATGCTTGAGCTCTTGGGTGGAGGCCATCCTCTCAGCCTCTGTGGTGAGCTCTGGGATGGAGGCCTCCCTGTCGGCCTCTGGCATGAGCTCTTGGATGGAGGCCACCCTCTCGGCCTCTACGGAGACCTGACCTGTCGACCTCTTGGGAGAGCTCTTGGATGGAGGTTGCCCTCTCAGCCTCTGGGGAAAACTGTTGAGTGGACACTGTCCTGTCGACTTCTGTTGTGAGCTCAGGGATGGAAAATGCCCTGTTGGCCTCTGGCATGAGCTCTTGGGTGGAGGCCGCTCTCTATGCCTCTGGGGAGAACTCCTGGGTGGAGACAGCCTTGTCAGCCTCTCGTGTGAGCTCTGGGATAGAGGCTGTCCTGTCGGGGACCTATTCTGTCACAGTCAAAGATCGTGGGATGAATAAGATGGACGCAAGTGCAGTAATTAGAGAGTTTATTAGAGAAATCGGGCAAACAAATCCAACATGTGAAGCAAGTTCGTGGTCAGACATGCAGATTTCAGCTGATCGGCAGACACATTGGCAGAGACAAAACTAGGGATAAAAACTAGGACAAGAACAAGGTCAAAAACAGGAATCAGGAAACTTGACAAGAGGCTTGGCATCAGCTCATGCAGCATGTATACTTCGCCAACACAGGCTGGAGAACACAAGGTATAAATAAACAAACTAATCTGGGTTAAGCAGAAATACGTGTTTGTGATAACAGCAAAATAAGGGAACCAGACAATGGAGAGGCAAGGGGAAAGACTAGACATAAGTACGAGCACACATGAAAATGAAAACAAAGAAAGAACTGGAAGTGCATGTTTTAGTGCAGACAGGGCATCTTCATGCTTGGAGTGGGGATAAGAGAGTTTTTACCAAGAAGTAAAAAAAATGTAATAAGAATTCAGAACAGAATTATCTGTAGGTTAGTTTTAAATACCCCTTTTCTCTACAGTCATGTATCATTGATTAAGTATGACATTGTTATTGTAGCTAATATATGTACAGATATATGTATACTACACTGTCTATACAGTGTGTTCCTTCTTACGTACAGAATTTCTGATCTGTTTGGTTCCAGACATAATGTTAAAGTTATGACGAGCTGAGCCACAATTTGTTTGCCTGAATAAACACAGGAAGTTAGATGTTTGTTGCTGATGCAGCCAGACAGGTAGACAGGCTGAGTGCTGATGGGTACAAGGGGAGGTTAGAGATGACAGACAGATGTCTCCGCAGATGTCGTGTGGTCTGTGCTGTCATCTTGTATTTTCTGTGCTGCCTGACACTGACACATCGGGGACATTGTAGAGTTTTGCGTGAATATATTACTGACAAGCTTACAGGTCCAAGAATCTTTTATTAATATAAATTTCAATGCAACTAAACAGTATTTCAACCTTCATTATGTTCTGTTTAGTTTTACCATTGTAGATGTGATTTCTTTTAAAAATAACTTCTCTTCTAGACAGATGCACAAAAGCACTTTCCATGCTTGGAGATCCATTTCATGGCAGATGTCACAGGTGGAAGTGTAAATAATACATGGAGAGATGGATAGAGTTAAAGTCGTATTTCAAACCTTTTGTAATTAAAAAAAAAAAATGGGTCAGAATATCATGAGCATCTCTATAAAATTAACGTGACACCATCCAGCATTCATTCCATCCAGCCATCCATTATCTATACCGCTTATCCATTAAGGGTCACAGGGAAGCTGGAGCCAGTCCCAGCTGACTTTTGGCAAGAGTTGGGGTTCACCCTGGACAGGTTGCCAATCTATTCCAGGGCTAACACAGAGACAAACAACCATTCACACTCACATTCACACCAGTGGGCAATTTAGAGTAGCCAGTTGAACTAATCTGTGTGTCTTTGGGTTGTGGTAGGAAATCTGAGTACCCAGATAAAACCCATGTAGGCACAGGGAGAACATGCAAACTCCACACAGAAAGATCCCAGTTGGCCAGCAGGTTCAAACCCCCAAACTTACAGTCCTACCCAAATACGTGACTTTTATAGTCATACATAACATGAGTTACTAGTCATACATCATGTTGTAGACATGTTAGTTACATCCGTATTGTAGTGATACACCCATAAAGTTCACTCATGTCCCAATGATGAATGTGTCCAGCTCACACAGTGAACATACACAGAAGCTGCAGGGCATTTCGCAAATGGAATGCAACTCCCAATGACATCAGAGCGTGGGGGTGAGAGTATTGATCTGATGCTTTACTGCCCTGCCAACTTGGTGGACTGGCGGAGCTACAGAGAGAATACCCAATGTCCTTAACGTCAAGGTCTTGGACGAAAATGTGGATATATAAACTATCACTTTCCTTTCAGACGGCTGCCATTTGTACGTCGAAAACGGAATGCTTGATGCAAAAGGATTCTGGGAATTTTCTCTCATGCTTCTTTCTCTTTGCTAGTATATTGACTTGGCTTGATTTCAGCTCTTTTGGCTTTAAAGATTTGTATTCTGAGAGCGTGAAGCCACTGACACGGAGCACATCATGTGCTTGAAGTCAGGCTGAAAGCCCAGAATGGGGTTGCAATGATAAATGTTTCAGTGCTTTACCAACCATTGGAAGCCATCCAACCCTTTTAAAGAACCTCCACAAGTCACCCTCTGCCCTCTCTCTGCCACTACACTCTTTTGAGCGATCCACGTGCCTGGAATAGACCACACACTGTTGCCCGAGGGCCGATATCCTGTGATGCAGTGTGACCCCTGGTGCTATTTCTCCAGGCATGCGTGCTCAACATCTGTCCTTTAAATATCAGTGTACTCGGGTATCAGTGATTGTTGTGTATTGAGCATCAGGACAAGATAAACACTGACCTTGTTCTCTTTTTGTTGGTGCAGGGTGGTGCGCTGAGACAAGAGCAGAAGTACATCGGGTCCAGCTTTGGATATCTTCCTGCCTGCTTTGACTGAAGCTCCGGCCAGGGCAGCATTAAAAATACATATCCCAAAGGAAGACTCTGGCTTTAGTCACTCACACACACACACACACACACACACACACACACACACAAATAAATCAATACCCCCAAGCTGTGATTTCTTCATCACTTTTCCCTCCAGCCACACACTGAGTGGGCAGCGAAAAGACTGGCTGAGCAGATTCTATTTCCGCAATGCTGAAACACCGTCAAAACTGCAGAAATGTTTGTAGATTTCATATTTTTTTAATAGTCTGTCAGTTTTAGGACGCATTTTTACTTTTTCAAAAAAAACAAAAACAAAAAAAAAACAATATCAGCTTATCCCACATCTATTTCTGTTAGGTTTTCTTATTCTGACAGATCACTGCTATATTTCTCATCATCATCTACTTCCAGTGCTCTGGCTTCATCAGTCGATTACAATACATCTAGATTTGCAGTGGGAACTGATAGACCTTCAGGACATTTAGCAATTGAAGCTCTTTTTCTTTTTTCCCCACCCGGACTGCAACACCATGCTAATCAAAGGATTCAATCACCGAAATTGACTACCTTTCTTTCCACACAGTGCAAAAAGCTCATTAGCATATTTATAAGCCAGAGATTCACCCCATCATGTGAAATGTGAAATGTGACATTGACCACAAGTTTGGCCCTCGTGGCCCGGAGCAGATCGCTTCTGACATGTGCGGAAAGTGAAATGTGCAGGAGCGCCACGAGCTTATAAGCACAATAGAACCTGACGCAAGCTTGAAGAGAGAGGAAAGGAAGTGAGCAAAGGAAGGGAGGGAGGAATTCAAGCACGCATCTTTATTCCCTACCCACGAGATGATTCATGCTTGTATGGAGCAACAATTAAAAGAAATATATTAAAGATGGATTACTCATGCTAGAATAAAGCCAAGAGCTGCACTCAACTCCATTTGGAGACCTCCCCAACAGTTACATCCCTCAAATCAGGATGGAGAGTCTGGATGAATTGGAGCACCCGCTGTTGGATGACAGCCCTACACACTCCTCCGGAACGGGCAACACCGGCCTCTTCAAGGGCATTTTTGTGAGATGCGAAGAGGAAAAAAGACCCCCCTCTCTAGCATGGAGGAGCTATTCTGGTCCAACAGATGTATCTCAGCAGCAGCTGCTGGATCCATGTTCGCTCCCCAGCACACTCGACTCCTTCTATGCTCCTTCTGCTCCTATATGGGGCCCTGCAGACTCCCTGGGCCTCCACAGCAAGGAGTATCTGGAAACCACATTCATGGACATTGGGCCTGGATCTCCTCTGGAGCGGAAGTTGCTGTCAGTAAGCAGAGATGTCCACAGCGTGTCCTACAGCATGGAAGATGAAGACGACATGCTGCCAGACTTTGAGGTGAGATTTAAGTCTATATATATATATATATATATATATATATATATATATATATATACTGTATATATTTCACTTAATTAACTAAAGAGATCATGACTATACACTATACTGTCTGAAGGATACAACTTTCACACTGAGAGCTCTGTAGGCGGGGAAAGTAACAGCAGTTTGGAATGCGCTCCAGCATCATTTTTCAGATCCAAAATTGTATTTAATGAATTTTTCTTAATTAAAAATGAACAGATGGACTAAAACCTTCCCCAATCTGCCACTATGCGTGTCTCAGTATAGGTTTTTTTTAACAAAAGGCCATCAAATAGTAACAATAGTATTGATTTAAAACACCTGTAAAAAAAAAACCAAAAACCTGAGTTTGATACTTTGACTTTAATGTCAACAAAATAAATTATTTGACACTGAAAAGGAGTGTAAAAAATAAGTAAAAATCAGTTCATTTTACAAATTCTACATTGTAAAAAAGTAAAAAACAAAAAATATGAAAAATTTATGCAAATTTCATAAATATCATTTGCAATGTAAAAATGTACTGTGACATGATAAAGCAATGAATAAATAATTATTCAAAATTGTTAAATAATATTATTTGATTATATTACCCAGCCTTAGCTGCCACCAATTTCATTTAGCAGTTCCACCAATTTCAATTAGCAGTATAAATTGGCAGATAAGACTGGATAAATTGCAATGTCCTAGGCATTCATGGGTGGTCATAAGCATGTCCTTCTGCAAATTAGATCTGGACACTGGAAGAGTTCAAGCAAAATGTCTTTTTAATAAATTTTTCTGTTGACTGTCATGTTGTTCTGTCTTGTAGAATATAATTTTTACATTTTAACATTTTACATTTTTTTTTTTTTACCATTTTTAATGTAAATTTTCATTTTATTTATTCTTGCAGCATACATTTGGAGAGTTTGAACTTGACCATTGTAGCAAGACAAAGTAGGCACAGGCAAAAGCAATGAGGGATGAATGGAAAGCAAAATGAAAGGAGAAAAGAATCTAAACAGGAACTAAACTAAAAACCAAAACACAGGGTGCTGTCACTATGGAAACAGCAATGCAATAACTCAATGCTGAATGGTGTCCATGCAACTAACAGTTTAATGAGCCTGCACATAAAATCTAAGTATGTTGGAAATTACAATATGATCAAATAATTTATTAAAATAGAAGATCAGGCAAGAAATAAGCATTTTGTAGGAACACAAAAAATCTCTCATCATGTGCAACAGAAAAGTATTTAACTTGTCATCCAAAAAGGTCAAATCTGTGGCTGGGAGCCTAGGGAGCAAAATTGCCCGTGCTCTCTTGGTAGGAGAGACTGCATAATCTGTTTCCCATCACTCACAGTGACACTAACCAATCGTGGGCATCTATAAGCTCGTGTATGCAGAACAGGGCAAATAGCACTTTTCTCTGAGTGTCTTACTCTGCCCTGTAACGCAGCATGAGTAGCAGTTTAAAAAGATGCAATTGGATGGCTTCAAATGTCTCAAAGGAAGCACATGTTAGCCTTCACCCTCCCTGGTTGGTAGCTGTCATACGATAGAGGAAAGCTGGCTGGTGAATGGGAATTTGCCAAGACCAAATTTGATAGAAATGGGGGTAAAATCAACATGAAGATGTGATCAGTGTTAAACTGCTTCACTGTGTACCACCACATTCTGACATATCAAGATGTTTAAACAGATAAAAGTTTGCATCCAACCTTGTGGTGGTAATCACATATACATTATATAGCTAAAGGTTTATGGACACCTGACCATCACACCCACACCCATATGTGCTGGTTGAACATCCCATTCCAGATTTAGTTCCCCTTTGCTCTTACTTCTACTCTCTTGGGAAGGTTTTTGGAGCCACTAGATTTTGGAGCATGGTTATGGGGATCATTCAGTCACTAGAGCATTAGTGAGGTCAGGCACTGAGGCCTAAGGTGTAGTTCATTGCAATGGTGTTCAATGGGGTCGAGGTCAGGGTTCTGTTCAGGACTCTCGAGTTCTTTCACTCAAGCCTTGGCAAAGCAGGCCTTCATGGGCCTGTGTACAGGGGACATGTTATTTCCAGTGAATGGAAATCTTAATGCTACATCATACAGAGACCTTCTAGATAATTCTGTGCTTCTTTGTGGGAACAGTTTGGGAAATGCCCATGTATGGGTGTGATGGTGCATATACTTTTGGTTGTATAGTGTAACTCCATTGTTAAGGCCAATACGAGGACTACTTAAAATTGAGTGAAGACAAAGTCTTATGGGAGTCAAAGTTTCAAAAGGAGTCAAAAGATCGTTTCCAAATGAAAGCAAGACTGAGTCAAGATCGAGACTGGAAACCATCAAATGCTTTTCAAGGCCAAGCCTTTGCTTCAGCTAGTTGACTTTATTTGTGTGTTGCACCAATGATTAGGCTTAATCTTATAGAAGTAGGAATTACTTCTTGTCAAACTTTGTGCATGTGGAAAGACAACATGAACATTATTTTTTACAAACTCTCAAATGAACCCAGGATATTTAGCGAGACAAATGCCCAAGACACAATTGCCAATAATCAAATGACAAGTCCAGGTTAATACAGAAAATGCCATAAGACCTGAATCGAGTCCTCAGCTTCTTCTGAAGATGGGCATCTCTAGCTGTCAATGTTTATTACACACGCCAGTGGTGAATTTCATCTGGAGGTCAAATATAATATGGTTCTAATTGCAGTCTATCAAAACCTGACCAGAACGCTTACAACACAAAATAGAGCTGTAGCTGGGACAGCAAGGTTTATAAAGCCTATAAACCATATTTTTGTCATTCCCTTACTATTTGTACACCATTTTATTCTTATGTAAACCAAAGGACCTTGAATGTAAACCTTTAAAGAAGAATGAAGAATGTTGTGTTAGATTAGCTTTGAACTTAATATTTTTAATTAGTCCCTTTTCCTTTCTAAAAAAATCTAATAGCCTTAAACAGAGATGTAATCAACAGCCTGTTTTATAAGTAAGGAATGAAACTCTTAAAGGATGCTGTTATTGGAAAATAATCAAAGACAGGATGTTACAACATCAGATACCACTAGAGCCCAATCGATAACTCGTTGTGCTGATATTATTGGCTGATTGCCGATAAATCACTATCAGTGTTTATAATGGCAGATAAATGACAATTAAAAAAGAAATGGAGAGACAGAAGCTGGATCCTTCAACCATGTTATGAGTGTTGTTATTGTGTAGTTTGTCGACCAGTGGGCACACTGCAACACCACTGTTGTCAATACATGTGCTTGGAACACCGAATCACAACAATCAGCTGACCTAAGCAGAGTCAAGCAGTGTAGCAGTTTGTGTGTCAAACAGATGAAGGCATTCAGCTATTTAAAAGACGTCAGACAAATCGTATTTTTTAGTTCTAACTGACATTTTTTTTTGTTCAGTTCCTGTATAAACAAACAAAGGACAGTATCCTAAAGTATTTGTTCTAATTAAGTAGGCTAGACACATAACTTCTAAATATGCATGTTTCCAGATGAATAGTTTTTCATAAAGTTATGTATATAGGCCTAATTAATTCATTCTGTTGTGTACATAATTCAAAATGTTTTTTCATGTAGGCCTGCTTGACTATTTTTTGTATTTACAATATTTTAATGCATGTACATTTGATTGAAGACATATTTGTCTTTTTTTTTTTTCGGTGTGGGTATTGGCAATAATATTGGTTATTACAAATTACGCTCTAGTGTGATATAAAAATTATATATATATATTATATATAATTATATTAAATAATAAGTTTTACTTATTAAAGAATGACACGTCGTGCTTTTTAGCTGTTTATTACATTTAATGTTGTAGAATGCTAAACAAGTTAGTTTCCCTTACCACTTACACTGTTCCAGCTATAAACAGCTGTTCCCATGCCAGCCTCTATTTTTTTCTGTCTTGAATTTAATAAGACAAAAAAAAACTCCAGTTACACAAGTTTCTCCCATTTTTTTGGTTAAATAACAACACATTTTTTTATTATTAGGCTTGCTATGAGATAAATTATTCATGATGCGTATCTGGAGGAAATAAAGTTGTTGGAGAGACTGAAACGGGAGGAACATTCAGACAAGGTCAGTAAGGAGTAGAGAGATGGAAATTTCAGCTCTTTTTTAAAAGAACAAGTCACTATTCGCCTGAAGGGAAGCTCTGCTGCTGTGTATTTGGCATAACCTCATTCAGTCACATTAGCTAAGAGGCTCCGGATGAGGCAATGCAAAATAGGATGCAACAGCAGTGTATGCAGAAAAAATGATGCTGTGGAATGAGTTTAATGAACATTTCAAAATAATGGTAATACTTTATATATTGAAGGATATGTACACTGGGCATTCATAACACATTCATATCCGTTTTCCTACAAGATAATGAAAGCTTGACTTGAAGAGGATGCAGGTATGACGAATGGGCTGTTTGGGACCGGTGTAACTGCAAATGTTGTGTTCTTATGCTGCAAGTTATTTAAGAAACATTAAAGGGGCAGACTCAGCCTTCCCAGAATCTTCCAAAAACAGTCCGCAACAATTCAGCAACATCCTATGCCATAGATAACCTTTTTCGAATGGTTATGCTGTATGTAATAGACCCAAACTGGCCTCCGGAGCGTCGTAGGCAGCCACAAAGGAAAGTAAGGATAAGGCAGAATTTGTTCAAAGCTTACACATATGACACGTGAATGTATGCAGTGAATTTGTGGAGATTTTGCTGCACAGAGAGCTTAACAGGAAGTGGTCACGTGCTTTCTAAACTAAAACAATGGATTGGATTCTGGGAAAGGTGAAACTCTTTAATGAGATGTTCAGACTCTGTTCACTATTTTAGGGGTGTAAGAATACACAAAAGTAAAATTCCTTACATTTCAGATACAATAAGCATTGCCTGAGTATGTGCCTTAGCTTTCCATTTTCAATGAACTCAGAACACTCGGCATTCTGAAAGTACAATTCCAACTAATTTGTGATATTAGCACATATTTGGAAGATTTGGCACACTTTTACGCTTCAGTACACAACTCGATGGCAATCGGCGACGAAACTTACAAGGAAACCAAGATCACTAGAGCTTAAGGATTTGGTGCTGACCAAATACAGGTCCTTCTCAATAAATTAGCATATTGTGATAAAGTTCATTATTTTCTGTAATGTACTGATAAACATTAGAC
>JAQQZX010000038.1:19361465-19373630 GCA_030068355.1 Notoglanidium maculatum | reverse complement strand
GCACGTGGAGAACATGCAAACTCCGCACAGAAAGGCACCCTGGGTGACCCGGGGATCGAACCCAGGACCTTCTTGCTTCTTGCTGTGAGGCGACAGTTCTAACCACCGCACCACCATGCAGCCCCGTGTCCCTTGGTTTAATTTTTTAATTGATTCACCACTTGTTGAATAAAGTACAATAATTGAAAATCATTCAGACTTTTATCAGCATATAACAAAACAATGAAACTTTAGCTCTTTGTCCGAGTATCAAACAATAACATATGGTACTTTACCATTTTTTAGTCATTAGCATCATGTAAAATTGAGAGAAATGTAGCAAAATACAGATAATAGTCTGAAAAACTCCTTCTCCAGAAGACTAGGTTGGATTATGGAGGCCTGATGGGCTCATGAGCTGAGAGTGTTGTAACCCAGAGTTGTAGGAGGAAGAAAGGACAAGAGATTAAAAATAGAGGCAGTCTGTAAATAAATCTCGGTATAGAGACCGCCTACATAAGCAGGTTTAATAAAAGATCAGTAATTAATACACCCGTATCCTGGTGTGTTTTCTAGCTTCATAACTAAATTCATAACTCATGAGAAGGACAGACAGAGAGAGAGAGAGATGTTTAACCTTTTTTCTAGTTCTGATGGCTTAAAGATGGACATGTGAAGTAACTAGTACGGGAGAGCCAGAGCCAGAACAAAGAAAAGCCTTCATTTCATGTTTACTCATGTTAGCAGTGTTCAGGTATGCTGTTTGCAAGAAAGTAAGTAATCATGGGTGTGACCCGGGGTGTAATTATCACCACTGTTATAAACTGCAACTTCAGAGGTGTATCAGGTTGTTGTAAAAGGTGCCTGAGAAAGACAGACACACACACACACAAAACACGCTCATAGGGATAAACTCTGATGCAGAGTGCATAAAGATGCTATCCTTTTTTATAACCATACAATTATAATTCAACCATAGTAACCGTATACCATACCATTAGTAATTAAGTAGTAAATATTACTACAAAATATTTATGTAGTAAATATTTTTTATGATAAGATGAACGAATTAAATGGAAAAAAATTCAACGTATTTATGTGCTCTGCATCATCAATCATCAATTAATTATAATTCATATATGCTATTAGATAATAGATAATTGTTCTGCATACGCTTCTCTGCATGCTTGTACTGGACATCCGAATGTCAAATGTGTAGATAACAAAACCCACCTTTTGACTGTTTACAGCATGTTGTATACAATTAAAGCATGCTGATGGGCCTATTGTGGTGCAGAGACTTTCTTTCTATGAAAGTGCAATGGAAATTAATATGTTTATATTCATATTCATATTCATTTTTAGTGTCTTGAACACGTCGTGTGGTGGAACAGCATGAAACCTGAAAAGCACTGTTACTAGAATCTTCTTCCATAAATGCTAAATTACCATAGCAACACCTTCGGACCAATCAGAATTGAAAGCTGTGACATGACAGCACGGAATTTTGACTTGATTTATTCTGAAGCAAAAATTCCAGATCAGTAGAAATCCCTCCAGAAAGTGCTTACTTGCAGAAACACTGATGTGAATCAATCCTTCTTTTAGTGTAGCCATCTTCTCGTAGCTGTTATTGTTTTCACAATGCGAACGGGACTGTGTGGATCGTCTCTCGCTAGCTAAAGGCTTTCCGCATGTGCGTGCAACGAGAAAGTGCCATTTAATGTCAGCTGAAGAACCGAGCTATAGACTTTAAAGCCTGTAATGATCGGTGAGTGAGACAAGAAAATGAAGACAAGAGCTTAATCAGTAAGATGTCTGACTCTGAGTATTATGTGATCCCAACACAAAGGTAATGACAGTGTCATCAATACGGCATGGAGAACCATTCAATCTCCATCTACAAACAGAAGCCAATCCTTTACTCATGCCTCGTCTATAATCTAGTCAATATAGTCCTGCTGTAAAAATGAAAATCTCCGCGTGCAGATTTAGATATTTCCCTTCTGGGTGTGGTTGAGAACTTGTTAATACTTCCCTCCTTGTTTGTTTTTTTTATGTCCTGATATGAATTAGCACTGGTGTTAAATAAATAGTGAAAGTTATTTCTCATTCATGTTGTATGTTGAGACTGCATGCTAATGCTTCACTATACCTTCAGCCCCTGCATTAAGTATGTTAACAGTGCAGTAAGTGCAGTAGCTGTAAGCCCAGATATACATCTGGGCTCTCAGTTTCTTATTCTTCATTGCCAAGCAGATATGTAGGTGACGCAACAAGTCATATCATGGCAGTCATCAACCATCCCATATGATGTCCATCATTCCAGAAAAATCCCTGAACCTGAATCCCTTTAAAATGATCATCAATAATCTGATATGATATGATACAATATGACACAATATACACATGACCAACTTTGTTAGTGATCTGAAAATGGAGTAGACCGACCATTAATTTGCATTTGTAATGATGATGACGTAAAGAAGGAGGAGTACAAGAGTTAAGTCAAATCACATTTCTAGCCTATTTGCATGTCGGTTTAAAATATGGATGACTTTTTACAGACCAGTTGTTTATCCTTTTTTCTGTAATAACAGATTTATGATTGTTGCATTGATGAATTTCAGTCGTTGCCTTTTAAGTCAATGTATTCATCCATGTCATCAGATCGTTACGCTGCTAACACGTAACTCCCTCATCATTTATGAGGTGAAAATTGAGTTAGTAGGAGCAAATTTTTCAGCTTGCTCTACATCACCAGCTAGCTCAAATAATATGGACTTGCTTTCTTTGCTAGATGAAACGAGGCTCTCACTCTTGAGACATGGCTTGAGGATCATATCTAACTTGGTAGATGCATTTGCAATGATACATTTTGAATGTTAGATATACATGCTGTTATATCTTTTACATGTTTACAGTTTACAGGCAACACAAACATGGGATTAGGACATGATGAGAACGCTGGTGCCTGCTGTGATAATTAATGAATTTATTTACACTTATCACACTTTAGTTTTGCATCCAGCTCCTATGTAATGCTTTTCTACAACAGAGAATACAGACTTCTCTGTAACATGACAAGTGGGTTTTTTTGTCTTTTCTCTTTTTAAGTTCAAGAGAGAGAAGAACAACAGTTTAGCTGCTAATATGAATTCTTTAGTCAGTACAGTAAGGGAAAATGGTATAGTTATAAGAGTAAGGAATGTAAGTCTAAACCCATCAATGTGTCCAATTTAAGCCTTAATCCATGGACTCTTTGACATTAAAATGACTCATGATTCACAAGCTATGGAGAAATTAGATGCCTTTGCTAAGTCTTCCTTCCTCTCATTGTACGGACTTTCTTCCTTTCAAATGTTAATGTTGGCTTTCTCACTCAGGGTTAAATATATCTATTATATATAGACGTATATTTACTTAAAATAGCGTAACAGGTTGCAGTTTTCAACTTGCCTCTTCGAAGAGCTCCAGGCTGTAGCTGTTATCATCATCAGCAAAGTAGACGATGCCTGACTGGGTGCTGTTGGGGCTGAAGGTCTCCCGCAGCCACCGGAGAGCCAAGTTCCTCTGCATGGTTCCCCGTGGGATCCTGGGATCCCGTGCATCCCCGCGCAGCTTGTAGTTTCGAGGTGTCTCGACATTCAGATGCGTATAGTTGAGGCCCGTCTCCCTCAGCATACGTGTGACCAGTGGCGTCCTTCTCTGCGCGTCCTCCACCAGGATCCAGTGCAGGTTGGGGACATGCAGGAAGGTGTTGGCGAGCCGAGTAAGCTCAGCCTTCTGCACCGGCCGGCTGTAGGTCGGTGTGATGATGTGGATGGTAGGAAGGGCATCGGACCAAGGAGGTGGCCGTGTGTACACATACTCGGTACGCACCACCTCTACTATGTCCTTATCAGAGGAGCAGAACTCCTTCGAGTCGCTTGTTTGACTTCCTGTGTCACGTCTGCCTTCACCAGCTCCATCATCTACAGGGACAGAGAAAGAGAATTCAGGCATTAGCACGCCCCGGAGCTGCTCTCTCTATGTCTGACACATGCCAAGAGCCCAAGAGGAGTACCTGACAGGCGGTGCCGTTGGACCATTAGCCGCTCTGGTATGATAAAGATCTCTTTAACTAGATGGTGACAAGCTGGAAAGAGTGAAAGTAGGCAATGTAAGAGGGCAACACCCTCAAACTCAAACCTGCTCCAAGTCTACATATTTTGACCTTTAAAGCTTTTGGAAAGCACTGTGCTGGCATCCAAGCTCAGGAGTAGAGCTGGATGATTCTGAAAAAATATCATTGTTTACACTCTTAGTCCATTATCATATAAATGTGATCTGTACTTTTAAGTGCTTAGAAAATAAATTCAACATATTAAATGACACAGATTGGTTAAACATAAGCATGGAAATCTCCTTGAAACTGACACCTCTCACACACACTTAACAGGGGGTTAAAAATGAAGTGCAAACCGTACATTGAGACACATATGGACGAGTGTTTTTAGTAGACTGACGTCATGCTGTGACATGGATATGAGGTGTGTAAGGGTACTGTATATGAGTGACTTGGTGTGATGTTCAAGCATGCTCTGCTGAGAAATTATTCAGGAGCTGAGACTATATTGGTGCAGCATGTCTGAGTGTAAGCGCTGCTGCTGTTTGAAATGTAGGACACGATGACAAATCAGTATGGACGGCAACAGAGCTGACCCGAGACCTGAGCCAGAAATCTGATAACAGGCTCTGATACCTCAAGAGATTAAAATGGATCAGAGTACTCTGGCTACTAGAGTTCAGCTGCTAAACAGATTAGCCTGATGACGTTTGGTCTGAACAAGTTCAGATTTCAGTCCAAAAAAAAAAGTGTCAGACGCCGTTGTCACAATACAGGCCGTGATAGGGCAGAAAATAAGGTGGGTTTTATAGAGACTGGAAGAAAGGAATTCCTTAAATATTGTGAAAAAGAGGAAACCGCAGCTGCATGAATATTTTTTTTATATCCTCGCCTGCGATAATATATCACTGATAAACTTGCTTTCGAAACAACAATAGCACTGGGTTATTATAGTTTCTACAAACTAAACGTTTCACTTCATAACCTTGAACATAAACGAAATTTACGGCGGGTCCGTATCATGTACTTTAAAAATAATTGAACATTTATTGAAAATGCAACATTATTAATGATCATTCTTTGCATTATAAATGGAAGGGATATTTTCCGTCAAAGGCGCATAGTTCTTCACTTTTATAAACACTCGCTTTTAGTCCTCACTGTCTTATGTCTGTTACATTATTTATATGTTTACATTTGGGATAATTATTGAAATTACGCCCAAATATATTGTAAAATCTAACTAGCTGACATTAGCAGAGCACTAAAGTCAAGTGGAAAATTGAAGACCATCTATTGAGCATGTGAATCCAGCAACCGTTTAGTAAGAGTGTGTGATTTATGTACAAACTATAGGGGGGGGGAGTCAAATAAAACATTTGAGTATTGACGTTATGTGCTCTGAATGTGTAATTTTGGTTCTTCTGAAACACAAAGAGTTCTGATTACCCTTTCGGATAGCTAGCAGGGGGGCGATGGCGCTCTGGTGCCACACAGTGATGAGCAGAGTCCAAGGTAACACGATTAACACGATGGCAAGAATGTCTCTTCTCTTCGGCATCTCCAGGGTTGATTCTGTGCCTGGTCATTACCTGGGAGAAGATGGTAAAGTGCGTCAGTGTGAAATGTGGTCCTACTAAAGCGGGCTGATTGTGGTTGTACATGTCTATCTTGTTTATTGCTACTGAGCATTAACACTCTATTTTGTATGTGTGCTATTAAGGCAAGTGGAGGTTCTAAGTGATAATTTACCTGACACTAAGCTTCCTTCTGGTTAACTAAGGTCTACAAACAAATTATTATTATAGCTAAGCAGTTTCCACTTCTGGTGTAAATGCTTTGCATGCGACTCCCCATAAAGTAAGGAATAAAACACTACAGGTTGGGCAGATGTAGGAAAATAATCAACGATGCGTGACATGAATCGGAGTTAATGTTTATTAAATCTATAGGTTTACAATAACAGCATGTTCCTGTAGTGTTTTACACTTCCAATTTTCCATTTATTAAAGAATTTCACGTCATACTTTTTATCCGTTTATAGTTACTTTTAATGTTATGGAACATCTGCAAAACAAGTTAGTTACTATTATGTTACTAACTTATGCTATAGCGGCTATAAACAGTCACACACTTCTTCTTACAGTTAATAATACTAAAATATAACTTGTCAAAAGTGCAAAACATAAAGTTGGTGGGGGAAAAAATGTTAATACCTTCAACTCGTTACAAAGTGCTGGCACTGGAGACTCCTCACACACAGCTTCACCATATTAACTAGTACACTTTGTTAGATAATGTCCTAAAAGTTGATTAGCCATTTAAAACTGCTTATTATTACATTTACATTATGTGGAGCAACACGTACAGATTGAAGTCTTCTGACAAATTAGAAATGTTTCAATGAGTTATATTATCTCTACGGTAAAGGTTATACTACCTGAACCTGAACATGGCATGCGACAACCTAATAATGACAAGGTGTAATTTCGGCCTCCACTGACATCCGCAGCAGTCTGGTACCTGTCCATAAACTTGTAACATTTCTGAGTAGCTGTATGATGAAGTGCATTGAATTGGTAGATGTGTGTGCATGTGTGTTTTTATAGGACATCCTCTCTTACCCGTGGTTATAAGTGATGGACAGATGTGTGTTGGACGTGCAGCTGCAAAAGCCGCTTGTTAGAGATCTTGCACCAGGCCATCACCGCCCAGGTCACCTTATACAGCAGAGAACGGAATCTACAATACACACATAGTATAACACAATAACTGAACAAATATTTCAATAATATAACAAATATTTTGCATGGAAGGTTAAAGACGTTTAATAAAATATGAATAAAACAGACCTTTGTAAACTTCATAATAATAATAATAATAATAAACCTTTAAAAGACTGGCAAGACTATTGTTTCTTATAAACAATGATAAATGAAATTGTTTCAAAACATTTAGAACCGAAATGCATCCCGACATGCACATGTGATGTGTGTACGTGAGTTATGTGTGTGCATGTGTGTGTACACGCTACTGTTTAAATGTTGAATTGTACTCTTCCACATTTGGTTCACGTGAAGAGTAAAAGAAGCTGACGGAATTGAAATATAAATCAATATAAATAGCATGGTGTAATAGTGATGATAATAATAAGGATAATGCAATGCAGTTAATTAACATCAGAGAGTAATGCTTTCATTTCAACATTATAAAAATGTGTTCCTTCAGTCAAGAAGATTGTTAACCGCTATGCGAATACATTTGATCATTAAAGGAAAATGTGTTCGTTTTATCAGGATTGGAGCCTTTCTTGAATTCAGTCTTTGGCAGAAAACAAATGAGAAAATATATTGATATGAATTTATGAATGAATGTGTCTTCAAGTCATAATTACAAGCTGGAGCTTCAGAAGCTTTTTACTGACATTTACACTTTCATCATGATAGAGAAAAGGTCACTCAATGGTCGATGGTGAGTTACGTTTATTGTATTATTAATGCAGCAACTTTTTTGTCTATTGAATGGAGGCTTTTTGTCGAATGAAGAATTCTTTGGAAACTTCACCATAGTAATGCAAAAAAAAAGATCAGGCCTCTTAAGGGCACACTAAAATGTAATTATTATTTTGGAGGAAAACAGAGGACTGTCTGACGGTCATGTGAAGGCAATATGAATTTTCTAAGAGATTTGTTCAGACAGGTCTGGTCTCATCATCGCTGATGAGACAACCAAACAATGACACAGGTGATGTCCAGATGCCTGCAGCAACACTCTTGAGTGTGTGCTAGAAAAATAAATGTGCATCCCCAGGTCAGGGTGCAGGTGGAGTGGGGGGGTGGATCAATTGTCTGTCAATTTCCTCCTTCCCTGAATTGGTAATGCATAAATCATCAGCAAAAGCTTGTGGACAAGAATTCTAAGCATCACAGACTGAGTTACAGACCTCAAAAATCAATGTCTAAGATGGTCTGAATATCAGGCAGATCTAACCAGCCATGAACAAATCATCAGCCAACTGGGGGCTAACCAGTTGTCACAGAGATTACTGGTGTACGACAAGAGTGGTTCAGTGCACAAGCTGCTAATTGAACAGCGAAGACTCTGCCGTGTTCATGACACGGCGACACTCTGAATCTTTATTACGCCCAAGACAAGCAAGGCAACCCTGTTCAAATAATAATGTCTTATCTCCAATGTGTCTACAGAACATGCTGATTCGGACACGCCGGCTAATGTTTGGGCGCAGAACAAAGAGGGAGCTTAATGAAGAGCTGCCTGTATACTTCGCAGCTCATTTTCTAAGTCTAGTCACCGCTTTGAATACGTTCCAGTAATGACTGGAGCTTCCCTGAGGAGAGGAGCCACAATAGGTCATTATTGACGTGCCTGTCATTTTATCTGTGCCTGTCAGTGAAGGTGAAATCTGAAAGTGATGTATTGATTTCAGATGCCTGACGATGGTTTAACGAAAAGGACACTGTACAAAAATGAGCACCACTATTCAAGTATGTTTCTTGGACCAAAGAAATTTTCTTTTCTCATGCTTGATTACACCTAATCTTGCCTTAACACCAGAGGCAATCATCCTGGCAGGTGAGGATGCTATCGGTGTCTTGAGATAAATGGATGGAAATTTTATCCATGGTTGTTTTCGTGTTTTGTACCTGTTACGAATAATTGCATGGCAGAGACCCAAATGTTTAACTGTAAAATACAATAAATTCCATACACCGTGAAAACATTATTTAAATGTGTAATGAGTGTGTAAGGCAATACCACTATCTGGATCTATTTCGTACTGTTAACTTAAACTGTTAAACCACCCATTAAAATAATTAATTATTTTAATATGCTACCACTATTCCCTGGAAACACTGGAATGGGCACCGTCAGCATGGTGTGTGAATTCATGCTCTGATGGTTCTTCAACCTTAGCTATATCCCTCCAGTCCATCCAGCCGTTATCTATCCCGTTTATCTGTTAAGGCTCGCAGGGAAGCTGGAGCCAATTTTAGCTGACTTCGGATAAGTGGCAGGGTACACCCTGAACAGGTCGCCAATCTATCACAGAACAGCAGTAGCTCAACAGTGGAGACCTTGGATAGGAAGATCAGTAGCTGCCTCCACAGATGGCTGGGTCTGCTATGCAGCCTTAGTAGCACAGCACTGTATAGGAGTGCAAACTCCAACTCCCCATCAGTAGCCTCAATGACAAGTTAAGTGTTTCTCACACAAGAGAGGCAATGCTCTTCCAATCGGGACTCTGGTACACTACAGTAGCTTCAGCAGGCATTGTGATATGGAAAGGCAGGAATTAGATAGCCCAGGAAGGCCTGGGGATAGCAGAGTATTGGCTGAGACACAGTGACAACTGGACAGGCAGGGCTGGGAGCCATCCCCCAACCTCACCATGATAAGGCCCGTGGCAGTGACAGATGCCATCCAGTCCTAAAGGAGGTGTGGGCAGTTGTTGAGGAGGAACAGACCACCACGATGGTAGGTATGCATTAGCAGGAAGCCTGAACAAGGTGGGACAATGTGCTGAAGAGGAAGGTCTCTTGGACTGACATCTTGTAGGTGGAACCCTGCGGCTCAAGCTCATGGTGCAAGCTGTTTATGATATCCTACCTAGACCAGCAAATTTCCACATCAGGTGCAAGAGTGATTCTCCAGGATATCCTCTGTGCCCCGGCAAAGGTTCACTCAAGCACATCCTCAAGGTGCAAGATCTACAGGCATTACAGGGGCTGCAAAAAGGAAATCCATCAAGTTCACACTGGAGGCTGCAGAGAGATCAACCCTGGCTGGGTCGCCTGAGCAAGGGTGGATGAAAGCCCCAAACACCCAATGATGTCAGGAATCATCACTGATGATGTGTCCCAGTGCATCCTAGGACATATCTTCGGATCAGTGGTGTGGCAAATCCATACGGAAGCAGTGGAATTAGCATGCACTAATGGTGCCAGTAGGGCTTCTCGCATCCTTTGTCACTGGGTAGACCTATTTGGCTCTGGAAACACCACTGATGACTTGGCCCAGCACATCCTAGGATGTCTCTTCAAATCATATTCTTTCAAATAGTTCATGTGTACAATAATATTTTGGTAATAATATTTTTGGAGCCATAGAGCTTTTTGCTCCTGAGCTTCCCACTGACCTAACACTATTTTATTAAATGTGTAAATAAGGTTGATCATGGTTATGTTGTACCATGTTGCCACCTTTCCTCCTTCTTTTAGCTCGTGACAACAATGTGATAAATACTGATAAAGTAAGAGATTTTATGGAAGGTGTTCTCAAAAATAAAAAACAAGAACAATTAGGGTATTTTTTTTCTGTTGTTTTATTTATGGTTAAGACATTGGATTAGTGATCGGAAGGTTGTAAGTGCAAATCCAAGCACCTCCAAGCTGCCTCAGCTGGGCCCTTGAGCAAGGCCCTTAACCTTCACTGCTCACTTGATATATTATGTATGTAAGTCACTCTGGATAAGGGCGTCCACCAAATGACATAAATGTAAATATATATACATATATATATATATGTATATATAGAGAGGATGTTGAAAGGGACTCCCTTTATCTCCTTTATTTTAACAAATTTTCCCTGATTAAGATCTTTTAAAATTTAAATTTTACTTTAATTTTTTATTTTATTTCATGCATTTTATTACATTTATCCAGGTGTTTGACCTACTGACATTGTGCAATAATGTGCTGATAATGGCAGATATGACTAATTTTATGTTTGGAAGTTCTCGACTTTTTATCTTTGACCTCATCTACTTCATTTATAACTGCTTAATAAGCCATCATCATTGGAGTCTGCTCTGTGATCATACGTGTATCTGCAGTCTTGTCTTCACTGCTGTACGTCTCCACACACAGCTTTATTTACAGGAGACTAGAGAGAAAAAGCTTTGAGCAGGAATTACTCTGACCCCTCAGACCACAAACATAAAAATGAAAAGAGCAAACAGGTCAAACCAGGCAGAGAGGTTTTTTTTTAGCCAGAGGATTCACAAGGAATGCACAAAATGCAGCTTGTTCAGAGAATGCATCATTGGGGAGGGGTAAACAAACTGATATTCTCCAAGTACTTTTTGTTTTGACACCTGATTGAATGATTGCATTCAGGACAAGTTAAAAAACTATTTGATCTTTGGAGAATAAGTGCTTATCGACAAAAAAGAGGGATAGGTGGATGATGCTCTTCGTTGTGGTGACAGTGAGCGATTTTCTGACAAAAGGAAACCGCATTAGGGAATAAAGTAATTCTACAGACACTGTACTCACTTTATTTATTAGGATCTCCAGCCCTTTCTGACAGCTTAATACTACATTCTCATTTTTTATTCAAGCGCATCACCATTATCGAGCCTACAGAACTTAACCTGTATGTTTTGGTCGGGTCAAAATGACCCATTTTAAATTACAGAACATTATGTAAAAGTAATTTCCACGTGCTTGGATCGAGTAGGCTAAAGAACATTAAAATCCAGCTTGGATATGGAAGAATTCATGTTCAGGTCTTTTTGAGTAACAAGGTGACACTGTCGAGCATCCTCAAGCATGTGGAGGGCTTTTTGTATTTTCTTTTTTCCCTTTTTTTTTAAAGATTAGGGGGGTTTCATTAAGTTCTTTTATGCAATTTAAAAAAGTAATTGGAAGACGTATAAATTTACAAAATTAAAATGAAATCCACTGAAATAAATAACAATAATAATATTAGGGGGAAAAAAGACGCAAAAGTCTGTCAATATAAAAGAGATGCAAAACATCCATATAAATAATAACAACCTTATATCAAATAAAATAATAGCATACGTGACTGCACCCTGCAAAAAAATAGTATCTTGTCTATCAAGTGGCAATATCTTGAATATGGGCAAATATACTGAAGTGATTATAAATTAAATATAAGATTTTTTAGCCTGCTTTTAGATGATTTTACTCATGTCAAGCTTTAAATTATTTTATTCTATTGGCAGATCCATCCACCCAATCCATTATCTATACCGCTTTATCCATCTGGGTCGCGGGGAAGCTGGAGCCAATCCCAGCATCTTCGGGCGAGAG
>JAQQZX010000038.1:19342512-19353749 GCA_030068355.1 Notoglanidium maculatum | reverse complement strand
CAAAGTCGTGAAATTAGACACCATAACCACGATTCGGCCTGAAGAAGGTGTGAAAGGAAGGGGGGCCTAGCCCCCTCCTTAGTGATAAACAAGGTATATGTAAAAATTTATAAATGTATATGTAACTTTGGAAAGGTATAAATGTAGGGGACTGACTGTTAGGAGGGGTCTCTCTCTCTTTTGATCTCTTCGGGACCCTGTCTATGTGATCGCTGTACCTGATACTTCTCTGAACCAATTAAACATTTGTCATTGATGTTTGACTCCTGGTAATTTGTGCGTCGTGTAAATTTGGATCCAATTTGCCATAACAGTGTTTTCAAGTGAGTCTGGCAAATGCAGTGTACAGTATATACTCACTGGCCACTTTAAGAGGAACATCATGTACACCTGCTCATTCATGCAATTATCTAATCAGCCAATCATGTGGTAGCAGCACAATGCGAAATGTCACGCAGATACAGGTCAAGCGCTTCAGTGATTGTCAATGATTTCAGTGACTTAGACTGTGGCAGCTGTTGGTGCTGGTCAGTTTCAGAACCTCAGATCTCCTGGGATTTTCATGCATATCATGAAGCTTATGCATAATGGTTTGAACATTAATCAATGGTTTGAAAAAACATCTAGTGAGAGGCAGTTCTGCAGACGGAAACTCCTTGTGGTTGAGAGCTGAGAGCAAGGCTACAGTAACTTAAATAACAACTTGTTAATACCTCGATGAGCAGAAAAGCATCGCAGAATGCACAATACTTCAAACATTATGTTGTGTGGGCTACAACAGCAGAAGACCACATCAGGTTTCACTCTTGGCAGCTAAGTACGGGAATCTAAGGCACACCAGAACTGCATGGCTAAATACCAGGCAATGCTTTTACGATCCTCATCTGTGCTGTTTCGATGATCCTGTGCCCAATGCCCAGTGGAAACCCAGTTACTGTTATCCACCATGTCGTTTGTGGATTTTTACATGAATTACACAACAGCCCTGAACTACATTAGCTTTGACATTTGATGTGTTACGATTAAATTTGGCCTTAACCAGTGAAGTGTGAACAGATTCATCCTGCTGTTCGGGTTTCCAGCTCTCCAGATCAGGCAAGATTAGAGTTATATGCACACGGGGACTTGCTGGAGGTCATGGCTGTGCTTTTATTAAGCAGGAAAATGTCATGCAGCATCGGTTGCAGCTCAGTTTTGACCTGAAAAGATTCCACACGTCCTCTGTAGCACTTACTGGCATTTCACACTGCTGCATAGTCAGAGTCAGTCACATTGAAATGTGCAGTGTGGAGAAACACTGACACACTGATGCTGGGTATCAGTGGCAACCGAGGTGCTGTGTCAGTGGTTTGGAGCTTGAGTGATGATTTTGCTGTGAAACCTGAGACTGTAGCAACATTACCAATGTCATCTCTAAGGAGCCGTGGCACAGAACAAGCGGAGGTTCTGTAGAGAATACAGAGAGCACAGCAAAGCAGAAAGAGGCCATGCAGGAAGGCTTTTGTAACCAAAATGCAAGAAACAAGAAGATTGCTCAAGGGAATGTGGGGTTTAAAATCCCAAGGAAAGATTTGGAAAGATTTACTACAAGAGATTTGATGAACTGTAGGATTACGCTTAAATGCAGGACATTTACAGCTGCCCTGTGTGCAATTATATTTAATCCACATTAGGCAGAATGAGAACATTGAAGCCCAAGTCTAGAAAATCTAATAATCCAGCCAGAAAGTGACATCCTGCTGTGTCTGCTATCACTGTTTCTGCTCGGCTCCTCGCTTTCTGCTCTTTCCAGGTTTAAAAAGAGGCTTAGTGACAGCACTAGAGTGCTTCAGGGAACCGGAGTGCAAACTGCACTGGCTTCTGACCAAACCATTAAACAGCGACTGGAGGGAAGCACAGACCCTAATTAACTCTCATGGGACGGCCACATTACACATGGAAATGGCTCCAATTAGGCCTCCCCATGATAAATTCCTGAAGAAGACAAAGCGCAAGAGCTTTAATGGAGTCAGCAAGGTCAGAGATGCCACGGGTGGGAGGGGTGACTGTAATCATGTCATCAGTGCTCTATTCAATCATGGAGCAAGTCTGAATTTCAGATCTCTTGTTGGTGGGTTCAAGAGGCAGAAAAGAGGACCTTCTGATTAGAAAAATGAAGCTGATATACTGCACAAATGAAATGATGGCTTAAGTTATTCTATTTAGGAGCACTTTTGGAAGTACTTATGGCTGACATATGACTTTGTGACCCATAGATTTGTATTTCATTCTTCACATAAGACATAAGAACTTACAATCCCGTGAATTACAATGATTCCAGTTTTTCTGTCCATACTCATATATGAGTTGGACAGCCTGCAGACTGAATTGTAGGTGCTAAAAGATAATAAAAGCTTAACCTTCAAATTTCAGCCACAGTTTAAAACTCACTATCATTTTTTAATTACACAGCGCTTATGAATTCTCAGTTTTCACTGGTCAAAAAGCATTGAAGCGTTAAGTGCTTCTAGCTGCAAGGTTTATAAATGTACTTGGTCTAATGTTATCATTTCTATAATAAGGCATATACTAACACAGGCATATGCAGTATATGTATATATATGCATATATATCACACCCATATGTGCTTTTTCCCCAAAATCTAGCCACACAGATTGAAGCACACAGTTGTATAGGATGTATTTGAATGCTGTAGAATTACAATTTCAATTCACTGGAACTAAGAGGCCCAAACCTGTTCCAATATGACAATGCTCCTGTGCACAAAACGAGATGCAAGAAGTCATGGTTTGACTAAGTTGGAGTAGAAGAACTCGAGTGGTCTGCAAGGAGCCCTAACCTCAACCCCACTGAACACCTTTGGGACAAACTGGAACACTGAATGCACCCCAAGGCTTTTTCCTTGCCCAAAATCTACTGAAACAAACCTAAAACTTGCCTAAAACTGTTGCAGGAAAGCCACACAGCAACGCTTTAAAATAGAGAGGAACTCCTTGCAAAAAAGGTAGAGGTGATTATAACAAATTTGGAATGGAACTACATACAGAAAATCAATCATCTGTCTCCGAGTATGACCAACTTTTTTGGACTTGGGTCGTGGACCCTGAACATGACCCCATGTGCATACAAAACTAACAATAACCTAATTAGAAAGCAAGCATAGGCATATATTCTCAGCAGCTTTAAAGCTCAGCACAGTTTTCCATGAATTCACAAGTCCTAGTAATTTACATATTAATTCTGAAAGCTTTCTTGGAGTATACAAGCTTGCCTCATTACCTTACATTGTAATTTTGTAAGGTGACACTCTTACACAGTCACATACTCAGTATAAATATCACAGTGAGTGGCGGGAGTAACACTGACCTGATTCAAATAAACTTTTACATCTTTTAACTAAAAACCAATCCCGACCATTCTAAGCAACTCCCACACTGCACGAGTACACAAGCATTTTCCTCATAAAAATATGCGCAGAGGAACAGAGGACTGATTACTAAACCCTCTCAGAAAGCTTTATTTGAATTAGAAAAGGATATCATTCATCTACCGGAGTTAATAATACCAAAACGGATGCAATAGATGGATTATTCACAGAGCAAACCAGGAATGAGCAAACACTAATTATTTAATGCTCATACTCCCTGATTAGAAACTTGCATGCTGAAAAACATGCCCTAATGCGTATTATTTACAGTACAGTTTTATGCCTGTCCATATTTCATTGTGATATGCTCACGTATTAATCATGCTAATGATTAATCAATGACATACGGTAGCCAATACACTAAATCTCTGAGTAATCAGTTTAACACTACAGCAGCTGCAACGCTTGAAGTCGCTAATTTTATTGTGCATTATTTGTGTCAGAATACAAGCTGAGTGAGATAATATCCCAATTCGCCATAAACTGCAGGAAGGCAGGACTGAAATTGCACTATTTCACTCATGCTGGTTCATTAGGGTGCATGAAAGGTTGCATCATATAAATTGTTTTCTAGAGAGCAGCCATGTAGCTTGACAAGAACGTTTTGAAATACTTTTGGCTTTCAAACAAAATAATGCCAAATCCACTCATTTATCTACAGTAACCGCTTGACTTTAAAACACGGGGGATGAGGTGAGAAAACACCCTAAGAGAGGCCTGAGTCCAGTGCACACCATGCACACACACGTTCACATCTACGAGCAATACAGCATAGCCAATTCACCATGACATGTTATTGAGATGTCGGAGGAAACTGGAGAACCTGGAGGAGACCCACATGGAGTATGAGAGAACATATAAAACTCCTCACAGGCAGTAAGCTCAGGTTATCCCAGAGACCTTGGAGCTAGGGGTGGACATGCCATATATTTATTTATTAGCCCACTGGACAAGCTAAATTTTCAATGTTTCCTGGTGAGAAAATTTACAGAAAATCTCACACTCACAATATGCTCCATTCATAACATTCTATCAGTGACGTTCCTACCAGAGATCCAAATGTCATCTCTATTTAGTAACTCATCTGACTCCAAAATGACTTGTTTGTCATCCAGGTTGTAACGCAAAATGTGGGGAAAAAAAATCAAGGGGGGTGAATACTTATGCAAGATGCTGAAATGTGCTTGTCCCAGGTATTCAGGCTGGTGAATTTTCCACCACTAAATTATTTACACCCTTACATAGATCAGCTAGTTGTATTAATGACATGAATGTTCGTATAAGTAAAAAAAAAAACCATGATAAAACATGTTAGAGTAAAATAATCAGTGATGGGTTGGTGTGATGTAAAGCCAAGTTACTGTTACTAGCTCAAAGTTGATTTTTTATCCAATAACAGCACATCCTGAAGTGGTATTCATTAGTTATTTATTAAAGAATGGCATATTTTTGTCCTTTTATTATATTTAATCTTGTGGAACGTCAAAGCAAATTCTTATCAGTTATGTCATACCAGCTAAAAACAGATATTTCTCTAAATGTAGTAAGAGCTTATTACTGAGAAAATGAAAAACTCATTTTTCCCAAATTGCAGTGATTTTAAGGGCCAGTATTTCAGACAAAGCAGTTTTATTTTTTCATTCTTTATACTGTTTGCTAAACATCCTTATATACAGTATATGAATATGATATTAAATTATACTGAAGTTATAGACATTATTAGCAAATGTCCTCACATATTTACACATACTGTGTGTTGACTGACATTTAAATGGTTATATTTATGCCAATGTGGACATTTAAGGGAAATGTGTTGATATGCTATCTGTGCTGTCTCATAAGTCAGTCTAAAAATGCAGGACTTGCTATCTTTGAAGGTAGCTGTAAGGAAAAGTCAATGTTTGCTAAACTTAAAAAACTGCTATGCTAGATGAGGATGTGACCAGCTATTTCTCCTTGGTTCCTCTCTCCCAGGTGTTTTTCTGAAAACAGTTTTTTTTACAAGATGGCATAGGAATATGTAGGACACACTGGTTTCAAAATCTCAGAATGATGCATCACATGCAAACATGACTTGATGCCTTCCTGCCTCCAAATTCAGCCTGAGTAGGCAGTGTTTTTTTCACCTACAAACTCATGAGTAAAAAAACAAAAAAACAAATCTACTACAGATTTCACAAATGTTTCCATCATCCTTCTAAGGCCGCCAGCCAGTGTGGGAAACATGACTGCATTATAGAGGATTGTTACTGCCGCTGTATTGCTTTAAGCCTTACAACTGCTGAACTCTTGTTCTCCAGAGAGGCCTGTGCAAATCTGAGTGTATAAGCAGTTCACATTTTGACAGTAAAAACAATCCTCCTTCCAACTCTCTTCAAGGCTGCTCATGGGCTCTTGTCTCTTGATGGACCCCTGAAGTGGTAGCTGAGTGAACCTTTATTTTTAATTTTGTGTACACAATATACTGAATGGTGCGCACGATTTCATCATGGCCGCAAGATACTAAACAGAGGGCACAAAACTGGAATTGATTTTATTCCTGATCTCAATTTTTGCATTTTGAGTTCACAAATTAAAGTGTGCCAACTTTTTGGTTAGCTCTCCTTTAAAGATATCATGCTCAGTGGTAGATTACATATGGTCAGTGACAATACTGCTGAAAAAATATGCTGTAGCATTCAAATGATGCGCAGTTGGTTGTAATTCCCCATACCAGTACATCACTTACTAGCTTGAATTGTTGACACAGTACAGGGTGGGTCCATGAATTCATGCTGTTCACACCAATATTCTTCAGACCAGGTGATGCTTTTAAAATCTTAAGGTTTGATATGTTGTTGTGCATTCTAGGATCGTTTTCTTCCTTCCATGGCTGTAAATTGTATATTTCCCTATAGCTAGAGATGGCAATACTGCATCATGGATGATACAGATACTGAAACCTTGAGTATCAGCCAATACCCATACCCTTATGATACTGTTTTATTTAAAATCTACTAAACTTTACAGTATAAATATAGTGACATCAAAAGAAAAGTAGAAGACTCTATATATATATAAACATTTCCAGTTCCAAAAATTTTTTTTTTCCAAATCCATTTATAATTTTTGCAATTTATTACAGCCTATTACAGTTATTACAATCACATCGATTGCGCCCGATACGATTTCTCTGATATCCGATCCACCATGTCTTGCTGACGTTTGTCTGATACCGATACAAGTGTCGATCGGTGCCAGTTCTAACCATAACCTATAAAACCTAGCTTAAAAATTTGTTGCATCTTGTTTTGTTCAATAAAATGTAAAGTTCTGCTTCACGCTATATTTATACGGCTAGATAAACTGGCATCAGTGTAGGTTATTTCGCCAGAATTTAGCAGTGATGCCATCAACCAGGAATGCTTTTTTTTTAATGAGAAAAATGTTATTAGTATACTGGGTGACAGGAAAACACAAATTTAGCCATACACACACACACACACACACACAGACACCAAGACCAGACACCAATTTCGCGGGGTGGGGTGGGGGGGTCCAAATTAAATGCATGAGTGATATTCTCTTGATATCTTAATTAACAATAGCCTAGTCATAAGTCCAGCCACTTCTAAACATGGAGATTTGTATTAGCTACATTGTGTATGCTAATACCTTTGTGTAACTGGTAAATGAACCTATCGTAATTAAATATGTCTGCATTATGTGGTGTTATATTTATTGCTAGTATTCTATTTACAGTTGGTCTACAAGTCTAGTGTAGCTTTTTAGGCTACTGTTTCCACCATTAGTGTTTATTAGGTTTTTATGATCCATTAGTGTGGCTCTTTCTATGGCTGTTACTATATTATTTTATCCATCTGCTCATTTCATAAATCTGAAGTTTAGTGGGGAAACAAATCATTCCTGCTCATGTTCATCCATTAGTAATGAAGCATAACAAATTATTTATTTCAAATCATTTATTTAGTTCATGAGTAAAACTCTTGCTTGGTTACTAAGGAAACTAGCTGTACAGTGTTATTATTGTATATTATTTTATTTACCCTCCTATCACCGTGCTGCAGAATTCTCAAATATATTTGGTCGGAAGGTGTTGATGAATTTTCTGATAAAGGAAGATAGAAGTTCCAGCTGCAAGGTTAATATTAATGCCCTCGCCGGGATACGTTATTATTCCTAATGTAACAGCCAATTTATAGGGGGTTGTGTGAGACAGGGACTTAAAATAATAATGCTGTTGTGTTTCAAAGACATAAAAAAACCCCATCTGATCATTTATATGGTGACGTTTTGAATAAGGAAATATTTTATTAACGTTTATGGAAGGCGTCTCCAGAGTCAGTGCTTTGTAAGGTTGTGTTCACAGTTTATGGGTTTCTCTTGTGGCCATGGAGTGAGCGCTACTTTTGTTGTCCGTTGGTGCGTACCATCAGTCCAGCTCCGAGGATAAAGAGCCATGGCCAAAATATAGTCTACAGGACATGATTTACTGCAGAATATGATTTATTTGTCTTTAGAATGTACTTTGGCAGTGGTAGCTCAGTGGTTAAGCCATTGGACTAGTGATCGGAAGGTTGTGAGTTCAAATCCCAGTACTGCCAAATTATCGCTGATCAATCCTTGAGCAAGGCCCTTAATCCTCAACTGCTCAGTTGTATAAATGGAGTCGCTCTGGATAAGGGCGTCTGCCAAATGGCATAAATGTAAATAAAGGTAACAAAATTGGTAGAAACACTCCCCAGGGACACCACTGATCTTTGATATTTTCTTTCAAGCTTTATTTTTCTTCATAATGTCTCTATACACATTTAATGAGCTTTTTTAAATCAAAGGAATATAATGGACACACAATTTTACATTTTTATTCCTTTCTCTTTAGTCAAACTGTACATAGGAAGTAAATGCAGGTAGAAAATAAAGTTGTGAGGAGGGAACAAAAAATGTGTCATGTGCAACACAGGGAACCAGTCGAGCCAATCGTTACTGCGTCATACCTAATTTGCATAACGTTGAGGAATTTCAGGACCTCCAGTTTCTCAGTAACAAGACAATCTACTTTAAGAGAGAGAAAAAAAGGAGTCTGATGAGGGAATGACTGTTTATAGTCACCGCTCTAAAGTAAGTGATAACATGAACTGACTTGGTTGTTGAATGTATTGATCTTTAATTAAGAAAAAAAGAAAAAAAAGCAATTGTTGACAATTTGCTGCGGTATAAGAGGAATAGACACATTAGAACATGCGGTGATAGGAAATGAATCAACGTTAACCTCATCATTGACTATATTCTTATTATTTTGTCTTTAAATGTAGTTAAACTTGCTTTGTTTACTTTGTAAACTAAATTCTGCCTTATGTGAGGACAAAATGTTATAGTGATATATGTATTTGTGGACGAACAAATAAATAAGGTCACAGAAAAAAGCTAAAGTCCGCAACGTTTAATGATTCTTTCGCTTGTCTTTTGAGGAAGACCTTAACTGTTGCGTGTAAAACCTTACAACAGAAGGTTTCTCAATGAAAGAGGACTCCTGTAGAATCCCTAAGAATCCTAAACTGTTCAAAGTACTTGATTAAAACCCTTTTCTTGTAAAAACGCTTTAGTTATAAATCCGTCCTCTCCGAATATCGACAAGATCCAGAGAGGAAATGGGCAGATAATGTTAGTGAGTCGATAAATCAGTTGGACGCTAACCATAACACAATATAGGGAATTATGTGACTCGATGTTATTTTACAATTTAACAAAAGAGCAAAAAACAAACAAATAAATAAATAAAAGCAGACTGGGAACCAAAGAACTGGATTTTATTGACGTCCATTTGGATGCATAACACATACCAGGAAAAATCATATCACAGCTAAACACCCTCAGCTACCATGAATACACTTCCTACCCCTACACACCAGTGTAGCCTGAAAGCCTTTCTGTTTCTCGCTAATGAATGCTTGAGTAGCCCATCCAGCCTGTGCAGTAAGAAAATGCAATGAGATGCGAGGTAGAATAATTTGCAGTCGATATCTGAAAGGTCTTGGTCACAGAGGTTACACTCCGTTCAAAGAATGAAAGCGTTCTTTCTCTCCTTTAATGAATAGACGTCGTGGAGCCTATTAATAGAGGACTCTCGGGCGGATACTGGGGAATCGATCTGTGTGGATGGATTGTCCTCAAACATGCGCCTGCAGTGAGAGATATTTCATAATTGTACGCTGTTCTATGACCCGAAGCAGGAAAACCCTAATCCATTAAAAGGAATGAGATTTGGAAATGAACAGCAGAAAATTTTTTTAAAGAAATAGTATCAAATATCATTCATTTTATGATGGACAGTAAACACAAATGGGAACAAATGTGGTGTTGAATATCTATCCCAGTTTCTGAAAGAGACTATTATGTTGAAGGCTCTGGAAACATACCATTGCAGCAGATATATAATTAGACGTATATAATTACGACACCACTTACAATTACGATGTGCTGACACACTCAGCCCATCTGCTGTTCAACAGCTTCTACAAAAAAAAAAAAATTAGGCCTAAAGGTTAATAAACAGATTACTGTTCCTAACGAGGACATTAAGTGAACTCGTGGGTTTGTGATGAGTATGAGCTTCAAACCACAGAATAAAGATTCCTTCATGCACTGGATGTGATGTAAGCTCACAAGCCTCTCGAACTCAAATAAAATGATTGACAAGCTGGAAAAAATATAAATGATGCATGTCAGAGGTCTTTACACACCTCTGCCTGGATACGGTGAGGAAGCTTCATGGACATGTACTGGAAAACTGACAGAAATGTTGTTGGGAGAGATATCGCACTCAATGTTCCAGTTTCATATTTTAAAAAAAAGAAAAGAAAATTCTAGATCAGGTTCTCATTGAGGTGCTTTTTGGCAGAGCTTGAAGACCTCTGGGAAGTGATCAGTCGTGTGCGGAGACTGCTGCGAGACGTCCTACTGTCTCTACGCAGCATTTCAGCTCAAAGTCACGGTGTTTCTGTTTTCTGGGTTTTTCCACCTTTTTGCTTCATGCATTGACAGAAAGTGAGATACAAATAAATCAGATTTATTCATGATGGTTACAGTTCAGTTGTGCAAAACAAAAAAGAATGGCCTCTCTGGATGAATTAACCTGTTTGTGTTGCAGACTATGGAGCTAGCAGGATAAACTTTCTGTTGTTTTTTCCTTCACTTAGTCATGTATTTTTTGTTGTAAGCGTTCGGTTCATTTCATTGCGGTTATGGGAAAATAGGTGTCACAAAAGTGTATCATTTTTAACATAATCTCTGTTCCGTTCATTGACTCGGTGTCTCAATAGTTAACGAGTGTCCTTTAGAAAATTTTGATTCAATTCTAATTCACTTCTAATCCGCACGTTTACGCTTTTCATTTATTGTGGAAGCATTGAACCCCAAGTACAGTATATTATTTCCACATAATATCTTATTTTAAGATATTATATTGTTACTTTGCTTTAATATAATGCTATTTTACTCAATAACTCAGTAATTTGTGGCTATCTCATTATTTCTACTCTTTGTACTGCAAAAAAATGAACTCTTAGCAAATGAATATAGTCAAATGTTTTAGTGTCTACTTTTATAACATTATAATAAACCAAATATAAGTTATTAAATCTGGTAGTATAGTGCAGTGGTAATGTGGATGTTGCTGAACGGCAGTGAGCTGGGATTGATCCTTAGCTCAGGTGGAAATCCATCCATCCATCATCTGTACCGCTTTATCCGTCTGGGTCGCGGGGAAGCTGGAGCCAATCCCAGCATCTTCGGGCGAGAGGCGGGGTAC
>JAQQZX010000038.1:19312563-19328439 GCA_030068355.1 Notoglanidium maculatum | reverse complement strand
GATGCTGGGATTGGCTCCAGCTTCCCCGCGACCCAGACGGATAAAGCGGTATAGATAATGGATGGATGGATGGACATTAATAATGTTACTATTGTGTACATTTAGATATAACGTATTTCTGTGGCTGTTATTAGTTCATATAAAGCCTCTCTTTATCTTAGCTAATATTTGTTAGCTAATTTAATCAGCTTGCTTAATAGTACAGTGATTAAAGGTGATAGGATACAAGAAGAAGAAGATAAAACCCATGACACTTACTTTTATCTTTTATACACTATCTCAAAGCACGTATAAATTCATAATTTGTTAGAAGTGGTAAAAAGGTTTTGAATATGGATATTGTGTGGGTCATGCTCAAAGCAATTTTCCAGCATAAGAAGGAGCTACTACTTGTAAAATCACTGAGCTATCTATCCCACTGGGAGAAAAAAAAGGCTAGATCACATTCAGGTTTATTGAAATCATAGCTAGTTTGGGCTGTTTCTCAGATGTGGTGAGAGAGTAAAAAAAAATCCAACCAACCAAACAAACTGATTCAAACAGAAATCAGTGGTCAGTGCTTGATGATATTATTCTCCCAAGCGCCCTACGAACAAAAAAAAGGAAAGCTATAAGTCTAGATAAACAGATACACTCTGACCTAATTCATTTTCTGTACTTCAGTAGTTACTTTTGAGCTCCATTTATTGGTCGTGTTCTGAACACAGCTGAAGACATGATTGGAAACTATGCAGTTGAATAAACAAGCATTCATTTGGATTAAAAATAGGATTTCATTTAAGATAAGAAGTGGAATCTAATTTTTGTACAAGGATTTTATTTTCCAGTACAGAAGAATAGAATACAAGGGGCACTTGTGATCATGTTGGTCACATTTGTTTTACATTATAGCCCAATCTTTTTAAGAAAGGACAACGGACTCTCGGCTACAGATCAGACCATTTAAATCCAAGACCTTAACCTTCAGCTGCTCGGGTCTGTTGGATAAAAGCATCTGTCCAAATGAGTAAATGTAATTGGTACAGGGGATTATAACTGGCTTAGCTGAAGCTTTATTTAAGGTTTATTTATTTATTTATTTATTTCATATACTGTTACCCGAACATAATAATGCAGCTCAATCAACACAAAGAGCTCGGTGATGTTGTACAGACTGCATATTGCTACCACAATGAGGAATTAATGAATTAATTACTCCACTTGTTCTCAATGACCCGGGCTCTGTTATACTGCTTTCTTTTCATTTCTTTTTCGTCACTGCTGTGGAGCAAACATTCCTTACCAAAGCTAGAGAAAGTGAACAAAAACACATTTACAAGACCTGCAGTTGCCATGACAACAAGTTAACTTATCCCTCCACCTCCAGAGGATCGTTTCGGGATGTGTTTGTTTGTGTGTGTGTGTGTGTGTGTGTGTGTGTATGTATGTGTGTTTACGGGTTGGCAGTCTATCTGGAGAAGAACACCACACTTAAGTGTCATTCTGTGTTGAGATTAAATTGATCATAGTACAGTTTAGTTGTGGTCTTGAGAACCAGTGAACACTAGACTGCACTAGACTTCCAACTACTGTGTTAAGTCCTGAGTGTGTTAAGTTCTAAGATGTTTGTGCTTCTGAGATGGGTTAAGGAATCAGATGTGTTTTGTTTTGTGCGGTGTTTAGGTTTGTGGTGAGTTTGGTTCTGAGATGTATTTAGTTCTGAGATGTGTTGGGTCGTGAGATATGTTTGGGTTTGTTATGCATATGAGGCTGAGATGTGTTATGTTTGAATTGTGTTGAGTTCCGAGAGATGTTAAGTATGAGATGTAAGCTGTGTTTAGGCTTGTGATGCATTTGGTCCTTGGATGTGTTTTCTTCCAAATTGTGTTTTGTTATGAGATGTGTTTTAGGATTGTAATTTGTCGAGGTCTGTGAGGTGTTAAATTCCGAATTATGTTTTGTTCTGAGGCGCGTTTGGTTCTGGGCTGTGCTTAGAACACATCTCAGAACCAATCACATTTAGTTCTCCGAAATGTGTTTGATTCTGAGATGTGTTTAAATTTGGATGTGTTTCATGCTGAGGTGAGTTTGGTTCTGGGATGTGTTTAGATTTCTGTCTTGGTTCTAAAGATTTGATTTCTGAGACATGTTTAGTTCAGGATTGTGTTTCGAATTGATGTGTTTGGTTATGAGATGTGTTTATGTTTAACAGGTCTGAGATCTGTTCATTTCTTAGCTGTGTTTGGTTCGGAATTGTGTTTCGACGTGTTTGTTTAAGAGATGTGCTTAGATTTGAAATGAATTTATGTCTGAGACATGTTTGGTTCTGAATTGTGTTTAGGTCTGCTATGTGTTTGGTTCTGAGATGTGCTTATGTAGGTCTGAGATGGGTTAATGAAATGTGTTTTTATGTGTTTGGTTAAGAGATGTGCTTAGGTCTGAGATGTGTTTGTGTCTAAGACATGTGCGGTTCTGAATTGTGTTTAGATTTGTGTTGTGTTTGATTACAAGTACATGTACTTAGATTTGAGATGTGTTTATGTCTGAGACATGTTCTCAATGGTGTTTGTGTTTTTGGGTAAAACTGAACCACACAGCTATAGAATTTTATAGAAACATCTACAGTTATGGTGACTCAGCTCAGTTCCAGCACAGGCAGCAGTTTTCTGTCCATGTTCCCTGGCTTATTATTTATTCATTTATTTCACCTGTTATTGGATAATCAGTAAGTTCTTCAAAGTATTGCATTACCCGATGTCACTGAAGCTGGGTACAGTCTGTGCTGACACTGTAATGTTAGAACAGCTGCAGGGACACAGATAGCAACCCAACCTGCGTAGTAGATGTATTTTAGTCCAGATATCAGCTTATGTTCCTCAGTTATAGAGAAAAGAATATAGGAAGCCAGACACCTTAGCCATATCACTGCTCTGAAGCCAAACCTAATCATATCCTACACATACACACCCCATCCCATGGAATGAGATATACTGATCATATAGAATGGGGAAACATACCCTAAAGGTGTCCACAAACTCACACCAGACCTTCAGATCCTTCAATCTCCCATTTTGGTTCCCCCAAAACTGTGATAAACTTTAGCTTAAGCGTTTTCATTTCCCCCTCACGGGTAATAGAGAAGTAATAGTCCTTTAACCATAGCATTTAAAGCAAATAGTCTCCACAGCCCATCAAGTAAACTCTTGTGTTTTGTCAGTAAGAGCCAGACTTGCATGCTCCAGGGCTTTTTCAGATTAAAAGCATGTCTGATTTCTAGATCCTGTCAATCAGCTATCCTGGTCACTTTAGCTAAAATAAGGATTTAATTAATCCCTGTATCCATGGAGCAGTAGTTTACATTCTCTGCTTGTTTTTTCTTTCTATATATATGTATTTTTTGCATTGGTTCACCATAGCTCTATATTTTCTTTCTCTCTCTTTGTGTGTCTCTCCCCTGGCCCTGAGCATTTTATGCTACCTGAATAGCAATAGCCTTAAGTATCACCGTTGTGCTAGCACCGAAATAGCCATGCCCATGACACATTCAACTTGCTGATTGTAGACTTTGTCCCAGGTGGAGTTGCCATAAAACAACACAGAGGTGAGATTTGGGAATAGTGAGAGTGCAGGAGTCATGCAAAAGTCATAATGGTTTGCTTCTCAGAATCTATTAGGTGAAAGAAAAACTTGGAAAATAGTTGTGCTTGAATGTGGTGCTAAGCATTGCTCCATTTTGCTGTTGTAGCCAAAGGTTGCACATTGTGAAAAAAATACATAATATTATGAAGTATAATTACAAGGATTAATTTCACATGATGACCGATATCTAATATAGTATCGATGCAACCAAAGATGCTCGACGGTGCCAGAAATTATGTATTAAAATCTCAGAGTGTGACCACCGCTGTGACGCTCATCCAAAATCCACCAATGGGTGGCATAGAATGATATAAAATCATGTGACGCTAGCACAATGGTGATACTTAAGGCTATTGCTATTCAGGTAGCATATAATGCTCAGAGCCGGGGGAGAGACATACAAAGAGAGAGAGAAAGAAGATATAGAGCTACGGTGAACCAATGCAAATATATATATATATATGTATGGTAGTGGAAATGGCAAAATATCAATGAAACATGATCATGGACAGATAAAATATACTTATTACTTCAAGCTCACTGGACAATGTTTCTGTTCATGCTAGCGTAACTTACGATAACCTACAATTGATTCATTTGAGTCGCTCCCGCTTAAATCGATGCATTGATCCAAATCGTTGGCCTGTGAAACCCCTAGTTATCGCATAATTATAATAATCCCAAGTTGTTGTATTTTATTAGAATCATCTCTTACAATGTGACCAGTAATATTCTTAAAACACAGCTGCAGTTGCACTACAATTGGCTTTACACGCCAAAGAAACACTGATGTGCTGAAACCAAAAAAGTAATAAAAAGAAGAATTATTGATTCAAAAGAATCGATTTAAGTCATTCTGTTCAGAAGTTTCACACAGAATCTGCAGCACATTCTAGCTAGCATGTGTCAGGATATCACAATCTTATTCCACCTACACACATCTCACACTCACACTCTCACCCTCTCAGACTCACATTATATGTTCCATAACTGGAACAGCAGCCGTTGCAAGCGACTGTGGCCCTGCTGACATTTAGAAAACATGAAATCAACATTGACGTACACAGTAGATGTATAACATACCACCATAGCCTTAACTCTAAATGACAAGATTTCCATTGTTTCACCAAAATGGTAATGCAACCATTAACTATAGCTATAATAATAATAATAATAATAATAATAATAATATCATCGCATGCTGCTCACCCAAATCATACTTAATTTCCATGATGGGAAATTGACCTTTCCAAATAACACGCTACGTCATGCAAATCTATACAGTGTGACCTCCAATCATGTGTGACATTACGTTACACTGTCTGGTTATAACAGAACGTTGTTGAGTGGGAACAGAAGTTAACAGGTGTAGTCACCCCACAAGGTTGAAATCCCATTAACATGCTCCAGCAATTGAATTGAATGAAAGTGGAAATTAAGCCGCGTGCGGAGCCCTGAGCTTCATGACTGGACGGCTGTGCCTTCTGCTAGAAGTGAAATTTCACTTGGTACCATCTGCATGCCTGTGTAATTACAGCCCCTTGGGACAGACGAAGGCTCTCGCTAAGTAACTGTTTACAGCTTCAATAATACGCTGGATATGGGAGGCATTTCGTACGGACTCAGGCACCGATATATTTATTATTCGGTTGCCATGTTGAGAAAAATGTCCGAATACAGACACAAACAGTGAGTGACAGTGAAAACGGTGTGAAACAGAACTGAAACATTTTGGGACTTTATAATGCAAAGGAACTTCATTTAGAATCCAAAATGTTTATTTCACTGTTGCAGAACCCCATATTTGTCATAAATGCTTTATCCCACAGTCATATGTGGTAAACCGTCCACAAACTCTTACCACAAAGATGGAAGAATAGGATTGTCGCGAATGTCTTTGTTTGTACCAAACATGTATCCACCATGATAATGTGCACAAAGCGAGGTTCATGAAGACATGGTCTGCCGAGGTCGGATCAAATCACAGGTTATATTAAAGTGTTTGTTTTTATATGTTATCATTGTGTTGGTAACAACACATTCCCAGGGACTTGTGTAATTGTGTAACAGTCGCCTCACAGCAAGAAGGTTCTAGGTTCAAACCAGGCAGCCAACTGGGGTTTTACATGTTCTCCCCGTGCCTGTGTGGGTTTCTTCTGGGTGCTCCGGTTTTCTCCCACATCCCTAAGACATGCAGATAAGGTCAAAATGCCTACACTAAATTGCTCATAGGTGTGAATGTGAGAGTGAATAGTATCTCTGTGTTAACCTGCCCAGGGTATACCTCATCTCTCGCCTGAAGTCAGCTTGGATTGGTTCCAGCTTCCTCTCAACCCGCACCCTAGTGGTATAGATAATGGATGGATGATATTTAACAAGAAAAATGCTTAAATGTTGATATAGTGAAGTTTTCTAAGGCAACATTTAAGAAACATTTATGGAAGGAGTCTCCAGTGTCAGCACTTTGTAAAAGTCTTTTTAACATTCTGCTATGGGAAAGTCTTCTGTCCCATGAAGAAAAAGTGGAAAAAAAAAAAAAAAAGACTGATGAAGGAACAATTGTTTATAGCTGCTTTAGTGTAATTTGTTTTAGCATTAAATGCAACTATAAACATTAAATGTATGACATCTTTCCATAATTAATAAAAAATTTAATTAGCACAGGTGAATAATAAAGCACATCAGGATGTAGTGTTATTTGAAAATAATATTATAATAATGATTGGAAAATAATAATAACTTCAAGGTTGATTATTTCCAATAACACCACACACAACAGCAAATATTTTATTCCTTATATACATGACTTGTAGCACCTGCTAGATGGCAAAAAATAGACTTATCTTATGGAAAATACAGTATTCTTCATTATGTTTTTTGCAAATATTTATAAAATATTAAACTTTACAAACCCTCCATTTACAGAAATATGGTACAGATAAATGAGAGGGGAAAAGGTTTACTCGCAGGGCCATATCTCTCAGAACTGTATTTTTCATCTCTCTTCTTCCAGCACACAAATTCTGCAGTCTTATATCTTTAGTTCCCTCAGCGCAGTATTACATAAGCATTGAATAATATGTCCTTTTTCTGTTCGCTCTGTCCCTCGAACAATGTTTATCCTAGTCGCATTGTGAACAAATATGCAATGACATTTTTGTTCATTGCCCACAGAATAAAAACAAATCATAGGGGAATGGAGTTATTGGACACATAAGTAATAACTGTAATCTCACAAACAAAGATGTAGAAATGTGACAAATAATCAGAAAGAGCAACAACAGCATAAGTGCGGAAACTGCGTCTGCTGAAATCCAGGAGAAATCATTCACACTGATGGATCAGGGAACCATGACTGTGGGTTTAAATATTTATCTAAGAGCTGAGTTTGCAGAAAACACCACCCAATAACCCATGGCTGAAAAAGTTGATTACTGATTTGTTACAAGAAAGTTTGCACAACATATTTATTCTCAATCCCTTTTTCCCCCAGCAGCCATACATTGAAACTAATCAAGATTCTGTCAGTGTTTTGGTCCATGGCCATGCCAAGGCTCTCGACAGAATTACCAGCGAGGTGGATGTCAAGCCTCAGTCCACTGCTGAAAGAGGAAAACTAAAGATAGAGGATGAGAGAGAGAGAGAGAGAGAGAGAGAGTGAGAGAGGGAGATGGGGTGAAAGCATGAGAGGGAGAGAGGGAGGTTTTGTCTCTAAATGAGATTGCCTATATCCATGCCCCGAAGGAGGCTGGGAAATGAGTCTGTCCCCATCACTCTGTTCTTCCGCGCTCACTTCACTCAATGCTACACTTCTTCCTTTTCAGTCTTTTCAGTCCAGAACTCATCCATGGCTGCCTCCTCAATCTACTGGAGATTTAGTACCACAACGCTTTGGTCTAAAATCATATCCTAACCGCACAAAACCACAGCTGTCCAGATGTGATTCGATGGTGGACCATTCTCGGTATTGATTTCCAACAGGAAGTTTCTTCTCTAAACTACAAATAGATTAAGTAAGGAAGAAAACACGAGGCAACATATTGTATTAGAATGAGGGCATTAATATAAACCTATTGTATGTGTTACAGCCAGACCCACTTCCCGGGCTGCACTGTTATTTCAAGCGTCTGTCATCATTCATCATTCATTCAGGGTCTCGGAGGATTCAGAGTCTATCCCAGGAGGTGGAAACACACCCTTTATCAGACCTTGCTATTACTTTTAAATGCTAATTATCTGTGAAATGTATGCAAACTAAAGAAATTCAGACGATGTGTCATTGCATGTCTTTGAAAAATATTCCGTGTTATTTGCTGATAGGATTCACCTTGTCATTTTCTGGTATAACCTTCCATCTCAAGAACTTTACTGCATATTATTCACCTCAGTATATCATTAGAAAGTCCTTAATGTCCTCATGCCAATAGCATGAATGCTAGTCATTCCCATTTTTTTGCGTTAATGTTGAAAAATAGTTTAAATGAAGAGGCTAAAAAAACAGAGCAATTGTGGTATCACCCTGCTGAATTGTGTCCCACAAGGCATGAAGGAAAACCAGCTGTGTGTGCTTTATGTGTTAGCACCGAGGAGACACGTCATCGCCATGCTTGTCAGAGAATATGCAGACTGGAATTCTGATGATTCCAGGCAGGCAGAATCTCACCTCGGTCTCTATACTCATATCTGCGTTTGTATATAGCTGCATACTTAATATTCACTACAGGATAGGTTAGGTATAACTTTACATCCCCAAGGATATGTGGAATGATCTTTTTTCCCAAGACTATAGAGTCCCTTTTTCCCTCCTCCTCATAAGAAAGTTTTTATACAGCACTTACTAGGTTGTGTAATTCTCCAACCTGCACTGAGGTTTCTCACCAATTCTCAGCAATTAACAGCATGATTAAAACAAAGAACCAAAACGGCTCAGCAAACAAAGCTGTACTTGCCATGAAAGCAATAAATCCGCAAGGAATATTAATTCTTTTCAGCACCGTGAACGCTTAGAAGAAATCAATAACATATGCAAACACCCGACCAAACACCAATCACGACCAGCTCTCTATAAAACAAATGCAGGGCTGAAACAAACAGAGCAATGAGTTTGGCTGCAGACTGAGCTATTATGCCTGCCTGCGAGCACAACCCTTCTACAAATTTCTCCACTTTCCAGCAGGGAATAATTAAGCAGGCGATTCGTCAATACAAAGATGAATAATTAAAGAGCATGGACTAAGTATGGCCTTTTTTCCTTCTCGTTTAGTTCGTGGCTGCAGCTGTGAGAATTTGTGAATTACACTGCAGTTTCACATCTTTTTTTCTCAGCGACTTGGGATTGATAGATCAATGTGTTGATCGACAGTTTGCGGAAAAAATGTTCCTCCTGATATTATCTTATGTGAAGATGTGTGTACACTCACAAGCCATTTTCATATAATCACCCAATCAGCCAATCATGCGATAGCTCTAATGCTACCGCAGCCACTGGCTCACAGAACCTGGACAGTTGAAGATTGGAAAAAGGTCAAACAACGTGTTTCCAATCATCAGTTGTCCAGTTTCGGTGTCTGCTATAGCCTCAGATTCCTGTTCCTGTCTGAGATGCTTTTGTGCTCAGCATAATTGTAAAGAGTAAGTTGAGTTTAGCCTTCCTGTCAGCTTGAACCAGCCTGGCCTTTGTCCTCTGACCTCTCTCATCAACAAGGTGTTTTATACACTATATATATATTTGCATCAGCCAATTACAGCATTCCACGGTCTGTTATTTCTGTATTTCCGTATAACAGACCGTTGCTTTGGACCACATCATTACTGGAAGCAATAAAATCATTTTTGAATCAATATTTTGTGTCAAATTATTGGGTTCCTTAGTAATTAGCCATGTAATAAGCAGGATAATGTAAGGATAATGTACAGCAAGCTGGCCATTATTGCAAAAGATTATTCTTTACACCAGGGTCCTGCATTACCAAGTCAGGGTTTATTTTTCAATAACGACCAGCTTGCTGTACATTATCCCTTAGTTATTGTCCTGCTTCTGCTATATATTGGGGGGTTTAAATCCTGGCACATTACTACAGAACTGAGTTATTGGGATGTGGTCACATGTGTGCATATATTAAGAATTTTTAACAGCCTCGTACACGACTCACATTTTAGAAGTGAACCATGATACTAGTTATTATAGATACATGACATATCTAACACTATGCCATTTGGGATAAACATGCCTGGATATTCCCTTCCTTTTTATTCCAGCCCTTAGCTAGAGAGAATATTTAAAAATGAAACTGTGTAGGTGAAATGAAAGTGAATCTATACTGATACAGTATATAGCAGTCCTTCATGGAAATGTCTGGGATTTGTGTAATGACCCCAAATGAATAGTAGTGTAAATGTTCCTGCAGTGTCTTGCTGTAAGGAAAACATCCTCTTTGTTGTCCCCTACAAAGCTGAAATGAAATCTGCATCTTTCATCTCAGGTAAAGCACGCTGTGCTGTCTGTCCTGTGGTTCACCAAAAGAGTTATTAACGGAAGGGGTGAAATGGATTCAGGGTTTTATTCTTTCCGACATCAAAGCAAAACCCTGAAAGGAGCAGCTTCATGCTGCCGAAATCTGCTCAGGCAGTAGAGCTGAGTATGACGGGTATTTTGGACAGACTAAATGGAGCTTGGGGACCTCTGGTATGCAGGCTGAGAAAAGTGAAAGTCTCTGAATCTTTTATTTCGCCACTTTAACTTGTTAAATTCATAAAATAATGCTCATGTTTTGATAAATTGTTGTGTAAAAAACACAAGCCCACAGTTTGAAGGATAAGCTGATTAAGCACTCATCTCCTAGGCTTTCACCTTACTTTAAGTCTTATTTTATTCATTAAGTATACAGTTTTCAAGATCAACAGTGACTCCAGTGATGTCTCCTTTGACGTTCTCCAGGTCATGTCTCCAGGATTCATTCTCCTGGAGATCAATTTCTCTATATAATAGACTAAGCACCACATAGCTTTCATTGTGTTGGGTCTAAAATCATACGCTAACCACATAGGACCACAGCTGTCCAGAAGTTATGTACATGGTGGACCATTCTCAACACTGATTTCCAACAGAAAGTTTCTTCCTTAAACTACAAATAAAAATAACACATGACAGCATATGTTGTTACAATAAAATAACCCATGACAGGGTGATGTGATGCAGCCCTACATGGAGTTTCAGTTACCAACCTGACATCATTTCTTTTTTCTTTTTTTTTTAACAGCAGTTTTATTCCTCTGTATACACTGTACGGCCAATGGTATGTAGACACCTGACCATCACACCGATCAGACCCAAAATTGGTCACACACAATTGTATAGAATGTTTCTGCATGTTGAAGCTTTACAAATTCCCTTCATTGAAACTATGGGTCCAAACAAACATGTTCCAGTACGACAATGCCCCTGTGCACAAAGCACAGTCCATAGTCACCCTCCAAAATCTAGCAGGAAGCCTTTCCAGAAGAGCGGAACACTAATGCGAACTAAATCTGGGATGGGATGTTCAAAAAACACATATGGGTGTGACGGTCAGGTGTTCACATACTTTTGGCCATGTAGTATTCCACAGTAATTTGCCAATGATTGCGATTTTTTTTTATTTATTAATGAATTGCACATGTTTTAACCATTTATAATTATATTTAATGTTGTAGAACATCCACAAGACAAGTTAGTTCCTGTTATCACTTACATTATACAAGGTCTTGTTACTGTAAAAGCTTGTTACGATGAACCCAGAAAGTGAAAAGTCTTCCATTCTGAAATGTCTCCTGTGGTGGAAAACTTAAAATGTTCTGACACCTGAGACTCCTTCCGTTATGTTAAACGATGTGCCGTTACCATTCCAAAGCAATTTGTCAACGTTGGTTAATTTATTAATTTCAAATTCATGTCCAGGCTCTGAATGATGTATATCTGAGATACTCCACTGTTTGCTGTGTTTGAATAGGACTTAAGTTTGTAGTTGTACTTGAGGTCTGAATTCAGATGTGTACAATTTCAAGTAAACTCTCTGTCCCTACAGATTATTTCCAGCTAAGTGATTTCCTATTAATCTTTTATGTATCAGACTTGTTGAACTGTTTATAAGAAGGCTTCATTTGTGAAATAAAGTGAAATTCACTTTTCTTTGTATGTTCCAGTTGTTAGGAAGTTAGGGTCGGAGCACAGGGTCAGCCATGATATGGCGCCCTAGAGCAGAACGGGTTAAGGGCCTTGCTGAAGAGCCCAAATGAGGCAGCCAGGTGCGACTTGAACCGTTACCTCCTGATCAGTTATCTAGAGCCTTAACCATTAAGCCACCACTTCGCTATAAAGAGCTTATAACCAGAGAAACCTCTCTCTAGAGCATCAATATAAACTGTAAATATTTGATAAAGCTTTGTTTTTGTTCATCATGAAAAGTATCTCAGAATATTTTTGAACTCCCAGAACTATTAAACATTGCTTAGAGGCAAAGCTATTTTCTTTTCCTAATAATTTAATAATGATAAAGTTGTGTTAAGAAGTGTCATAAAAATATGCTATAAATCAGTGTTTCATTAGCTCAGAGACTTACCGGTTCACCTGGCACTGTTATCATCTTATCACCCGCCATCATGGTATCATCATTTTTTGGAAAGTACAGCTAGACTTCACACCTCTCTGGCTGTGATATGTTTGTGCATTTATCTCGCTTTGCTCTGCATGTTGCAAGAAACCAATTATATGATCCGTTCAAATGACAAGATTAACATGGCGATGAGCCATCTATTTGTCAGCTTTATTTTCAGCAAGTTTCATAACCAAGATTTGATAATGATCACAGATAAATGTCATTTATGATATATGGGGCATGTTTTTTTAGACTTTCTGCATTTTGTGAGCTGAGCTAAGTATTCAACCGACCAGAATTCAATGCTATAATTCTTAAGCTCTCTAGCTTATACCTAATGTCTCTATTTAACAATATGATTCATGGTGGGACTCTAATGGGACTTTGAGTGCTTTTAAAGTCAAGTGCACTTGTTTGGTGCAGCATTTACTCTAAGATGTATTCTCAAATATGATTGGTCAGAGGCTGATTAATGTTCCATAACAGCAGCTCTGACAGCAAATCACAGGTTTGTATTAAAACACTCAATCTTATGTATTACCCTTTCTACATTAACAGCTAATTCACAGGTACTTGTATAGCAAATACTTCATATAATCTTAACCTAATTAACATGTTATCTAACAAGGAAAAAAATATGTTGTTGATTTTGTTAAAGCTTTCTGTGAGGAGATGTTTATTAAGCATTTTTAGAAGGAGTCTGGTGTGTCAGCACTTTGTAACCGTTGGAAGTAAATCTATAACGTTAAGGTTTTTTTTTACATGAAAATACGGCAGAATGACAAGCTGAATTTTGTTTTCTTATCTCAGTTTATCCTTATTTTTATTAAATCCAAAAAAGTAAGACTGTTGAGGGAGGACTGTTGAAAGCTGTTATGATGTAAGTGATATCAGAACTTTCAGCAAGTTTTATTTTTTTCTGAACATAAAAATAATTGTTAAAATATTAAACTTGTTATTTTAATGTGTGCAATAATAATTCTGTATATTTTTTGGAGCTTAAGAGCTTTTAATTCCTGAAATTTCAGTTGACAGAACACAAGAAAACATAACGATGAACATACATAACAATCTCTTTCTCTCTCTCTCTCTCTCTCTCTCTCTCTCTCTCTCTCTCTCTCGCTCTCTCTCTCTTTCTCACTCTCTCTCTGTCAAGCTACACATGCTACTTCTGAGATACCAGTGATCCTGACTCCTTCTGCTCTCTGGACCAGCCTGATCCATCCTGATGTTCTACTTCTTGTTGAAGTTCTCATCATTTAGAAACCACTCGCTCCTGCTGAGGATGGCCCCATTTGGACAGCTCAGAGATACACTTAAAGATGTCTTTGGACTGCAGTTGTTATGAACAGTCTTGCTACAATGGCTCAGGCCTACAATTGCCATGATAACTTGAGGACTTCAACTTCTACAAATAGTTTTGCACTCAAGTCTCTGTCAGTGATAACTTCAACAAAATAGACTTCATAGTAAAACTATAATGAATTTCTTGAGTACACAACTGTATATTTACCAGAGAACACAGTAATAGAAGCGTGTTATTTGTAATCTCACTATCCCCCGAATGAGGATGGGTTCCATTTTGAGTCTGGATCCTCTCAAGGTTTCTTCCTCGTGTTGTTTCAGGGAGTTTTTTCCTTGCCACTGTTGCCACAGGCTTGCTCATTAGGGATACATTTATAAAATCATATCTTTAAAATTTATAACAGGAATGTATATGTTTTTATAAAGCAGTATACAAATTAAATTGAATTGAACTGAATTAAATTGAACTGAAGATGACATTATTTACAGCCCTGAGCGGTTTGCCGTTATTGATATTTGGATTAAAGCCATATCACTTAAATGACCGATCAAAAGTCACACAAAAAAGGAATAAAAAACGTTGGGACTGGAAAACAATAATTTTTTTAAGACGGCTAATAATAACGCCACTTCACCTCAGGCCGCATTGCACAACATTATATATTTATTATACCCTTCTCTTGTTAATCTATTCACATTAAAGCATCTAAATGCAATAAAAGTATCTACTCAAGCCTCCAGATATACAATATCTCTCAGTCTATGAAATTAGCGCCATCATTTTATCCACTCCATTGGGTTGAGATCTAAGACTCATATTGCCTCAATTCTCCACAGTCTATTTTAATACCATGTCACAATCCCGCCACAGTATTTAAAATGCAACTGGGACATTACTGAAGCCAGCTGAAAGCAATGGAATCCATTTTACCATGCATTACCCACCTGGCTAGTGCTTTACACATTAGCTGGAATGGGATATGAACTATAAGCAGGAGGCATGAGGGATCAGGTGCTACAGTGCAGCCAATTCATACTGGAATTTTCCTCCTGGTGCGTCTGCATACAGTAATATGAATTCATTTGTTAAAATGGCTATGAGGTGCTGAAAAGGTTGTCTGGCTATGATTAATACACCAGAAGAGTCATTTCTTTCTGTTATCCATCTACTGTGAATAGCTATCCAGGGGACCATGGTGGCCATGACAACACAGTATATCTTGGATAAAATACATTATGACTCAGTCCTAATTCTTAAATATGACTTTAAATTGCCAATTCATATCAAGTGCGAAAAAAAAACCCAACAATAAAACTACACAGAGACTCTGCCCCCTGTTCTATCTTCAGGAAATTACTGTCTAGGAAGCAAATGTGATTTGGAATTAATATCTAAAATACACAAAAGCCTAGTTTATTCCAAGCTTCATTAATTTAATTCTTCTTAAGTATAAACTGACATGGGATTAATATGAAAAGCCTTGACTTCAGTCACACATCCGTATTTCTGTGGCTGTCTCTATCAGGAGGCTGCACATCCCTGTGCTTTGACAAATGGGACCCTGCTGTCATGTTAGCACCTTTATTCATAGCCCTGACATTGTGCTGCTTTCTAACAAGCCATTACCAGAAGAGCCGTCTGCCTCTGACAAGACGCAGGAGCTCTAGATTGACTCTTCATCCTCATTACTGGTGTCTGGTGGTGCTAAAGTATCCAATCCTGCATCTTTTATCTCCATCCCTATCTCTGTATCCCTCTCTGTCATTTCACTTGATTTCCATTGCTTACGCTCTTCGAAAGCTAAGGGTTGATGCATCTGACTCCAACAGCATTGAGCCATGATGAAGCCAACTGTTAAATGACCTGTGCATTTTATAAGCGAAAGCAATCGAGACTGAAAGAGTTATGAAAGTGAGTTCAGATGTTAAATGAACTGCATGCTGAACATATAAACCCAGTAGTGCTGCACTCCAAAAAGGGCACATTTACAGTTCAGTTCTGTACAAGTTCTTGGTTAAATCAGAAATTCAGGACACGCTGGACCAAAATTGTTAAAGGGAGATTGAAAACTATGTTGTAAATATATGTTTTACACCTGGTTTTCAAATGTTTTAAGTTTTGGGTCATGTTTAAGAGTGTGTTATTTATTTCTCATGGATATAGTAATATATACAATTACTAATTAGCTGTAAAAAATGTAATCAGTAACCTAATCCATCCATTAGCTATACTGCTTTATCCATCTGGGTGGCGGGGAAGCTGGAGCCAATCCCAGCATCTTGGGGCGAGAGGCGGGGTACACCCTGGGCAGGTCGCCAG
>JAQQZX010000038.1:19275024-19295048 GCA_030068355.1 Notoglanidium maculatum | reverse complement strand
GAAGATGCTGGGATTGGCTCCAGCTTCCCCGCGACCCAGATGGATAAAGCGGTACAGATAATGGATGGATGGATGGACTTTCTTTTACTTTCTACCCTTAATTATTCTAACTTACTCTTGCTTGTTTATTAACTACTCTTACTTTCCTATTTGATCTTACTTGGTTGCTTACTTATTTTCTTACCTACTTAATGACACCTGCTTACTATTTGCTCTCACTTACTTTCATACTCTTATTTACTTGCTTACTTACTCATACCTACTTACCTGCTCTCTTAATTAACTCTTACTTAATTACTCTTACTTACATACTCTTACATAATTATTTATTCTTTCTTACTTACTTACTCTTACTTGCATAATTAATGACTTACTTGCTTACTCTTGCTTGCTTTCTTAATTACTGACTTATTTTCTCTTACTTACTAACTTAATTATTCATACTTGTGTACTTAATTACTGACTTGCTGACTTAATCTTACTTACTTACTTAATTACTCTTACTTGCTTATTTAATTACTGACTTATTTAATTACTCTTACTTTATTACTGATTTACTCTTACTTGCTTACTTAATTACGAAATTTCTGACTTAATCTTACTTAATCTTACTTTGTTACAGACTTACTCTTACTTGTTTATTAACTACTCTTACTTTCCTATTTGAGCTTACTTGGTTGCTTACTTATTTTCTTATTTACTTAATGACACCTGCTTACTATTTGCTCTCACTTACTTTCATACTCTTACTTACTTGCTTACTTACTCATACCTACTTACCTGCTCTCTTAATTGCTCTTACATATTCAAAACATACATATTCACTTTTATCCTAAGTGACTTGCAATTAAGACAGGATACAACTGAGCAGTCAAGGCATTAAGGGCCTTGAACTACATTAGAAGTGCTGGAATTGGAACTCATGAGCTTCTGATGAGTATCCCAGTGCCTTACCTACTAAGGTCCCACTGCCCAATGAAAATAATGTTGTATATTCTTCACTTAAATAACCCAATAAATCACATGGAATGAGTCACATTGTTATCTTTCTGCTTAGTGTAACACTCAGACCAGTTTACACTCTTAAAATCAGCTGAAACCATGGAGCAGTAATTGGTTATGCAAGGCACACATACACACTAGCTCTCTTAATTCGAATGGATCAAGGGACGAAGAATGGCTGCTTCTTTTATAATGATGCTGAGACTTGAGGATAACTGGCAGGCCAATGTGGCACTTCAGACTTTCGTCCTCGTTGTTGTGCATTCATGGAGTCAGGGTGATTTATGGAGCCAGTGTGGTGGAATACAGTCTGTCATTCTCGTTTACAGTTAGAAGAAGCTCTACAGTTGCCTACTTGTCAGTAAGAGCACTACACAGATCCTGATACCATGACATGCCATCTGGTTCTCAAACCATGGCCTTCCCAATTAGCAGTTTTTTAGTCAATATACTCAATATCACAATGATTCATTTACTTTGTATTTGTATCATTAGTGAGTGCAGTACAGTGAGGTAGTCTACATATATATACATGTGTATGCAGTACTGTATAAAGTCTTAGACACCCTAATGTTTTAATATAAATTTTGCCTTAGATTTTATTACACCTTCTGCATAGTGTTAGTAGGAAAAATTTTTAGACAATGATGTAATAGAGAAATGCTTGCATCACATATCATTATATAGTAGCATAACATAATAATTAGTAAACCATTTTTTAAAACTGTTTTTTTATATATAACATTTTTTGACCTTTTAAACCTTTTCATTTAATTACAGTGTTTCTTTACATGTGATTTTGGATTTACTGTCCCCTCTGAAAGTATTGGAACGGCAGGGCCAAATCTTTTGTTTTTGCTTTACAAAAGATATCAGGAAATGAAAGCTGACATTCTGATTTATCGTCCCATGTTGATCTTTTGATCGTCAAGCACAAATGTCTTCAGCGTATAGATTTTTATTGACCCTGCCGTTCCAAAACTTCCGGAAGATGCTGTATTTAACAATATGAATTATATTATATCATTCTTTTAATCACTCCAGAGTCATTGCCAATTGCAGAAGATGTCAAATTAAGCCCCTGTTGCTAGGCACTGCACTATGTCAATGCATCCTTGGAACCATGTTGGACGGATTGAGTTATATAGTCTCAGCACACAGGTTATGGAAAATTTCTTTTGTGCACTTTTCTGGCAACAAGCTATAGAAGGCAGCTGTCTGATTGGTTTTCCATGTTTCCATGTTGAAATCCATAAAAAGGTTTTGCTTATTCTCCTAATTAATCTCTAATTAATCTTAAAGGGAATGGAAATGACACTCTGATTGAAGGGTGGATTGCTAATATAATGGCAGATTTGCCAGGTAATAGGAAAGAACACTTCTCTGGGGGAGAAACGGACCATCTTCGGTAGCAGGATCCCACCAATAATAAAATAATAATCTTTTACATTGTAATCATTTTATTTTTAATCTTTTGCAGGTGTGTGTGCATCTGCACATCCCTGTTTGTAACAAGCAGAGTGTACAGGCATTGTGCACCTGCCTATGTAAGCGCATATTACTGTCTTGATAATGTGCTCTTAAAATAACAGTGAAATTTTTTCGCCATTGACTTCAGACCAGGTCTTTCCACTGCCTCAAGATTGAAATGCTCCAACAATGCACTCTCAATTTAAGACCAACACGCCCATGGGTGCTCAGATGGGCACAAGTGCATTTGCTATTTAAACAACATGGGAACTGGATGGGCAAATGACAACTGCATCAGCCTCTAACTAGCAAAGATAATTGCACTGCTCTTGGCGCTGCTTTGCCCTGGGTGTCAGATAGTGCCCGATGATTCAAGATATAATCTTTGGACTGAACATGTTCTCAGAATCTTATCTTTAGTAGTTATTAAAAATTGAGTTTGAAGTATTAAGTGGTAAGGGAGCAAGATAATCTGATGTGTTTACAGACATGCGTCACACAGACATCATATTATTCTGCTTATACTACATAGCAGTTGATTGCTTGAAGTATTATAAATATAAAACATGTAATGATTGAAAAATTGCTGTCTTGTGAGTAAAACACTTCTGGAGGTACTGATATAGAAAATAATGAGGTTATAGGCTGGTAACAATATTTTATTCCTTACATCTTGCATGCGATATAGATATAAATATGCATCGTAAACAAATCTACCTTTTCATATCTATGAGTCCGAGTACCAATATTTTGAAAGCAGTAAAATAAATGGAAGAGTAAATACAAATAGTGTAATTACTGTATTATTAATTACAAATTATGTGTTGTAATTAAGTACTAAATTCCTAAATATTTACTTAGGTTTACGTATTGATCATAAAATGCATTGCTTTATGAGAGTTGACATTTCTAAAATCATATCTGTCTATATTGGCTTACACTAATATATCAGTCAGTCATTACTGACATACAATAAACAGGGTTATTGTTTTGTAGCTGTAACTTGTGACATACTTTAAAGCAACATGGAAATGAAGCTCCTTGATATTTAGGATCTAATCCAGTGAGTGTCGATCCTGAAATATGCTGCCATGACATTAAGAGATCGCTCCTCAATGACATGGTGTGCCAAAATGTTTGTCTTGGTAATGCACACGGTCTGTTACTCACACTGCAAATCCCTTAATGCTCTCTACAGAAAGTCCTCACCTCTCTGGAGAGAAATTACCAGCAGCTGCTTAATGCTCTTGTGTAAACATCATTTGTGCAACTGATGGACTTTAATGGGATTTGTCCGCTATTCATTAAGCTGCAGCAGACATTTCGGAAATGCCTGCACCTTCCATATCAGCGGCTAATAGATGAATTCTATGAAGGGAAAAAAAAAATCTAGCGTCATGGTGCACATTTGGCAATCAGCAGCTCAACGCTCAAAAAAGTTGTACTCCTGCAAAGACCCAACTGCGTGAGTTACCCTGGGAATAAATGACACAGCTATAAGTACGTCTGAGTCATTCAGGTTCCTACAGAACGCCATCTGCAACCTACTGAAATGAAGCAGCATCATTGCTACACGCTCATGCTGTTCTTCCTGCATTAAGTCTCAAAGCTCCATGTTTTTAATTCTCTCCCGACCCATTTTTACTCCGCTATTACAGAGAGCATCCTCACTACTTTCGTCATTGTCTAGGCTCTCCGCTGAGAAAATCTGCATGGATCCCACTCATCCAGGCAATCATGCCTAATGCCTTCAAACAGGCATTGTATAGATGGTTCAGTGTGATCAGCATTATTCAATTAAGGCTCTGGGTTACTGATCAGGAGGTCAGGGTTCAAGCCCCAGTACTGCCAAGCTGCTACAGCTGTGCCTTTGAGCTAGGTCCTCTCTGCTCCAGGGGTGCTGAACAAGGGTCCACACTGTGGGGTTTTTTTTCTTGCAGAAAAGCGCTGACAAGGTGCTGGGAAGCACTTCAGGCATGTGTCCATAAAGCGTATAATTATGATTTCGAAGCTCTATATTTTATTTTAATGGCAAGTCTTTCATTCCTATTATACCACAGCGATTTCCCGACTGCATTTTTTACAGTTAAAGAATGTTATAACTTTTATCCGCTTATATGTAATGTTAATATTGTAGAACATCTACAAAACAAGGTAGTCCCTGATATCACTTATGTTAAAGCAGCTCTAAAGAAATATTTCACATGACCTTTTTTTGTGAAGTTAAGACAAACAAAAAAATGCAGTTTGTCATGTTACTGAGAAAAGTCCAAGCAATTCACAATGAAGACTTTCCCAGTTCTGAAAATGATCTATATTAGGTTTAACCAGTTTAGATGTAAATACCTTCTTCTAAGCTAACACAGTGCAGATTACAGAACTACACTTCTCACTCTTGTAACTACATGCATTTTACTGTAGTTGTCAAATAATTTATAGTTTTATATGCTGTAATATGAATAGCATAATAAGTCATGTGAGTATGCAGCCATAAATTAAAATTTGGTTGCTATGTGATTTGTTTAAGATATAAATAAATAAATAAATAAATAAAAACCAACCAATAAGTTTAACAGCCAGAACATTAACTTTGTAAACTTTCAGGGCATGTCTTTAGCTCTTTTTACACAGCCTTTTACGTGGGAATGTTGCGCTTGTTTTTATCGCCTCGCTGCTCTGTGTAATAGTGTAATTGTTAGTAACAAAAACGGACAAGATGTCTGTGTAAAAGTGAGATGCCTGCATCCCTGGCAGGACAGGGGTGTGATGTTTTTGACATAGATATTCTTCCTTCCAAGACCAGTGTAAATTCAAATTGTCTCTGTCTACAGCATGCCCTTCTGTCTCGAATCACTTCCCACTTCTTTTCAATTTCTCCTCCAAGCTATTTCCGTTCGCACAAACAGGCCGCTCGGCAGCTTTGCTTGCGTTTAAAGAGTAGTATAAATGTGCACGGTTAGCAAAAGCATCTCACCACTCAATTCACATGCTGTTATTGTTTTGAAAGCAGTGCCAGTATGCTCTGGGTAATTGTTTTTCCTATAGGTAGTATGTTATTCATACACTAGATGCCAGCACTCCATTGTATTACACGTCATGCCACTCACTATGTAAAAACATACATCGGCAGGGCTTTATGCTGGCTTTGTTTGGCTCAGTGTAAACAACCAAATCTGGTATAATAAAGGGTCTTCTTTATGGGAATATTGTGGGATCTCTGAGTGAAAAGGGCTACTGGATACATGACTCTCCCTGACTCTCGGAAATGTATACTTTTCTTATAGTTTCCTTGTAATTATTAAAATTTATAGTATTTCCTTTCAAATGACAGCAGCTCTGACAGTAGTTCCATTGCAAGGCAAAGCACAGGTCCATGTTAATTTGCTTGTTCTAATACATAATATGCAACTTCACAGTGACTTGGAAGGCAGAAGCACAACATGATCTAAACCTAATTATAAACAAATTAAAATAATGCATCATTATTTAACCAAAAAAAAAAAAGAAAGATACCATTGATGTGTTTGATATGATATCATACTCCTGATAACATAATTGATATGATTGGTTTGACTGGCAGCTTGGTTTGCCAGTAAAGTTCTGTAAAATTTACAGTAAACAACTGTAACATATTTCCAGTAAAGTGCTGTTGCATAATTTAAAATGCACATTGCATTTGCATGATAAAACTGAGCTGAAGATTCTTACTCAAGGACCCAATCAAGATAGTCAGGTGGTGCAGGGATTTGAACACACGGCCATTTTATCTGTGACATGAAACCTTAATCACTGAGCCACCACAACTAACTCAACCAGCTTGCATTCATTCAATGCAATCATTTAAGGGCAGTATTAGAAATAGATGAATCAGCTATTGCTGCAACGTGGTTGCCGTGGCTCAATGGTTAAGGTGTTGACTACAACTCTGAAGGTTGTGTGTCCAAATCCCAAAACTGGTATGTTTGGATAAGACTTTCAGCTCATCTGTAACCTGCATCAGCCAAAATGAGCTGTGCTGGCTTATGGGTTATTTTATATAACATCACGATATATAGCACTTTATTATATACAGTTGTTTACTTAAAATTGTACATTACTTTACTAGCGACCCAAGCTACAAGTAAATTATGGTAAAAATCTACAGAAATGTTTTTACTGTGCAATGATAGTGCTTTGCAACATTACATACATTTTCTAGTTTCTCTGTAGTTTGACAAGCTATGTATTTCTGTCTTATTAATTTCAGGAGAAAGAAAAGAAGACACTAGTGAGTGTTTATAACTGCTATAATGTGATTCTGGGCTTTCCACAACATTAAATGTAAATATAAATGGATAAAAAAGTAGTGAGTGCCATTCCTTAATTATTCAGAAATGTAACTATTAGCAATTTCCTTTGGTACAGTATAAGAGGAACAAAACACTACAGGACATACCGTTATTGGAAAACAATCAACTTTAATAGTTGTTGACTGTTTTTTTTTCTCTAGCAGCACACCCTGTCATGTTTTATTCCTTACATAATATTGTTTTTGAATGTTATAACACCTTGTCAGCATGTTACAATGGCTCCTCTAGAGATCCCATTGGCCTGGAAGGTTCAAGTCTCTTAATTTTTTCAACTCTTACATTTAAAAAATGGCTTTTGGGTCAAACTGGCATAATGCTTTCAGACTGAACAATGGCCTAAATAGACTGTCTGTTAGAATGGAGTGTGTCCTGGATGAGTGAGCTGAATTTAGTTCCATAGAGTTCTGCAAATGCTTCAAGCAATTCTCAGTGCGATGCTGCAATCACAGGAAATGTGTGAAAGACCATGGTCAATCATGCTGCTGACAGATTTACTTGATAAGAAGTTGGATCCAGGAAAAGGCTTGACATGTTATGTGGGAGAAAACTGGATTTTCAAGTATTATGTACAGTATTTATGTTGTTCAATGCTAAATTAGAAATTAAATTAAACACTGCTTATATAATGACCTATTTTTTCATATCTATTTTATCTAATAAGGACATTAATAGTCAAGATACAAAGTAGAAGAGCACGATTTCCAACCACCCCTTCCAACTAGTGCACACGCATAAATCTATTTATTTAGTAATGTCAAAGTGTGTGTTTAGTGAATAGTTTTAGAATGCATTGGCTGTCCAGGACATTGAACAAATCCAGTCAGGGTTAGAAAACATCTCTCAGTGAAAAGTGTTTGTCGTTTGTTATGTCGCCTTTGAGAGCAAAACCAAATTGTAGCCGGTGGCTCGTCTTTCTGTTACAGAGACAAACTGCCGCTTCAAGGCCACTGATGTTCAGTAGATGAGCCTGAAATGCGAACATCTGGCAATGCTGAGCTGTAAAATGTTCATCCGAGCCTTTTGGCCTAATAGCTTAATATTTCAATGCTCCAGCTTCAGCAATATAGAATATTGCATCGTGAAGCTGTGGTATGTTACACCCACATAATATACAGAGCAAGCCTCAGGTAGTTAACTACAAGCATCAAAAATAATAACAAGATAATAACAAGTATAACAAATGGTTGTACTGGCAATTAATACTCAATCTCAACTCTCGGCGTTTTTGTCCTTTTTCTGCTCTGTTTGGCAGGATGGAAAAACAAAATATGAACTGTCATTGGATTTATAATCATATCAAAATAGTTATCAATATGAAAGACACAATACACAAAATTTCTTCAAAGCTCAATGTTATATTTAAGTACATTTTCACTACATACATCAATATAAAATGAATATTAGTATTATTAGAATATCAAAGGTCCACTATGTAGGATTCAGTTGATTGCAACCAACTGAATTCCTCTCCTCTACCCTTCGTTCCAAGCATGTATTAGAATGCACAGTGGCCGTCAGGTGCCCGTAGTGTACTTCCAAGTACTTACATTCACACTAGCTTGCTTTTTCTGTGCTAAATAATAAGTATGATCCACCATTTTTCAAAATTTGGGTTCTCAAACTTGCTACCCAGCACCAATCACAACACTTTCTCTTATTTCTTCTTCCTTGTCTTCCTTTCTTCTTTTTCATCTTCCTTCTTGTGCTTCCTTTTACATTAATGGTGCCACTTGTACAAACATGAAATATGGAAAGCAATCTCTACGGGTTTGTGCATGCTGGGATACTTTAGTGGCGCAATATGGCCCCTCCATGGAAGTGAAACCGTGCCCTAAGTAGATATAAAGGGTCCATTTTAAGCTTACAAAAACAAAATAATTCATAGTTTCATGTAATTATACACTAATAAAAGCATACTATATTCCATTTCTAATAGATGTCCCTTAATCCTACACAGTGGCCCTTTAATAATAAAACCTAAGCTCTGTAACAAACTATTTTCTAATCACAGCTAAATGCAATTTTATAGTATATTTAAAAAAAATTTCACATATATTACTGAGATTATGTTTAAAATAAAAGTGTTTAAAATTGAAGAACTCTAGGCAACAATGATATTCACATTCCTTCTTTACACTGTATATCTATTTACATGTGAAAATAAATAATAAGTATGACGTTATATTGCTTAAAATATGCAGTTTGTTTAAACTGTATTACTGATGTATCAAAAAGTGATAGAATGACATTTGATAAAATCTCAATTCAAATGTGGCTTGTTGCACTTCTCCTCTGTCACTTGCCGCTGTCAGTGAATCCGTAAAATGCTTTTAGTAAGAATTATTAAATGTTTGTTTGTACTGGTTTGCATAAGGCTTGTTGCTAACATTAAAAATTACAACTGGACCACATACTGCTCAGATGAGATCATGTGGTTTAACACATATTAAAATATTATTTTCTTCCAAGTGATACATTTCTGCCTAACATGTAATAATTGCGCGTCACGTCTCTCCTTGTGCCGCACTGGCTGTAATGAAGTCTCTAGCTGAATGTGAAGGTGCTTACTTATGTAAATGAAAGTCAGTCAGATTGAGGTTGAGTAGAAAGTCTTGCTTTTTTAAACAGTTAATTAAAGCCAAGGGCAAGAGTCAGCAACTGAATATTTGATCTTTTTAGACACACAGATATTGGACTGTTTTTGTAGTGCACTTAACCTTCAGGTTATGTTTCAGTCAAATTTGATATTTGAATTTTCTCCATCATAATTATGGCTTCTTTCATGGCACTGGACTGCCATTAGATTTGATCTCATCAACTGGAATATAAATTGCAGAATAATGTTTTTTAATGATGGCCCTGGAATTGCCAGAAATAACCATTTTAATCATCCAGAAATACAAAAATGCATTTCATGTTGTTGTTAGAGGGCTTCATTTGTTATTTCATACTGTGATGCAGTATGAAAGAGTTGTGCTATTGGTCAATAATGGCAAAGGTTCCCCTGGAAGGCTGTGGCATCGTAGGTATTCAATCTTGCAATCTCTTGCTTTTCTATCTCATCACTTAGGAGAATAAGGTGATCATTGTCGTCAATCCCACAATCTCGTGTGTGAAGTCCACGAAGCTATGTTAATATTGTGTCTTGTTCTACTCAATTAACAGATACAAGTCTGTCAGCTGGCTGCGCACAGATGGGTTGGTATGACAAATTCTGATAACAGAATTACTATGAATAACGCATAAGGTGTTTTATTTGTTTGTGGATTTGGTGGGTTAGGAGCAGTGAAGTGTGACGGCTAAGCACTCATCTATGAGGTTTAGCGAAACACAAACACTTCTCTGCTTCAGAATGAACATATGTTGATGACATGCAAGTTAAGCCTCATTTGAATACATGTGGCATCAACATTTCACCCCATTCCTCTAAAAAAAAAACAGCAGGAGATGTAATTTGAGCCAGACTATGCTATGCCACTCCTATTTCATACTATATGTGTGAATTAAACATGAGTGTACCTGACTCCAGTGGAAGAAATGGTCACAGTCACAAAAACGTGAAACTGCAGGATTAGAAAATCAAATTGAATTCTTATCGAATGCTGGTACCAGGCTGGTGAATTGGCTCCTGGTCTTGAAATGTTGAGATGAATTGAAACTAGGAGCACATTGAGAATCAGCCTCAAGGGATGATTGCTACTTAGCAAAATTAGATTGACTAATAGGAGATTTTATTGCTTTTAAAGGTCATTTGTGTATTATCCAATTTAGAATGACTATCTGTGCTTTTTCATATGCATGTTGATTATAGCTGTTTTAACACTGCAGTGTACTTACAAATGAAGACTCAAGCAGGCTTCTATGTGTTGGATAGAACAATGATGATGTTTCTTGCACTGCTGCGGTTACTTATACTTTGGTGGTATAGCAGACTGGGCGTCTCGGACAGAGAGAAGTCAATCAAGTGTGTTCATTAGACTATTAAACCTCACCAATATAGGTCTTACTTTAACTCAGGACATGGGGTCCTTTTAGTCCTGATCATCTCTCTCAAACTATTTCAGGTAGTTTCTAATCAGTTTCTAAGTCTGATAGTCTTTGTTGTCAGTGATGCACAGCACAGACATGGTCTCATCTGCAGTCGTTGAATAAATGGCATTGTGGTTTGGCAATTGTGGTAACACAGACATTCAATTTTTTTTGCCACAGGATAACATTGCTGCACCAATACCACCAATTTTCATGTTCCCGCAGCTGTTCTGGTCATTTTCATCTCCCTCTGCCATCTTGCTCAATCTTTTTGCCTTTACTAGACATATACTTCAGTTGGAGCATTTAGAGGAGGACAAGTAGTAAGTGTAACAATCACGTAATAAGTGTGTGTGCTTCCAGGTGCAGAGTTTATGGATCAAAATGTGACACTAAGTTGTAGTTGGAAAAAACAAGCTAGGATTACTAATGAGCTAATCCAAAAGAGCAGGTAAATAGCACATGATAAACATGATAAACAGCCTGAGCTTCAAAATAACAGAATGCTCAGAATTGTGGTAAAGTAGGCAAGACTTCGCAAAGAGTAACCAGAAACCAGTGTGTTTCTGAATGAGGGAGTGAGCTGAATCAGGTGAGCTAGGTTACCCAGAAATGGGATAGTGCTCCAGTGATGGGGACCTCTAGTGGTGTGGAGTGGAACTGTCAGGTGTGACAAGTCTTTAAGTGCCCAGGAAACAGACTATACAATTGCAGATTAATAGGATTGGTCCAAGGAATCATTTGAACCAATCATCATCATGGATTAGTTGCTTTTCAGCACCATACCTAATTTGCATAGAATTGTCACATCTCATTTCAAATATCGCTTGTTGCACTGACATGTTGTTGCTTGCTGCTGTCATTGAAATCACCGTGCTGTGTCGTTCATATACATAGAAAATGAACTGTTGTGTCTGTTGCTGTGTGAACACAGGGTTATTTTGTTTGGAAAACCATTGCAATAATTTTTCATAGAAAAAAAACTGCTGAAAATTATTATTTTAGCTCATTTTTGACTGACAAGTTCCTTACAAAGTAAAACATTGCTGCACATTGTATAACTATTTTTCTAAATTCTTTATCTATCAACCACAACACTCCTACTGTAATCACAACAGGATCTGTCATGTTGTGGTTGTAGACAGGCATATATTATCACATTGTCATTGGATGTGATGTCTACTGATATGCTGTAACAGACAGGATTCTGTATCTACACACTCACATGCATTCAAATTACCTCTGTGCCTTTTATTAATAGCCTAAACCTCACACAGCCAAGGGAACATACAAGTGCAAATAAGTAGACATAATGGATTTACGCACAGACTACATTTACTAAGACCACAGTGCATAGGTAAGCATCCACAAAGGGGACATGATCTGGCAACCTCCGATGACCGGGTTCATTCATATTATGTGCCATAATCTGAACTCTTCTGGGGTAACAGCTGCCATCCCTGGGGGCATTATCATGGTTCAAGGATGACAGTGTGTATGTTCTAGTAAGCACACAAGTATTGTAGGCTGGAGAAAGCTGCCAAACACAAGCGGGAAGCCCTGCAGTGCAAAATTCAAGATGCCACAATAAGATCTCAGCCTGAGGCTTGGCAATCTGTTTCCCTGCTTTCTCCTCTCTTCCTCGGCTCTTATTCCGCCTCTCAGCTGTTCATTAGCTGACCATTGATGAGAGTGAGCTGGGGCTTTGGCTGTGTGCGGAGCTCTCGGGGCTGGTACAGGGTCGTTCTTGCCCTGAGTCAGTGTGACTCTCAGTAGCAGCGCAGGACCGGATGAATAATGCATTCATGGTAGTGTCACTCAGGGAACAATTGCACTGGTTAATATTCACAGCATGTGCATTCAGAGGCCCTCATGAAACACATTTATAGGAGCACAACCCTAACAGTATGTTGATACCATAAGTGGCACGTGTTAACACAAATCTTTTTTTTTTTAAAGGATTTCCAAATAAAAAGAAGACAGAAAGTCAGGCAGAAGCCAGGTCTGAGATTCCAATAGTACCAAAGTGTAGAATAGTTTGTCAGAGTTAACTGTCATTGGCTCCATCGTTATGTTAAATAACAACTGCTGATGTACTTTTACTTGTGTTGCTCTCCCAGCTCTCTATTTAGTATTATGATAGCCATGTTGATATGATATTTTTTTCCTGTCGTTTGAGATGTAGTAATAAAAGAAAGTGCTCTGGATAAAAAATTATACATAGATTTTCCCAAAGTTCTGCTGCTAAATATCATCTAAAATAAGTATTTGGCAAGTTAAACTATTACATGACATAGAGGTTGGTGATATAATCACCGTAATCTATGAAATGTGTCATAATATTAAGGCTCAATAGCAAAGTGCCAAAAAATTCATTACCACATTTAACAAGTTTTTTTTATTTATTTTTTTCATTTAATGTAATTGAAAGTGGTTTATTTTATTGTTTTATTTAAAAAAGAATTAAATGTGGAAAAGGGAAAATGAAACAAAAGACAACAAACTGCTTGTTACCATGAATCAAGTAAGTGATCAGTTATTAGATATCTGGGATCAGTATTGGACAGGTTTGTGAATTAGTTTGCCATGTGACCTTAATTAAAGGGAACCCCCAGCACACATGCCCGTGTGGGCCCACCGTTGGTAAATGTAGGTTTACTGTGGGCCAGTATGGGCAAGGGAAACCCACACTAATCCCATGTGGGCCCATAGCAGTTTTGCCCTTTGAGGCCCCCTGTGGTTAGCACATGTGGACTAGAAGAAAAATTCATATATTAATATGTAACTTATAAATATGTTTTTATTTTATTTAAATTGCATTTACTTTTGAAAAAATAATCTCTTCATGCAGATTTCTGTTTTGAATCCTCTACAACCTATTGAATGTTTTCAAACTCTGTTGTGCATAACAATTTGGAACACTTTAAATTGTTTTGAAAGTAATAAAAAAAGATGTTGTCATCATTAGTGGTTTTGCTTCTATTAAAATCTACATTATAATACTGTTATTATAATACAGGATAAAAAAAAATAATCATATTGACTCTTTAAGAAAAACAAAAAAGATCAACATTTGCATAATGATAGGTGTTCCCTTAGCCACTAAGCCAAAAGCAACACTACAGCCAAGAACAACACACCCATTTATATATTACATCCCCTGAGTGTGTTCACCTATTCAGTGTTAGCCCTTAATTTGTTTGCCTATTTATACTTTGCTATCTTGTTGTGTTTTTTTTTTTTTCTTAAGTCCAAGTATTGATTTCTGTGTTTCCTAGTTCCATATTCTGGCCTGTTTTTTCCTAGTTTCTGATTCTGTATTATGCTTGCTTACCTTACCTGCCAGTGTTTTTGACTCCCACTCTGCTCATAATACATTTTTTTGACTTGCTCAACTAAAGCAGATATTGAGTTTACGCACTTACGTCCTGTCTCTTCTCACTGCACCTTACATTGACAAGCTTTCTCCAAAACTGTCAACATCAATGCAGCATCGTACTTCTATTCTATTCTAATTTGTCCTTTAAAAGTTATATTTTTATGGCTTTAAGAATCATCTTGCTGCTTAAGGCAGTTGCATGTTTGATTTATAAAATGCAGTTTTTCTGCAGTTTCATCTATAAAGCTCACTTATTTCCAAGTGATGAATCTTTTGACCGCAGCTCATGACTGCATGTGTGGGGCGAGTGTGACTGGACACCTCGATAACATTTGCAAGTTGAAATACAAGCTCCATAGCTTCACATACAGAAGCTCTCTCGGCAATGCGCTGACATATACACGACCAGAGAACGGGCTAAAAATGGACACTTAGGCTCTCACATTCAAGAGAAACAACATAACACAGGTCTGCATGACATGTATAATAGCAGGCTTCTATGCTGCTGTTTCTAATGTTTGCTGTGTAATAGAATTGCCTAGAAAGGATGGCAGCATTACAGGTTGTGTTGAAATCCCTCAGAGTTTTAGCTCACACTGAGGCAAGCCATGAAATAATAATTGGACAAATGAGACTGACCTGGAAAGGTACCTGTTTCTGTCAGGAGCCCAAAGTATGCTTTAAACAGATGTTTACTTGTTTTCAGTGAAAAGCTTTTTTGTGCGGAATTGCTGAAGTCATAACGGCATAGATTCCATCATAAGTAATTCTCTCCCAAGTTTGCTAGGTTTGCTTGAAACATTCTGACACAAACCTCTGGCTATAGAACAACATCCATCAGTATTTTCCAATCATATTTCAGTGTTAAAGGCTTCCCTGAATCACCATCAACGCTTATGATAAATTTTCATATTTGCTTTTTAATTCTTGGGCATGTGTCATAGATTAAATGCTGAAAGGATTTATGACAGAAGTCACAAGCCAGGCTTATAATCAACACATCACAGCCAGGTAGGTAATCAAGAGCTTTGCAGCTTAGCTGTATCAGTATTTCTAACAGAAAAGAAAAGGCTGATCTAGTACAACTGATCTTATATACTGTATCTTCCTCTGTGCTTTGATTTTTGGGTTGTTTTTATCCTGAGACATGTGTTGCCTCTCTGGGTCAGACTGGGGGAAGGGCAAAAAATGTGATAAAGCTGTAATAAATGTACAACCACCCTATCCAGGCATATTTTCAAGTGCAACCTTTCAAATGTGTCTTAAGGGCACTGTTTACAGTTTGCAGTCATTACTGTACAGACTCGCCGTCACTCAAGACAAAACTTCTCCGTCTCAGTAATTGAGATGTCTTAATAAGATAATCTTATTTGGTTCATTATGTGATCATTAATTGAGCATATTGGAACAATTCATCATATTAAATCCAAAGATAGTTTGCATTGACTCACAGATTTATGCATATGAACATTTTCAGCTGAAATGCGAGTCTGCCTCACCAATACCTCAGAGCTTTGTGTGCTGCTTCATTGAAGACAATCAGTTATTTCTCCTCTCCGGGCTTAAGGTCCCCATCAACAGCCTATGCATGTGGGCAGCTTAAGAAATATCAGGTTCATTTTCCAGTGAACTTCAATATTACAGTGACAAGAGAAAGAGTCCCCAGTCTCAGACTGTAATAACTACCTGCTTATTCAGTGCTGCATATTTCTAACTAATTTTAAAAAAAATATATCTGTATATTACAACAAGACAGAAAAGCTCTCTTACCTTGTTCAGGCAGCTCTATTCTCTCCACATGCTGCTTCATTCATTCAAACCATCTCCTCTCTTGCCAGCTTGTTTTTCTTCCCTCCTTTGTTTCCTTTCAAATTGCAGACTGCATTCTAATCATGTCCTTATTTCTCTCCTGCTGTGAATGTTCAGAGTCAGACGCTGAAAAGCAGGATTCAATAATCTGATGTTCGTGGATGGAAGCTGCCGGTGTATTTTCCTGCTGTCCTCTGCTGGCATACACACGTTCTCTTTCTCTCCACACCTTTCACGACCAAAGACTAATGACAGAGGGATGTAGGAAAGAAGCAGGCATGACAGGGTGATGCTTGCCCTCTCTGTCCTTTTTTCTCACTCTCTGATTAGTGAGATGGCTGCGGCGGAGGCAGGCTGTCAGAACGCATGGAGAGACATCTGCGAATGTGTTTATATGGATCCAAAGTCTCCTCCTCGCTGAGGATGAGGAGCCCCCCCTCCTCCAGTTGAGATGGTCTTGCTAATGGCCTGTACCATTACAGCGTGTAGCAGGGTGGGCTGTCGCAAAGAAATGAGAAAGGAGGGGAGAGAGAGTGAAGCACAGGGAAAGGAAGAGAGAGGAGGGAGAAAGGAGGACATTGAAGTCTCTGTGGGGGGGTATTCAGATTCTGTGTGTGCATATGTGTGTAGGTTCTTCTCCTCCTTCAGCTCTTCCTACTCCTCTAATCTGTCAGGTTAATGCAATAATGAACTGCAGCTGGATTTATTTCTGGGTTATCCTCTCTATATATACACAATGAATGCTGACTATGTCAAGAGCACTTTTTAAATCCACGCCCAACCACCCATCCATTTACAAGGATGCTTCTTCAGGACTTCAGGAACATTTCATAGAGTCTATTTTGCAGGACAAAGCCCTCACCCATGGTCATGAGCTGTGGGCTTTGACCAAAAGAATAAGGTCTCAAGTACTGGTGGCATTTAATCGCTGAAGCAGGGTGACGTGCTTGACTATTTATTAAACTCTTGGAGTAGAGCCACTGCTTTTCCAAACTGAGAAGAACCGGTTCATTTGGTTTGGATACCTAACTAGGATGTCCCCGATCACACCCAGGTGGAGCTGTATCAGACACTAGCACTCATCAGAGACCTCAGGGCAGACCCAAGACCTGCTGGAGAATCTATATCTCACAGTTGGCTTGGGAATATCTGAGGATCCTTAAGTAGGAGCTTGGATCTGTTGCTGGGGGCAGAGAAGCCTAGACTAACCTTCTTCTGAAGCTTGCTGCCACTGTGACCCCCTGCAGGAAATTGGAAGGAACGAGACCCCAAATAAATCTCTCCAGTTTAAGAGCAGCTGCATTTCTGCCAGCACTGGAATTCTTAATCAAGTTTCTGAGCTATCACCTCCAGCAGCCTCATTGCATTGTTTCAAACATCTGATTTTATGCTCATGAATAATGCATAAACAAGCACAAGGTAATTAATCCTTAATCAATTGTTCCGTCAAGCACTAAGCTCTAAAGCCAGAACAACAGACCCCTTGATTTACAGCTGATGATACAGACTGCGGGGGAATATTTATCAGTGATTGGCCTCTAATGACAATGATGTTTATGGAAAACTAGCATGCCTAGTTCACCTTAGGTTATAATTATATAGGGATTTGCTTTTGTGGTTTATTTGTTCATAGAGGACACATGCACATCAAACAAGGATAACAGTTTGCATAGTAGACAGCCAGAAAGAAAAACAAGAGAGAATGCTCGTGGCATAGGAGCCACATCCAGGACCATCATAGACATGTGAGAGGGCAGTAACATGGTGAGGCATTTAGAATAAACACTAATTTTCAGTGACCCACCCACAGCTAATGTCAACATTTCTGTGCCTCACCCAGAAGAAAGGACATGATGTAAAAGTGACATACAGATAGCACAGGGTGGGTAAATAAGCCTTGATACCACAACTGGCTCACCAATTCTGGCCTCAGATCTTCTGTCTGAGAGGTCGATTGCTCATATGGAATTGATGTGAACTTAATCCTAAGCAGCTCATGTTAAAGGTCCACTATGTAGGATTCAACCACCTGAATACCCCTTCCTTTTCAAGTGTGTAATAGAACATATGGTGGTACCCGTAGTGCCTGTAGCATACTTCCAAGTATTTACATATTCTAAATAATATGGTGCACGGAGGTGCAGTGGTTAGCACTGTTGCCTCACAGCAAGAAGGTCCTGGGATTGATACCCGGGTCACCCAGGGTGCCTTTCTGTGTGGAGTTTGCATGTTCTCCACGTGTATGTGTGGGTTTCCTCCGGGTGCTCCGGTTTCCTCCCACAGTCCAAAGACATGCAGATTAGGTCAACTGGCTCCTCTAAATTGCCCATAGGTGTGAATGTGAGCGTTTGTGGTTGTTTGTCTGTGTTGGCCCTGTGGTGGACTGGCGACCTGCCCAGGGTGTACCCCAAGATGCTGGGATTGGCTCCAGCTTCCCCGCGACCCATATGGATAAAGCGGTATAGATAATGGATGGATCCTCAATTTTTCTAAATTTGGATTCTTAAACTTGTTAGCCAGCACCAGCAAACATTGATTCTTCTTTCTTTTTCCTTGTCTTCTTTTCTTCTTCTTTGTCATACTTTTGGTCCTTCCTTCCAAATTCATGCTGCCACTTGTGAAAATGCAAAACATGGAAGGTGCTCTGAATATATGAAATGAAACCTGAATATATGGAATGAAGTCTGAATATATGGAATGAAACTTGACGTTATCAAGGCACTAGCGCCATGTTGCGTTTTCGATGTTTAGGCTAATATTATTCCGAACTGATGGAAGAATGTGTCTATGAGTGAACCAGCACGAAATCCAGTAGTAGCAATACTAAGCAATGGCGACATAATTAACACTCTGGCAAATGCATGTGGGGATATGGGCCAAAAATAGTACTGCTAACTGTATTGAACACTAAATAGTACTGCTAACCGTATTGAACACTAAATAGTACTGCTAACCATATTGAACACTACGGAGCTGCTCAGGAGACGAAAAGAAAAAAATATCATGACCCTGTTTTAATATTTGGTGCCCACGATATATACGTTCCCTCATTTAACTTTACTAGTTTTAGTTCTATTGTGAGCACATTTTAATATGTCCTTGCCGTGTCCTGAGCGAGGCTCTGTACAGTCCTGCTCTACAGATGCAGCAGTTTATTCACTGTTTCACACAGAAGGCCGGATGCAGAAAACGCTGCTTTTGTGTCTTTTCCACTTTCGGTGAATGATAAGCAGGCAGTCACTTATGAAAATTTTCACAAAACATGTTGGTTAATTAGAGATCAGTCTCAAGTCGTGGGGAAGTCTAGTGTTGACATAAGAAAAAGCGGAAGAAAATAAATGAATGAATGTAGGCTATTACCAGCCGTTTGGGGGTAATTTCCTCTCATTTTCTGAATTCACAATCAGCACGATAATAATATGCCATTGTTCGCATTTTTTATTTTTTTTTGTCCATGTACAAAGTTTTTAGAGTGACACGTTCTTGCATCAGTACGGAATGATATTGGCCTGAAACAACATGGCACAGTATTCATTCCATATATTGAGGTTTCATTCCATATATTGAGGTTTCATTCCATATATTCAAGTTTCATTTAATATATTCAGAGTTGCAGTCCATATATTCAGGTTTCATTCCATATATTCAGGTTTCATTCCATATATTCAAGTTTCATTCAATATATTCAGTTTCATTCCATATATTCAGAGTATCATTCCATATTTTCAGAGTTTCATTCCATATATTCAAGTTTCATTCCATATATTCAGAATTTCATTCCATATATTCAAGTTTCATTCCATATATTCAGAGTTTCATTCCATATATTCAAGTTTCATTTAATATATTCAGAGTTCCATTCCATATATTCAGGTTTCATTCCATATATTTAGAGTTTTATTTCATATATTTAGAGTTTCATTCCATATATTCAGAGTTTCATTCCATATATTCAGAGTTTCATTCCATATATTTAGAGTTTCATT
>JAQQZX010000038.1:19253238-19274924 GCA_030068355.1 Notoglanidium maculatum | reverse complement strand
CATTCCATATATTCAGAGTTTCATTCCATATATTCAGAGTTTCATTCCATATATTCAAGTTTCATTCCATATATTCAAGTTTCATTCCATATATTCAGGTTTCATTTAATATATTCAGAGTTCCATTCCAAATATTCAGGTTTCATTCCATATATTTAGAGTTTCATTCTTTATATTCAGAGTTTCATTTCATATATTCAGGTTTCATTCCATATATTCAAGATTCATTTCATATATTCAAGTTTCAGTTCATATATTCAGAGTTTCAGTTCATATATTCAAGATTCATTTCATATTTTCAGAGTTTCATTCCATATATTCAGAGTTTCATTCCATATATTCTGAGTTTTCAGCCATTATATATATATATGTATAATTTCCTTAACGACTTGCCATAGTATGCATGTATGTATATATACAGTATCTCACAAAAGTGAGTACAACCCTCACATTTTTTGCACATTATATCATTTCATGGACAACACTGAAGATATGACACTTTGACACAGCGTAAAGTAGTCAGTGTACAGCTTGTATAACAGTTTAAATTTGCTGTTCCCTTATAATAACTAAACACACAGCCATTAATGTCTAAACCTCTGGCAACAAAAGTGAGTACACCCCTACTTGAAAATGTCCAAATTGTTCCCAAAGTTGTGAATATTTGTTTGGCCACCATTATTTTCCAGCACTGCCTTAACTCTCTTGGGCATGGAGTTCATTAGTTCCAGGTTGCCACTGGAATCCTCTTCCACTCCTCCATGATGACATCATGGAGCTGGTGGATGTTAGAGACCTTGCGCTCCTCCACCTTCCATTTGAACATGCCCCACAGATGCTCAATAGGGTTTAGGTCTGGAGACATGCTTGGCCAGTCCAGCACCTTTACTCTCAGTTTCTTTAGCAAGGCAGTGGTCATCTTGCAGGTGTGTTTGGGGCTGTTATCATGTTGGAATACTGCCCTGCGGCCCAGTTTCCGAAGGGAGGGGATCATGCTCTGGGATGACAGCCATGCAGACCAATTTGATGCAGTGTGCAGTGTATGGTCTGAGCACTGACAGGCTGACCCTCTACCCCTTCAACCTCTGCAGCAATGCTGGATGTGACTCTGAGCACGTGCACTCAACTTCTTTGGTCAACCATGGTGAGGCCTGTTCTGAGTGGAAACTGTCCTGTTAAACCACCCTATGGTCTTGGCCACCATGCTGCAGCTCAGTTTCAGGGTGTTAGCAATCTTCTTATAGCCCAGGCCATCTTTATGTAGAGCAACAATTCTTTTTTTCAGATCCTCAGAGAGTTCTTTGCCATGAGGTGCCATGTTGAACTTCCAGTGACCAGTATGAGAGAGTGTGAGAGCGATAGCACCAAGTTTAACACACCTGCTCCCCATTCACACCTGAGACCTTGTAACACTAAAGAGTCACATGACACAGGGTAGGGAAAATGGCTAAATGGGCAAAATTTGGACATTTTCACTTAGGGGCTGTGTGTTTAGTTATTTTGAGGGGATAGCAAATTTACATTGTTATACAAGCTGTACACTGACTACTCTACATTGTATCAAAGTGCTATATCTTCAGTGTTGTCCCATGAAAAAAAAAAGATATAATGCAATATTTACAATAATGTGAGGGGTGTTCTCACTTTTGTGAGATACTATGTATATATATATATATATATATATATACAGTATATATATATTTGAACCCTTTTAAAGGTTAAAAGGTTCATCACAGAACCTCTTTTTGAAGGGTGGAAATATTAATCATCCAAAGAACCTCTGAAGAACCATTTTTTTCTAAGAGCGTTCCCAGATCCCATCAACAGTTACGAATGCAAAACAAATATCCATTGAGAATATACAATGCATAGAGAAAATGGTTATTTGGACAGTTTGGACAGAAAGGATTTTTTGCTACATGGTTGTACATGAAACTGTCACTGATAGGAATCAGGGTTAGATCCTTCTTCATAGAACCCAGTTCCTTGCAGTGGGATGAATTGAATGTTCTAATCATTTGCTTTGTTATTGCATTTCTACATAAAATCCTTTAAAGAACCTTGTGTGCTGGAATGGTTTCTATTCTGAATTGTGTAATATTTAAACAAGATATAACTGAGGTCTTTGTTTTAAAGGTAAAAACTATAATGATTATTCAATCATACATAATTCTCCTTTATTTTCAACACTTTCTGAAGTACCCTGTAGCATCTGAGCTGGAGATACAGTGCATGCATTGTAGGAATAAACGGCCCTTCTCAAAGAGGAGCCAGTTAGTGGGCTGATGCTGTAAATGCCAGCAAAGTGAACCCTCAGATAATCTAGCAACCTCATGTTGCATTTGTTCGAAGAGCGCTATATAGTATTTTGGAGACGACTTTGTTATGGCTTTTAGTCTCCTAATGTGTCTATGTGAGTCACTGATCTGTGTGTATCAAGGCCATGGGGCTAAAAGCATTAAGGTTCTCTATAAAAAAAACTGGTTTTGGGTGATCAAAACATTGTCATTAATAATAAATGACATGGTAAGTGTAATTCAGTGACACCATTAGTATAGAATCTGATATGATGTTGATATAGTGAGGTTTTCCATAAGAGACGTTCAGTTAATATCTATGGAAGGAATCTCCAGTGCCAGTGCTTTCAAGTGTCAGGGGAAAGTCTTCAGAATTAAGGGTTTTGTGCTTTCCAGCTTCTCATTAATATGACCTACTTGTTTTTTTTTGGTCTTACTAGTAATATTTCATGGTAAGGGAACTAATAATAACAACAATAAGTTATACCAGGAACTAGCTATAAATGCATAAAAAGTATGATATGTTCATTAATAAATTTCAACAGTCAGCAATTTGGGACATGCTGTTATTCAAAACGAATCAACGTCGGGGTGGTAAGAGTAGCTACACTTCTCATCGGGCTGTATCACGCTGATTATTTTCATAGCACACACATCACACCACGTCCAAAAGTATTTAATTTCTTACATAACATACTATAAGTGGCAACTATTAAATTCTAGTTTCTTTCATTGGAAATTTTCTTCTAACACACACTCACATACATATGTGCATTACCTATAATGTGACAATTAATGATGCATTTTTAATTAAGTGATGAGAAATTTCATTGGCATCTGAAACTGCTTATGAAGACAGATCAAATCTTTTTTTTTCTGCTACTTCTGACAGTATTGAGACTTGTACGGCTCATGTGTGTGTACCCATCTGTTTTTGTATAGATAGTGGCCAGTTTAAACAGATCGAGAAGAGAAAAAAAGGCCTGATTAGCAGTTACGATATAAAGATATCACAGAGTTGTGCTGAACATGAGCCATCTATTGATGGCAGCCACAACCTTATGATGAGCTGCCCAGCCAGCAAATACAAGACATCAAGGATGGAAAGTGTACATAAAGATTAAGTCATGGAGCATCGCTGTGTGTATACGTGTACATGGACAGCATGCAGCAAAGGCCTGGGGACATACGTCTATCTGAATGACATAGTCTTGCATATGAGTGATTAACAATTCATTCAAGTGGGATGATTATAAGCTGTCGGGGTGATACATAGGCGAGTGTGAATTTCAGTAATATCTTCCATGATGGTGTCTTCAGCCTTGAGCTCTGTCATTACAGAGTCGACAACACAATTTCTGCCCACTTCCTCTCTCTTGACACTGGACAGAGATGGTGAAAATGTTGTGTAAAAATGCATGATGTCCATAATTTTCTGGTGTGAAATACTCATGCAGAGCTTTGAATGCTGTAAATGTATCAAGTCTTAATGAACAAGGGCAACTTTGTACTATTTAACTGCTTCAAAATCCTCTAAACTGTTTGATGACTTGCTAGATGATTCAATGTCACTGAGTTGTGTTTAAAGCATTAGTTTAGATCCAGTTTAAGAACATGGTTTTTGGTACTCATCGATTCAAATAGCAAAACAAGTATCTTACTTAATATTAATCAATCAGGGACGTAACAACATTTATGTCTTTTTACTTCGATTTATGTTTCTCTGGTTTAAATAATGGCCAAGCACTTACTCAACTTAGCTCACTCTTTTATAATGTTAGTTAGTTGGTATTAAATGAAGTGCATTAGCTAGCTACATTAGTTACCTTGGATTGAGTAGGGTTTGGAGTCAAGAGTGGGTTTTGTTTCCACTTTTTTTGAATAATGATTCTCTACCACTGTAAGTAAAAAGTAAGTAGTGGCTGAGTGAAATATCAAAAGCAAAATATTTAGTAAGGGATTCTCTTATTTTACTCACCTAGCATGGTCACATTTTCTGGACTAGCCGGTATTTGCTGCAGTATATCGGTGTGTGCTGCTAGCATTGAACTCTTAGGCCTGAGTTTTACGTTTAAGATGGTTTATCACTTGTATTACTTTATTACTTGTACTATAGTTCCTCATCTTGATATTTTCCATTCCACAGTTTGCAATCTGATTTGATTATTATGATTAATAGGGAATTAATTATAGATATGAAACACACTATTAAAATTTACCAGATGTTCGTACAGGCTTGCTTTTTTTTTGGAGTAAAGGTGAATGATATCAGACTAATACAAGCATCGGCATTAATGCATCCCTTGTTGAACTGCCTTTCACAGTATTGTTTGCAAGAGCAATGTCATTTTTTAAAACATTTCAATTTGTGGTAATTAAAAACTTTGATCTACTGAACATTTGCTGTGTAAGATATATGAATAAGTTTAAGTAGGAAAAAACTAATGAGAAGAAAAAAAATGCTCACAAAAAAATCCTGATTATTATTGTGTTATTATGTTAATCTTATGCTGTTGTAATTACTAAGCTCCTTATTTAGTAACTCCAGTGAATCCTATAGGAAAGGCAAGTTGTATGAAAGCGATTGATGTAATACTGTGTCCACCAAAAGTTGTACATATTGATGCATATTTCTAATAGTAAGTTGGATCCTGTTATCTCTGGCTTGATGTCTCCTTTCAAAGGTTTCTCTTAGGAGAAACCTTTTTGGGCTCAAAGGAGACCCCTGAAGTCTCTAAACCTCTCACTATGGCAGTGTTTCCCTTTTTTCCCATTTAAAATATAAATAAATTCACCACATTCACATGGTAGATTGAAGAATTTTTTGATATGTCTTTGCTTAGAGTACATCTTATTAATTGAGTGGTAAATCACAAGGAAATTATATAAGTTTTTAAGTCACCCAGTTTGCACTTCTGTGGCTGCATAAGGTTTTCTTTTTAAGTGAGATCAGTTTCCAGACATTCACATGTGCAGCCATAATTTTTACCTATTAAGCAAAAGCAAAACAAAGACATCTATATCCAGTCTCTGTCTTGACTACACACCGACATTACCCCATGTCTCAAGTCATGTTTAGGCAATGTGGGTAGAAAACTGGGCTGCACTTGAACTACTGTTTTCTTAGAAAACATACACATGTTTTTGTACTGACCCATAAAATCAGACTCAGTTGGAGCGTTGCTGATTCGAGGCATCCTCAAATCTTCGATTGACAGTCGCTGTGTATGTGAGGAGGCAGACCGTCTGGTAACCATGGGAACAAAAACTCAGCCCAACTGCAAACCACAGTTTGGCAAGAACCATGGATTTAGGAACATAAAGAATGACACTGTTAGTAAAGAACATTGTGTGCATTAGGCAGAGCGTCATCTCCAACACTTCAACATTTTTGTCGTCTATTAAAGAACAAATATGAAGAAAATGGGTTCTTATATTCTTATTTTCTGAGCATCTGACTCACTGCATTACTTCATTATTCTAAAGCAGACATTTAGCATGAGAAAGTAATGACCTCTTTTATAGAAGTAGGCCAATAAATGGAAGGCTGGCACTTACATTAATATCTGATTAGAGCAGTGGATGCTTTAGTGCTTTTTGTGTGTCTTCTTGCAACGTTCACCTATAAATCCAAAGGATTCTGAACTAATATGTCTGATTTCATTGATGCTAGAGTGATTTAGCTGGTAATGAGGACAACTGGACATTGTGTCTTTTATAAAATAGGAACAATTGCCAATTTTATTTTATTTTAACCTCAGTTTGTGGACTTACCTGAATTTCGCTTTTTTTTTTTTTTTTTGTTGCTATTTTCCACCACCACAGCTCATTGTCATTTTGTCGATGAAACAACTCAATGTTTTGTTGTCATTGCTTTTAAAATGTTTAAACATTTAACAGTTAAGCAGGTTAAAAGGCTAAATAATATTTAAATGTTACAATTTTAAAAACATTGAAATTTGTTTACAGGTTAATACATTAAAATCCTAAAATACTGCTATGTTAACCCAGCTGGTTGCTATAGTGTTGCTGTTATGGGGTCCCAGATGGTTGTTATGGTGTTCCCAGGAGGTTTCGATATAATCCCAGTTGGTTGCTAAGTTGTAGCTAGTTGAAAAAAACATACAAAACAAAACAACCTCAGCTGGTCGCTAAGATGCTAACTGGTTGCCATCATAGTCCAGCTGGTTGCTAGGTTTCCAGTAGATGAATTCATGTGATTTAAATTGTCTTTAGTATAGCTGAATGATGAAAAGCACAAATTTAGTGAAAGCATGCTCAACAAAATGGGGGGGGGGAATGTACATGTAATTCCAATCTTTCCCAAAAGCATAGGCACCCTAATCCTGTATGGGATCTATGATTCTACCAAATTTCGTGGCCCTGTGTCCAAAATTGTGACCTGTAGAAAATTTTGGATTAGAATTGTAAGAAGAAGAAGAGGCAGAAAGTAGAGAACAGTACATTGGCTTTGTCAAGCCAACATGATTAAAATTTAAACTGCATTCAGCTTTAGTATATTAATTCATTATGAATATAAAACTATTTTTCCCTAGTGAATCACTGAGGTGATTAAACAAAAAAAAGAGATGATTTGAGTTGTGCGCCATTCACAATAATTACGATAGTGCTGTTTTCAGGGGCCGTTATTGCACGAATGTAGTCAGCGGTGGCTAAGTGGTGTGTCCTCATAATTAACCTCCAGCAACTAGGCTGAAATAGAGAGGATGGATAGCATCATGAAAGAATGCTAGAGTTAATCACGATCACATGAACTAGCCTTTTATTTAGTAGTTTTGATTACTATTGGCAAATGTTTTGTCATTCTGTAACTTCCTGCCATCTCCCAGTAAAGGACAATGTTCTATTCATTTAATTAGTTATCATTTGCAAATTCAATCATACAAGCAATGATTTAAGCAAGACATTTGCTATATTCAAAAAGATCGATTTTACGTGCGCTGTCTTTGCTTGCATCAGAATTTCCTGCGTTATTTAAGCAGTGTTTGAGTTTTGATGCTGTCACCTTCCCCAGATGAAAATCACACCCTACTCCAGCAAATTACACAGGCAATCATTTTTGATTTGCGTTTTCATTCAACACAATATGCATTCAACATTGCACCTGGTTAAATCCAGGAAACATGACCGACTCTCAATTTAGCCCTCATAGCCTTTAGCCCTGGCCGTAGCCTGCTGTTACAATTTAGTGCCGCGTTAACAATTGATATCAATAAAAATCATTCAAAACAAACAACATCGCATCACTTGTGCTAGTTATATGGTCCCAGTTCACTGACTTTAATAAGAATAGAAGTCTTTTGAACCATGAATATACTGAGTAACTCTGGCATGCTCACTGGCAGCCTCATTTTCGGTGTTTTGGAGAGACAAAATGAATATATGACGCAGATTACAGATGCAGATGGGGCAGTGTGTCATCATTCCTCTGCAAACTGCTCCTCTCAGCCATTTGGTATTACAGCACCGCTTATTTAGGGCTTTAGTCAAGCCGGCATTATCAAGTCTAAGACAAGGACTTGAGAGTCAGGGCAGGGTCTTAAAGGGGTTGAGAGCAAGTCTATATCAAGTCCAAATGAAAGCAAGACTGACAGCTTAGAGTCTAATAACCATGAAATCCTTGAAAAGGCCCAGAATTTGCTTCAACTAGTTGGCTTCATTCATGCATTGCACCAGTGATTAGACTGCTTTCTAAAACAAGGAATTCTTCCTTGTAAATCTTTGTGAAAGACAACACAAACTTTAATTTTGCAAATGTCTCAAGACTGAACTCAAGTCCTGGACCAGATTTGAGCCCTACAGTCCTATGCTCAGGAAAGGTAGGAATGGACTGTACTGCTAAACACTTTGCACTGATTTTGCACTTGAGCACTATAATAAAACATTTCTGAACTTAGAAGTTCAAAAGGAGTCAAGTCTTGCCTGATCATGCTGTTGCTTTACTCATATATAATGCAGAATTCCAATAGACCTGTCCAGGATTTGCAGATCAATGTATAGTGCCTCCAGAAAGCCAGAAAGTATTCCCCCCCCCCATTATTATTTTGTGCTGCATTGCTACATTAAATAAAAAAATAATCTGCTCTTTTCGACGTGACTCTCTACAGAAATAAAGTTATATAAAATATTGAGAAGTCCTCCAAATAATTTAAGAAACTTTTTTTTTTTTTTTCAAATTGCATGGTGAATGTTGATGGAAAGCAATTTTTAGGTAATGACAGGTTTGGATGTAAGTCTGGGCTTTGGCTTGACCGTTCCAAAACACAGGCCTTTTTTCCCCAAGCCATTCCTTTCTACCTTTTGCCCTGTGCTTTGGCTCATTGCCCTGTTGGAACATATATTTTCAATCTAAATGCAGATTTCTGTCTAACTGAGACAGGTTCTTCTCAACATTTTGTTTATATTCTATGTGGCTCCATCCAGGTTGGCCGTGTGATTTCCAGTTCCTCCAGCTGAAAAGCAATGCAAATGCAAAATGCTACCACCACCATTCTTGATCATGGGAATGGTGTTACCTGGGTGTTCTGCTGTATTTGGTTTGTGCCAAATATTATACTTTGGCTTTGGAACAAATGCTCAACTTTAGCATCCTCAGACCACAAATCGTTTTCTGAAAGCTTTTCTAACGTAATTTTCTAACATGGATTTTCTTAGAAGTGGCTTCCTTCTTATCACTTTCCAATAAAGGCAAGATCTGTGAAGAGCTTATGATATTGTTGATGTCTGACCAGGTTCTCCTGTTTCACACAGTGAGATCTGTAACTTCTTCAGTGTTGTAACTGGCTTCTTCTCTGACAATTCCACCCTTCTTTCCTAAGCACTCAGTAAGGACTGATCTTGGTAGCGTCTGGGTTGTGCCATATTTTTCCCACTTTGATATCATGGATTTCACAGTACACAGTAAGATTCAAAGCTATACTGATGTTTTAATAACCTTCTTCATCTTTTTTTCTTCTTATAACAACTTTATCTCAAAGTCTCACTGCAGTTCTTTGGTCTTCATGCCACGAGATCTGTCATCTCCATGATCTGATCTCTTGTTTTAGCTGTGAAACTTGTGAGTTATTTATTGTTCATGTATGCAATTAGTCTCATGTGGAGAATATTAACAAAATTATACTGTTTTTAACCTATTGAGGGTGAGCTTTTGAAAATAATTTTATATATATATTATTTCTGTAGACAGTCACTTCTTCACATTTTTGAACGGAATATAATCCCAATCTTATATATTTAAAGCAAAAAGATAAATAATTACTGTTTTGGGGGGTACATTCTGCTCATTCTTCCAAATTCAATTTAATTCATATATTAAATGTGCAAAACACAAATATTCAGAATATCTGAATATTTAGAATTAGGTAAATAACTTTTATATGCATAGCACAATTTTTCCCCAAGATTCAAAAAGCAGCTTTGCAGAAACACATATATTTTAACAATGCAAAATTTCTTGAAAGGACAATAACAGAAACCTGGAGAGAATCCAATGCCTTTAGCCATCAATGACCTAATGATCTATACAAGAGGGCATCTATTTACAGATAAAGTCAATCCACCCTGCATTCACTGATCACATGGGTCAGTTCAGAGGCAGCTGGTATAAAAGCACTGCAAACAATAACATCTTAGCAAGTGAAAATATCTGGAATATAATCAAATATATTTAATATTTCCATTGATAAGAAAACAGTAAACCAAAATATGTTTATGAACCCATTTCTAGACATGTTTACTAAATTCTAGCATTATATTTTATCATACTATTGGCAGATAATTTTGCTTTTTATTATACAAATGCTTAAAATTAAAAATTGTCTGCCAATATAACAAAACCATTTCAAGCTTGAAATTAATTACTAGAAAATTGGTTTAATAATCTTATATATGGCTTAGGGTATTCTATATAAGGAAATAATAGATATGACTATATTCAAGGAATTCTTCACTTGGTAAGATGTAATTATTTGCATCAGCAGAAAAGAGCTAGCAAGGCTATGTCTCCTGTCTTTCAAAGATTAATAAAATAAAAATAAAATGCTTTAAAGCTGATGCTTTATGAAACCAAGTGAAACAGCACCACCAATGGTTTTACCAAAGTAAAATACACGTAGTGGTGTGAAGATGAGAAGCTGGGGCTGATTTCTTTCTAGCCCAGACTGTAGATTCATGCTGCTGATCAGCGACAGTCCTGTGAAACACAGCTAGATTTGATCTCCATTTGTGTTGATATTTTTCAGTCCATGCCGCTGATGCATCTGTAACATGTAATTAGAAGTGAAAGACAAGGTGCATGTGAAATAAAGTCATGGGTGCAATGAATATAAAAACACCTTTCAAGGAGACACTAAAAAAATACGCACCAAATTCCAGCAATTGAATATATAACGTCACCAGTGTTTCTGTTTGTAGAATTTGGCACTGAGAAATGGATAAAGGGTAATTAAGACACAAGGGCTATGTAAAAAAAAAAAAAAACACAGTGGTGGTGTGCTGTTATAGGGGCTGTAGCATGAAATCAAGCAGAGTTATTGTTACCATCCCAAAGTTGAGTAAAATATGATAAGTTGCACTTTTCATGCTTCTAAAGTTATGTGTAATGTTGTGGAAAGTGTGAGAAACATGTTTCTGTTATCACTTAACGTCTGTTAATACATTAAAACAGTTATGATCAGTTGTTCCCTCACCAGCTTGTCTTTTTTTCCTCTCAATTTTAATTAATAAGACCAAACACTGCAGCTTGTCACATTACCAGGAAACTCCAAAGAACTCCATTATTCTAAAAGTTCTAAAAAAAAAAAAAAAAAGTTTTAGCTTCGCCTCTGACTGGACAGTTTTTTAAATCCATTTATGTGGAACATCTGCTATACAGCTCCTCGTATAAGTTACTATAGAAACCAAAATATATTCGAATGACCACATTAATATAAACCTGTGTTTTGCTTCACAAGTAGTGGGACTACTAACAGGGCTGCTATAATCAACACCTTCTAACCAATCAGAATTGAGCATTCAGTAGGGCTGTGGTATAAAATGGTTATACTCTAATGGTACACCAGCAGGGACAACCAATAGGTTCTGACAAATGGACAACAGTAACTGTGTAGCTGAAAAATGTATCTACTGTATAGGAAGCCCCATTTCATCAATGGCATTCCTGGCCAAACTATGAAGTATCTTCTTCTCCGGAAGCCACAATGCAAGGCTACAGTAGCAAACAGTCCTGCATTGTATGAAAGTCAAATATTATGCCAGGAGAAATCTGAACAACTGCAGATCACATGGCAAGAAGGGGTGTTCAGCAAGTAATGTGGACAAATATCATTTGTCTCGCACGTAGGTTTAGTTTGTCTTTAGGGCGTGTTTGTACTTTTGCTGTGGGCATAACATTTTCACAGCTGGATCTTTCCCTGATACATTTCACAGCCCACTGCTTCATGTCACAGCGGTCCAAATCACACAGCTGGACTGTCAAAAAAGATACTTTAGTGGATCAGCATTGGGTAAATACACAGTCTTACCAACTACAGTAAAATTCATAAGGCGCTTCGTCAGACACGTGAAAATGGAGTCACTTTCTTATCGTACTTATGTTTGATTTTAAATATCTGTAGTTTACTTGTGAGTTTTTTTTTCCAACTAATACTTTTGATCTTGACTTCCTATATTTCAAAAGCAAAATCCCTACTTCCTTCTAACTCACTTACTCAAACACTACATCACTACATTGCTTTATAATCATATGTTAGCAAAGTTCTTTTAGCATTAGACAGCATCAAGAAGTTGGTCTAAGTTCGTAAGACATCTAAACTTTAACATGTTACAGCAAAAATGAGACTTGTACGTGCTATGTTGCCTTTGTATTTATTACAGATCTTTGTCTTGTGACAGCTAGCGGTTAGCATTCAGCTAGTTTGCATCAGCAGAGTTATCATGCTAGCTAGTATTTGAGAGATTAGCAAGAAAACTTGTTAGTTATCCTTCGCTATAGATCCCATTTTTATTTGTTTATTTTATTTTTTTTTTTTTTGTATGAAAGGAACACTAATTTAGCATCAGTAACTAAAATTAGTGAGTGATTAGAGGCAGTTATTTTTTTTCTGAGCTATTCTTCTCTACTTTTACTTAAGTGAATAAATTGAAGTTGTACCATTATCACAAATATACACATTTAGATTTGTAATTGCAATTAAATTTACTTAAACAAAATACTTTTACTGCTTCTGGTTTCAAACACGTTTTCCAAGACACAAACAAAAGGTTTGAAGGGATTTTGACATTTACTATAATTTGTGTATTTCTTCACACAATTCTATTCAGTAGATATTTAAGGACACGCATCAGGTAAAATCAAGTTACTTGACTAAACCTTAATGGAAAATACTATTTAAAATGCTTGAAAAAATTTTAAATGCTTGAAAAAAATTGTGTATTGCAGCAAAACCTGCTCACATAAAATCCTAACTAATAACTTAATCCAGGTATAAATGAAACAATTTTATCCTACCTCAAAAAACGCCTACCTCATTTAAGCAACCACTTAAAATAATTGTTTGACCCATCATTGTTTTTTTTTCCTTACTTATACTATAGCATTACATACTATGTCTTTGATATTACAATAGCAAAGCGACATTTTTGCTTAAACGGAGTACTCATGTTCTCCAAAAACCTTTTATAGTTATTAGCCTTCCAGACTCTAAATCATATATTGTTCTCATCGTGTCACTTTTCAGAGGAGTGTCATATTGATTTAAAGCAGTACAGTCGATACGATCTCAGATCATGTTGCAGAAATGACCTACAATGTCTTTGGCCAAAATGCTTTCCTCCATTTTGTAGAGCTTTCACACACATATCTGGATCAAGCCTAGATAGTGATTGTGTATTTCTTCACGGAAAATCACTGTCAGCTTCCTGTCTTTGCAGCCTTTTGTGAAAAGCCAATGATACTTTCGAAATGGCTGTGTATTGTCCATTTATTCCCATTTCTCTCTGAGGATTGAAACAAAGAGAGATTTATTTCTGCAAGTGTGAAATTATCATTTCTTACCATGGTGATGTTATCGCTTTGTCTTGTTCAAACTGAGCCTCAAGTCTATTATGATGTCCCCTTCATGTCCTTTTGTCTATTTATATAAGACTTAAATTTATAAAGTGTAGTCATAGTCTGGATAAGATAATAGAAATCATGGTGGAGCATGTGTCATCAGACTCTTTAAATCAAAGTCTAGGACTGAAGAGGCTTCCTGAGCTCTCCACGGTGTGTCTTCTTCGTTTTAGATCGTTGTCTATCTGAAGCAGCTCCGGCTTTGATCAGTGGGATGACAAAGAGCCACATGGAGAGAACAGTATCTAGGTGTTTTAAACACATTTTATGCTTCAAATGAGTCATTACGTATCAACCAGAGCCAGACCTGCTCCTTCGCTATGCATTTCAGAAAAAGGGAACGTGCAAAGAATGCGTAGAGAAACGTCCAGGAAAAAACTTTAACTGTGTAAAAATAGAATGTCCACAAGCGTTACTGTGGCACTGTCAGAATAGACACCGATGTTTTTATGATGTTATAGATCATCAATTACATAGTTGCATTTAATAAATGTATAATTTATTCATAATAATAATAATAATAATAATAATAATATGCATTTGTGTTTTTATGTGTAAGGTACATTGAAGTGGAGAAACCCTACTTAAAGCTTTTATGTGGAACCCTACCTTTTTATTTTAATTTTAATTATCCAGTGAATCCTTAAAGAACTGTTGAAAAACTGTTGGATAAAATGGATTGTTTACATTCTAAAATCTGAATGACTGTGAAAATTAACAATAGAAGAAAAAAAAAACCTTACATTGAAAATTTATATCTGGATTTCTGTAACGCTGCTTTGTGACAATGTCCTTCATTAAACACATTATATACTATAAATTACATTGAATAGAATGTTCAGAGCCATTGTAAAATCACACAGCTCTGAGCACATCACAATAATTGAATGCTCTATTAACGTGCCAGATTTTAAACCAATAAAAGCATAACACTAATGCATAGGGGACATGACACAATTTTCAAAATCTCAGAATCTCTGCACTGCTCGTAACTTTTAGCACAGGTGATCTGCTGTTTTGTGGATGTAGTGATGTGCATATTGCATGAGTGCTTACAGACGAGGTTCAGACACTACACGATCTTTCACCTGGAATGACCCCAGGCCAAGTGCACTCATCTGATTCCTAAATCCCACTAAATTAGATAAAGATGTGGAGGAAGGATTGGTTGTGGAGATGCAGGCAATGAGGGCTGTCTATTCTGCAAAGAGAACTGGATGTATACTGAGAAAAGAAATGTAGCTTTTTTTAGTCAGAATCATGTCATGTTTCATTTTTTCTGCTCCTTAACCTTTTTGGTATAATATGACAAGTCAATTTGTATCATAAAAAGAATATTATTGTGTTTACTTTGTACTCTCATTCTCCTGCACAAAAAGATGGATGATAAACTGGGTTCAGGGATCTGCTGCACATGATCTTATTGGCTGTTTCATAATAGCACTGTTGTTGCTACTAGTGGTAGAGGTCCTCACACTACTGTACACTGCTATCATTGCCAAGAATATAAAAAAAATCACCCTGTTTATCAACTGCCCTAGTTTTTCTTTGTTATGTTGCTTAGCAACCAAAGCTTAATGCTACCAGACTACATCATGGAAGAATTGTTTATTTGTGAGTATTGTTAAAAATTAAATTATTTATTAAAGACTGCATTTTATCATATTGCTTTTGTCACTGTTTATAGACAAGCAATAAGCCACTCGAGGGCATGCATTACAGTGGTTTTATCATGGAAAAGAGGCTTTTAGGCATGACACATAGTCAGTTACTAATGTGTGAACAGTAAATGGTGTATGCAATACAGAAAAACATTTACTATAAACCTGAGGATCTCCTCAAACAAAATGGAAGAAGAGTTAGGAGTCATTGCTATCTATCTGCAAAAAATTTCAAAAAATGAAAAGCAAGCCTTTCATTATAACAATAATGTGGAATTCACAAAACTTTCACACAGCTTATTTGACACTAATGGACTATGTCTTGTATGTCATTAACATCTAAGAACACCCCTAATTCCTGCACAATGGTAGATATATGCAAACAATTGCTTAGCATCTAGTTTTTGGTAAAAATAGTTTTTTCCCCATGCCTCCCTGCTCCTGTGACCTGACATTGAGGTCAGATTATAAATCTCAGCTTCCTGAGCAAAAAAGTAATGAGCAGAAAAGGCTCTTATTTTAGTTCTTGGTGGCTGTTTATCAGTGATTTATGGCACAAATATTTCAGACAGATATAGTGGACCTCGTTAACACCACAACATCGAGCAACAAATCAGATGAAAAATGCTCTTTATAAACAAAACCCACTGTCAAAATGTTCTGTTGTTTTACGAGTGCACAAAGCTAAACTAGCTGGTGGGCCTTCCCAAGGTTATATGGGGAAACTGCTCTGTTTTCCCCTTAGCCACTCATAAGAGAGAAAAATTACTTCAATCAATCATGTCCAAGCCCCAACTGGGACAAGACTTCATTAGGTCAACAGCTGTGAAACCAGCCAGCATTACTTCCATTAGTTTCTCGTTTGCTAAATAAATTTCCAGACCTATGTACGGAGTAAATAATTTTAAGATGACTCAAAAACCAGGAGACCCTCAAAATCCTGGTTAAGATTAAATTTATTCGGTGTGCAAGAGAGACGCCGACTTCACACACAGTAACATGGAGCGAAGGTGATGGGGTTTGGCAGGCACACACACACGCAGACGTTTGTACTAACCAAACCATAACGAAACTCCAAGGTGAAGATAATGAGAAGACGCAGACAGCAAAACAGAATCCTAAAAGATTCAGCGCAAAATAGAAACTGTATGCAAACGCTGCAATTATGAATGAACAAAGTTCAGACACATGCATTACATATATTAATGCAAAATTACACATAGGTCAATAAGTGTTGTAGTACTGGAGGCTCAAGAACTCAAGGTCTTAAGACCACCTTTTCACTTACCCCATCTCTCTTGGAATTGGAAGCAATTCTGCTCAATCTTGAATCGGTCTTGGACTAGAGCAGCAAGGGTTGGACTCGTAATTTTAAAGGTAGACCTCAAGACCTTTTTTTTCCCACCACGGTGACAATGATAAACTTTTCAATTTTTCATACTCTCAAAATAATTATACACGTAAAAAAAAAATTAGATAAATAGACAAATACCTAAGAACTGGTTTTGATGACAGACTGCAGTTTGAGTGGAACACTGACATGACTATGCATACATCAAGAGTATCATCCAGCTGCCTGTGCTAGCACCCTGTTTGGATTGATTTTCTTAAATTATTCATTCTTTTTCTATACCTGAAAATACATCCTTGACTCTTTGGCTGCGTTTACATCCCCTCAATCCCTCCTTTCAATGAGATCAACAACAAAATTACTCTGCATATCCGTTTCTTAAGCATTTCCATTAAGCTTTCAAAACAAAATGTCTAGCCGGTACAATCAAATCAACTGTCATTGCCTAATCCTGACAAGAAAGAATGTAAGAAAACACTTTTTTCCATCACAGGAAAAAATGATAAATAATAAATAAAGTGGAAAGGTGGAAAATAGTTGTTATTATATTTCAAATAGTATCTGTGATGTGTATGGTGAGGTGTGGAGCATGTCAAACTGTCTAAATCATACTCAGCATGGTTTGGTGTCAAGAAAGAAGAGGAAGAATGCTCTGTGTGTTATCTAGTTTGCTGATTATCTTTGTTATTTGGTAAATGAAAGCATTATACAGCTGAGTTTTCACCTGTTTAGGATCCAATATGCAGCTCATAGTGACCTTAATATTGAATATAAATATCTGTTACACCCTGATACAGTTTGTTTTGCTCTCCTAGTGATTGTGTATTTGCCTTGCCTCTGTTTGCTGATCAACTGAACCTTGCCTGAATACAAGTCAGCCTGCCGTTTTCAGCGCCTTTGCCTAGCGTTTATAAAATAAACTGTGTTTGAACTTCACTCTGTCCGAGTCCACCGCGTCCTGACAGAGACCGTGTCAAGGCCGAGTCCAGATGAGAGAGACAGAGTCAAGACCTTTTTTGAATTAATTAAACTAATGCCTTTTCTGTGAACACGCTTGCTTAATCAATGATTTTGTTTTGAAGCAGGAGTTACTTGGATAAAAAAAAAAACACTATATATTTTTAAAGGCAGCTGGACTCAGCTAAGACCAATAGAATATTTGGTGAGGCCAACGGCCAAGACCGGGCCAGATCAGAGTGCAAATACCAACCAGTCCAAGTCAAGTCCGAGTCAATAAAAACAAAATCATTGAGTCCTGACAGAACTCAAGTACTACAGCCTTGGAAATGGTATTCAGAAGTCCTGAAGAATGTTTCTCTCCAGCACCACATTTACAAGGTCAGAAATAAAGGAAATTAGAAAAATAATAATAATAAAAACCTGTTTGAAAAAAAGAATCAAACACCAGAAAAAATAAAACTGTGTGAGCTGTTTTTCCAAGATGGAAAAATCCAATGGTGCACAATTAGCTATAATTCTCCTGGACACTAAATAAAGATGTTATAAGCTGGTAAGCTGCTTGTATCAATGACAGCAACAAATCAATAAGCTATTTGCCATGTCAATATATGTTGTGGGAGGCAAAGGGCTGGGGTTTGATCCTGAGCTCAGGTTATTGTCCGTGTGAAATTTTGTATGGTCTATCATTGTATGTGGGTTTCCTCTGGGTTCCTGACTCTCAAAAACATGGCAGTATGTAGTTTCTAAGGTCGTCACAGGAACACTCGGCATGACATGCAGGGCAGCATGCGAACACAGAGTCACATGCTTGTTTACAGCTAAGGCAATATAGAGAAAAGCCAATTCACCGACTGGCAGGTATTTGGGAGGTGGGAGAAAACTGGAAAAAAAACAAAGGAAACCCATGATAATACAGGAAGACTAAGTGAAAATGTACAGTAACCCGAGCTCAGGATCAATTCAGGGACCCTGGAGCTGAGAAGTGGCAACACTATCCGCTCTGCCACCATGTTACCCTCCCTTTGGGATTAGGGAAGTGAACTGAATTGACTTGGATTGAATTTTCATGGTCAGACAATGGTCAGAGATGGGAATGAACTTCCTGGCATATGCCATGCCAGTTCCAGCTCACTGAACGTTACTCCTGAGAAAAGAAAGAGTTTAAGAAAGAGTAATTTCAACCGTCAACATGATACGGAACATTCCTTAAAAGTTGCTCTACATTTGGTAGTTTATAAAGGACACATTGTATATTACACAAAAAAGGAAAAGTGCAGGTCATCTTCAAAGCAAATTTGATCATGCTTCCGTTTCAGGCTGAAATCCAATATGTGCTACCATGTCTTCAATACACTCCTCCAATCCTGTCTCTAACTCTCTTTGGTTTATATAAACAAGCTCTATGCACCTCCTGCTGTGCCCTGCCGCTATATGCCAGGGTGTTTTCCCTGCCTTCTGGCTGTCAGCAGTGTGTCAGTTGGGGAACTGACCATCATTTTCCTCCTGAGTGAACAATTTCCCATAATTCAGTCAGCACGCTTCGCCAAGCACTGCAGGAGCTCACAGCTTTGCTTGTGTCTGAAGGATAAAATGGATATATGTTCAGATGCAATTTTGTCACAGTAGAATTTTATTCCAGGATGTTAAGCATATAGTATTTCACTATGTGTTTGTGTGTGGGTTTTTTTTTCAGTAGTGCCTTTGCATCACCTCACTCACTGACAATCACTCTCATATTCTTACTCCTTTGACTTGTGTATTTACTGCAGTATTTAACCATTAAACCCGCTGTCCTACTGTGTATACTATGTGTACACAGTCATAAGAACCTCCTGCTGTGACATTAACATAAATTAACTCAAGTAAATAGCACAAATGGTTTCCCTGGAAAGTATTCAAAATCCAAGATCAATTCTAGGAGCTCATCTCATATGATACTGTGGTGTGTAGCTGTTCCTTAATGACTAATTACTGTGTATCTGGTGTCATTAGTGGGGATGAATCAATCCCAATTTTATTTTTACGCTGAAAGTCATCCCATAGGGCAGCACGGTGCTGCAGTGGTTAGCGCTGTTACTTCACAGCAAGAAGGTTCTGAGTTTGAACCTGCTGACTGACTGGGGCCTTTCTGTGTGGAGATTGCATGATCTCCCTGTGCCTGCATGGGTTTCCTCCGGGTACTCTGGTTTCCTCCCATAGTCCAAGGTCAACTGGCTACTCTAAATTGCCCATAGGTGTGAATGTGTCAGTGTTAGCACTGAGATAGACCAGTTCCAGCTTCCCTACAACACTTAATGGGTCTAAGTAGTATAAATAATGGATAAATGGATGCATAGTTATCTCAATAGTTATTAATCAATCGGGCATCATTTTTATTTAGCTGCTTTTATGCTAGTACTATCCTGTGCTGTGAACAGTGTAAGTTTTATGTTTAAGATGGCATGCCATTTAAAAGGAATTTTAATAGTGAGTATAAGCCTGCACAGCCAACCTGAGCTCACAGAACAGCATCGGTGAGCATGGTCAATAAAATGAGTCCAAGGTGTAAACAGTTACCTTGGCACAATGATGCTCCCAATGATACTGCTCTGTTTGTTCAGATCAGCCACCCTCATTTTCTCTATTAAAGATACTTTTTTTTTTTTTTACATTGGAATGGTACCTCCTAATACTCTTTAATGCAAAAACACTAATCATAAATTGAAGTCTATTTTCTAAATGTACAGTATGTGAATATGACGTGAATACAGTAAGTGCATTTTCCAGAATGTAAGATATCACCTAGATATTTCATAAACAACCTCTTGAAGCTTTATGATTGAGGTTTTTGTCAAACCAAACTTAAGTACAAAAAGTTAGAAAGGAAATCCCAGATATAACACCGTTGAACAGTCTCCATTAATGATGAATGATCATTTAAGACAAAATCAACTAATACAATATGATACATACTGTAGTGTATCATAGTGAAATTGTCCAGCATTGTGTTATAACATTTTTATGCAATGTTTATAAATGCTTTATGAAGGGCCAATGCAGGTACTAGCCAACTAAAATGTAATGTGAAGAACAAGCTCTACTGGGAGGAAATTGACTGTAGCTAAATCAGGGAGAAAAGGATGTAGAAGTCTTATCTGCATTATACAGTATCTGTCATGTTCTTGATCTATACGGTATATTTCCCATGTGATTTCATGGTGTGTCACATTTATGAGTGGCTTGCACTACTGATGGCAATCACATCTGATTAGGTCTACAGTGACCTTTCCTTTAACTGATCTTATCCTAAGTTCCACAGAGACCCTGGAACAGCATCAATTGTTTGGTCACTGTGATTGAGCTGCTTCGAAATATAATAAACTGGACTGTTTTTAATCTATTTATATTACAGTGCTGCCCATTTCACTTCTGACAGTAGTTCTGCCTTTGAGGCTTACAGCCAGTCATTGTGCTCATTTAAATATTTGATCATTTTTATATTACCAACGTGTGCGGTTTTGTATGGCAGATGCTCCACAATCCATAAAGTGGAATAAAATGTGGGTAATTGTTTATATAGTCATGTTGTCTCTAAGGAGACTTTTTTGTATTTGTAAATGGAGTCTACAGTGTCAGAGGTAAAGTTGTACCTTGACGTTTTCTGACCCAGCAGAGTCTTCAGGACAGAGGAATGTAGAAATGACCCCCAATTGCGCTTTCACCACGATGTTCAAGGACACATAGCTTCTCCGAGTTAAATCCATACAATGCATACATGGATTACGAGCACTTTGTTATTGTAAATAAATGAAAACTATTCCATGCCTTGTTGTAATTTTGCACCTATTTTGCTACTGTTATACTAATGCTGTCCTTCAGCACCTTGGGTTTTTGAACCCTGTTAATGATGTGTCATTCATGAATGATTTGTCATTTTGAACCAATCTTTTGTATGACTCAGGAAAAATGAGTTGTCTCATTGAGTGATTCGTTCATTTTTTCCTGGGCCCTACGCCACTCAGGCTCAGAATTCGCTCCCAAACGGGTGTTTCGGGTCTGAGACTTCTGATCACTTGTTACATGACTGCTGCATGTTCTCAGTGTAAGGACGACTGATTCGTTCACGAATCATAACTACAGGTCTTTGGGTCTTAGTCTCTCATTCGTTATTCCTTTGGTTACAGCAGTGACATGACCATTGATATTATTGCTGGAGAGCAGTCATCTATCTATGTATCTATCTATCTATCTATCTATCTATCTATCTATCTATCTATCTATCTATCTATCTATCTATCTATCTATCT
>JAQQZX010000038.1:19195729-19212659 GCA_030068355.1 Notoglanidium maculatum | reverse complement strand
CCCGCCTCTCGCCCAAAGATGCTGGGATTGGCTCCAGCTTCCCCGCGACCCAGATGGATAAAGCGGTATAGATAATGAATGGATGGATGGATATTCTGTACCTGCTTGAGTACATCACTTTGACACTACCAGATTGCTATGTGGGTTTCTATGTGCACAGTGGATATTTTTGGCACAGGAAGTGCCAAAAGAGTGCACTACATAGTGAATAGGGGCTTTTGCTCAGAAAAAAAGGGTCACATGCATGGTTGTTTTAACCATCTTAATCATAGATATGAAAGTCAGCAAGTGGTGCAAAATAACTACCTGGGGAATAAATAGTCTACATACACAGAAACTTCCATAAAACACACGTTAAAAAATATCCATCCTACCCTTAGAAGCAGACATCCCTTTCGTCATTAAGAATGTTCAGAACTGCAATCCAAAATGCTAATCAGTTACTTTTTCAAAGGGAATAATGACCTGCTCATCAGGGTACATTCACTCAGAATAACACTCACCTTGCTGGAAATAAGCAATTTGAATTAGATGTCTGAGTGTGCTTCATATGCAGCTTCTACAACTATAAATTGCATTAAAAATACATCTGAATAAATGCTGCCGTTCTGCATCTGGAGTACACAGGAGTTGATATGTAACTCGTCGTCCTTCTGTTGAGGTTTAGAAGTAAATCCTAGTAATGTTACAGAGCATCAGGAGGATACGTTGTGAACCAGGCTTTAATCCTAAATCATAAGACAAACAGGTAAGCACATGTCAAAATGGATTTCAACAAGAAGAAGGATAATTAGGACTAATAAATAGAAACTAGAAAAACCAAGCACCTGGAGCAGATATAAAAATTGCAGGTTTTTGTAAAGTAAAAAATGTATTTTTATGTATTAAATGTAATACAGCAATCAACGAAATTCAAATTAAAAGCAAATAGAAAGGAAAAGAAAAAGATACAATAACATGGTTGCATGTAATACTGTGTTAAAGCACATATTGTTTGTAAAACAGCACTCAGTCTTTTTTGAATAAGAGTCTACTAACTTAGCATATCATGATTTGTCATTTTATTCCACTCTTCCTTGCAAAAATGCTCCATATTTATCAAACTGCAGGGGATCGTTTTCTTTAAGACATCTGACAGGTTTTTGACAGGATTTAGGTTGGGCTCTGATTAGGCCATTTCAGAATGTTGATCTTCTTCTAAAGCAATTCCTTTTTTGACCTGGATTTGTGCTTTAGGTCATTATCGCACAGGAAGGTGAAATTTTTCTTCTTCAGCTATTTAACAGAGGCCTGCAGGTTTTGGAGCAAAATAGATTAGTTTTTGGAGCTATCCATTATTCCCTCAACCTTGATGAGACCCAGTCCCTGCTGAAAAGAAGCAGCTTCATATCATGATGTTGCCACCACCATGCTTCATTATGGGTATGGCGTTCTTTGGGTGACAAACGGTCTTGTTTTTGCACCAAACATATCATTTAGAATTGTTCCCATAAAGTTCTATCTTAGTCTCATTAGACCATAACACAATTTGCCACATGATTTTGGGCAATTCAGGCAGGCATGGTTGTTTTTTTCCCTCAATTTTTTTCCATTTAGCCACCCTACCCCATATTCCAGACCTGAAGAATATGAGAGATTGTTGTCAAATGCAGGGAGTGACCAGTGTTTGCCAGATATTCTTGCACTTCATTTAATGTTCCTGTAGGTCTCTTGGCAGCTTGTGTGATTAAGTTTCCTTTTTTGTCCTTTCCTCAATTTTGAAGAGACTTCCTGTTCTCAGTAATGACACTGGGGTGCCCCATTTTCTCCACTACTTGATGATGGCTTTCATGGTGTTTCACACTGTATCTAGTGTTTTTTAAATTATTTCGTATCCCTGTCTTGATCTTTATCATACAGCAATGAAATACTGTAAATGCTTTGTAAGCTCTTCACAGACTTTCATCACAGATGAAACCAAGAAAATGTGAAGAAAATCCTAAAGAAACAGTTGCTCTTAATCAGAATCACTTCACTGACTACAGGTATATGATGATTACTTTAGAACATGAGACTGAATGTGATTGGTTAATTCTGAGCACAGTCACGTGGCCCAATTATAAAAGGATGTGCACACGTACACAACCAGGTTATTGTAAGCCTTTTATTTTCCTAACGTAGTTATTTTTTTCACTTAAATTGTGTTGATTGCTACAGTATATAACACTAAAGGTGGAATCAGATTAGGCCTGATTTATCTTGGTTTCATTCAGGGGTTATGTATATACTGGCTAAAGAGACCACAACACGAATAACAAGAAAACTGATAAATAAAACCAATGTTACAGTGAGTTCAAATATTAATGCACTTATTCTAATATGTTATCAATACTATAACTCTATTGGCTCTTACAGGAAAAAAAAATTCAGCATCAGCAGCATGGTAATATCACACTATCCAGCATTGATTATTTTCCTATAACGGCACATCCAGTCATGATTTCTTACTTAATTAACACCTTCTGACAAATCAGATTTGAGAATTAAACAGCGCTGTAGTATATTAACCAAATAATTGAGACATAGTGAGATTAATAACAATGCACAGGTGTTGGTGATGATAAGGAAGGTGTTGAGGGTGCAGCAGTGAAGAAAATGCTGTTAAAAAACTGGGAGACAGGAACATAAATTAAAAATAAAAACGAGGTCTCGATAACAGAAGAGTTATAAAGGCTGTTGACAAAGCTTCATGATAGATAAGATATCCAATGGTATATGATATATGTGCCAGGTTGTGCATTAAATATTAAATATCAGGTTATGTGTCAGCATTGTGCCTCGTTTTCTGAAGTGAGCTACCTGACATCATGAACGAAAAAGCTGAAGATATTTTGTGTATTTTTTTTTTTTGCAGTTTAACTGCATAACATTGTGCTCTGCACTGATGCTTACACTAGAATTTTTTAATATAAAAATCTTTAAATAAATTTAAGCAAATTACAAAATCAGACAAGGTACTTAATTAGAAACAGTTATTTCACTCAATGGACAAAAAGCATTTGTACTTTTACTGGAGTATTACTGTACTCTCAGTTAAATACTTTTTTGAGAAAATAAGGACAAATCTTAAACGTCTTTTCTCTCATTAAGCCAATTAAGCCGGGCTCAGTTTACCATCAAATTATTTGAGTTTAGTATCAGGAGATACTGCTGACCAAGTGCAATCTTGAAAAGACTGGAGGATTGCAGACTTCCCAATATAAAAGAAGAGCTGCACAGCTTCGGGCTACTGCGGAGATCCCTGGAGTGTTCTGAAAGAGCTGACCGGGGTAGGACGCACAGGAAATGATCTGCACGAAATCAGGGGAAGAGGGCTGGCATTCATGTGAGGTTAAAAGCTAACCAGGACAGACCGACCATCCCATCGTTTTACTCACCAACATTCACTCCTTGGAAAGTAATCTGGATTATCTACGGCTGCATCTACACACACAGCACGAAGTGAGAGACTGTTGTGTTTTTGTTTTGACTGAAACCTGGCTCCACTACAACTTTTCTGACATAGCAATCCAGCTGGACAGGCTAACATCCTTCCTTGCAGACACGACTGCAGAGTGCTCCTGTAAGACCCAAAGTGAAGGACTATGTGTTTTATTGTGGTTGCTGGAGATTTCAATCATGCAAACTTAAAAATTGTTCTGCTCAAATTCCAGCAATACGTCCACTTTACAACATGAGGAGCTAATACAATGGTCTTGGTGTACACAAACATCAAAGGGGCTTACAAAGCAACCCCCACTTTGGAGACTCTGGTCGCATTTCTGTTGTGCTTTTCCCAGCATACAGAACAGTACTGAAATGCAGTAAGAATGTACACAAGCAGATCAGAGTCTGGGATGCTACCTCCAGATCGGGGGACAAAGTAGCCCTCAGGTTGGCAAGAACTGACCTCTCCCGAGCCAAAAAGGAGGCTAAACTGGCTGAACAGGAAAAATTGAGGGCAAATTTTGTAACTCCAAATGCACAAGGCACCTGTAGCAGGGGATTCAGGCCATAAGGGCTATAAAATAACACCACAGGTTGAGGACACTGATGCCTCCTTGACAGACCGAATGAGTCCTATGGCAGGTTTGAGGCACTGAATTATACACCAGGGAGGAAAACCAGCCCTGCGATGGTGAGCAGGCACTTAGACTGAGTGTAGCTTACGTGAGGAGGACATTGAGCAGGGTCAATTCACATAAAGTTGCAGGACCTGACATACCTGATAAAAGACTGTGCTGCTGAGTTAGCAGGTGTTTTTTTACAGACATCTTCAACATCTCTCTCCAGCAGACTGTTGTACACAGTTTAAGATAGCCATCATCGTCCTTGTGCCCAAGAAAACAAGCGTAACCTGCCTCAATGACTATCAGCCACTGACCTCAGTCATAATGAAGTGCTTCGAAGAACTAGTCATGGTTCACATTAAAGCTAGACCCCTTACAGTTCCCATACCTTGGCAACCGGTCCACAGATGGCGCAATCACATTTGCACTACACACCATCTTATACCACCTGGGAGAAAAACAGCTATGGCAGGATTTTGTTTAGTAACGTTAGTTCCGGCTTTAAAATGAGTGAGAATTGAAAATTAAAGGCAATTGCAAAATTACACAATAACCAGAACAAAGAGAAGCTAGCGAAACATATTTGCTCGTACATTTCCTGCTCCATGCACAGTACAGCCCTAAGCCTTTGGTTGAGTGGCAGCCACAAGGCAGAAACTTGGATGCTCCTTTGCGAGATTGCACCATCGAAGAACAACATGTCCTAGTGCGTGATTAACCCTAACTAACATTTTTTTGGGGGACATGAAGGGGTCTATTCTGGTGCATTTCTAAGCACATGGGCAAACAGTGAGCAGAGCAAATTACTGTGCTTTGCTGTGATATGAACTTAAACATGCAATTCACAGAAAAAGAAGAGGAATGCTGCACCATGATAATGCATGTCCTCATACAGCAGCAGCGACAGTAGAGACAGCTTGAGTTAGAAAATCTCACACGGTGAGACACGTGGAAAATCCCACGCGGTGCTCACATGGCCTTGGGAGCAGCCGAGAAACTTCTTCTCTGCAGGAATACAGAAAATAGATGAACAATGCAATAAATGCACCATCTTGCATGGGGACTATGTGGAAAACTGATAAGTTCAATTGCTCACAGTTACATCTATTAAAGCTGTTTAACGTATTTTGCGTATTTTTCAATTCTCCCTTGTATAATCATCCCACAGCAGCTAATAGTGAAGCTCTCTTTGCTCAGATTGAACACCTCACTTAGACAAAATTGTTGATTGTGGACATCAGAACAAAGGTTTAACATAGCATCCCCCGTGGAGAGGGTCAGCAGCACAAAATTCTAGGGTGTCTACAATCACTGAGGATTTCTCCTGGACTCTCAATACCACACACCTGGCCAAGGAGGCTCAGCAGAGCCCCATCCTCACCACCTTCTACCAGGGCACTATTGAGAGTGTCCTGACAAGCTGCATCACATCTTAGTACAGAAACTGCATTGTGTCTGAAAGGAAGGCCCCGCAATGTGTGGTGAGGATGGCTGAAACAGTTATCAGGGGAAGGTCTCTGTAATATATTTAATCAAGATAGCCTCTTGCTAATGACAGGTTAAGACTAGACTAACAAGTCAAATTCTAGCTGGTCAAAGGCTATTTATGTGATATTTTGCTTCTGATTAATTCATTATCCAACTACGTAGTAGTAGTTATGCACATGACTGGCAAACTTACAAAGATTGATTGGTGTTTTCAGGCAAAATGGCATACTTGCTTTAAAACATGCGGCATCTTTTAATAGTTTTAGATAAGTAATAAAAGCTAGTTTTTACATTAACATATGAAACTTAAAAAATACCTTTGTAATACTTGAGTATGCTAAAAAGTAACAACTTTGTTTATTTTCTTCACTTGAGTATGTCTGAGCCCATAAACTTCCATATTAAACTGAGTATGATTTCGACCCATTATCTATACATTCACGTAGATGTAATTTCTTGGTACTTTGTTCACCCCTGACTGTGAGGAGGAAATGTAAATGAGATCTTATAGCAGCAGGAAGCACAGTCGCTGTAGAAGTCTTTAACATCACACACACGCTCACACACATTTGTGATATTTTCCTTGTGAGGACTTTAATGCAGTTAATTAATGCAATGCCATACACCTAAAGCTAACCTTAACCGTAACCTCAGTAACCAAAAGGAAAAAAATTGGCTTTTGTAGTTTGCAGTTTGTGAAAAAAAAAAGAATTATAATTTGCTCCTCACTAATATAACACACACACACACACACTTCCTAAACAAAAATAATGTTAGCCTTAATACCAAATTGCAATCCTTTAATATGTCCTTCATGCTTGTCATAAAATCGAGATGGTTGCCATAGAGATGACAGAATGTGGCACAACTTTCAATGATGGGAAATAAAGGAGTGTGTGTGTGTGTGTGTGTGTGTGTGTGTGTTTGCAGAAACTAAAGAAAATCTTCACATAAAAGCCTCCATCTCCAACATAGCCCCTCCTGACCCCAAGACCAATGTGCAGAAAGTGTGAAAAAAGCAGAAAATGTTGGAAATAACCCAGTGTCTCGCTCTCACACAGCACCGGGCCACAGGCAATGCTCTCCTGCTCTCCACTGAATAAACCAGAGAATCACTAATGTTTTTTTTCTGCTTGGTTTAGGACCTTCTGAAGAGGCAGGTTAAGAAAGAAAAGTACTTTCCTTTGTGTGGGTATATCTTTTTTTTTTTACCTTTAAAGAAATTTGAAGGACATCTGGTGTGTTTTCAAGCTTGGTTGAAAATAGCATCCACTGTCTGGAGGTCCAAGTGAAATAATGAACAGTATATCTCAAACATGTCACTTAGATTAAGCTTTGCAGCATGAGATTTAGGTTTAACTGTTTGTATGTTGACTTAGCAACAGAAAAATATAAATAAGAGATGATATTATAGCAGCTCAATTGAGCAAGCCTCAATTTTTATCGCGTACGTAATTACTTGATAACAAGTGGCTTAAAGTGAATAATTAGTGTTTTACTTTTATACCACATCATGGTTGAATTCTCACTTCTGATAGGCGTACATTATTTGGTATATATCAGCTCTGGCATAACTCTAACATAAGGGATAGGATTATATTAATGCACTTGTTCTTGTACATAATACATAACAGCTCATATATAGTGACTTGTATGACAGGCATGTTGTTTACTGTAACAAAGACAAACTTACTTATAACTAATTACATGGTGAAGTGTTTTCTTACCATGTTTATTTAACATTTATGGAAGGAGTCTCAGGTGTCAGTGCTTTGTAAGTCTTCAGAACAGGGGTTCAAATTCCACTATGTAGGATTTTGAGGGTACCTATTAGCAGAAATAGAGTATATATTCCATAATATATGTATGGAATTCATAAGTATCTTTTCATTAGCGTATAATTACGTGAACTATTAATCATTGTGTTTTCATAAGCTTAGAATGAGCCCTTTATATCTACATAGGGCATTGGGTCCACCTCTACAGAGCCGCCATGTTGAGACGCTACAGTAGCCCATAAAGGACAAATCTCGACACAGCGTCATCTACGTGTCATATTTTTATAAGTGGCATCATGAATCTGGAAATAAGTTCTAAAAGGATATGCAAGCTTCACACAGAAAGACCCCCGTCAGCCAGTAGGTTCAAACCCAGAACATTCTTGTTCTAAGATAACAGTGATAACCAGCCAGAGCACCACCGTGCTGCACTAAGAGCTATATACAGTATTTTTTTGGTGGAGTTACTGGGTTATAAACACAAACACATAATGCATCTTATAACGCATAATGCAACAGTTGTTTTTTTTTTCAAAGTCACCAGAAAAATAACTATAAAACTCCATAAAGACGCATTATGAGTCTCCTCTGGAAATATTTTCAGAATATCAATCAGGTTTTTTGGTATATAGCTTATCTGTAAGTTCTCCTCTATTCCTCTACTTTCTTCAGGACAGTTCAGTCTGTCTGAAAAAGAAAGTGAGGCGCTGACACTTTCAGATGAGTTATAGCATGGCCTACTTTCAGAAGTCACAACAACGCTGAATACAAATGAAATCGACAGAGTGTAGCACCAAATTTGCATGCGTAAGGAGATACATTTCTGTCAGTCACACCATGGGTGTATGTGCATTTTCTGTGTTTACCAAAATAGAAACTATTAATTCTTGATCTGATCTTCCAATGCACCTTCACTTATAACAAATCTGGTAATAAGACCATGGCAATCTGCCCCAGTTTACAGAAAAGTCTCTATGATTTTTGACCTCTTGCTACAACAAAATGGAATCCACCTGAATACTCTAATTTTTCTCAACTAAAGCAGTGGACAAGCTGAATTAAATAAATAATTTATTTAAACTACATGATTTCATGATTTACTTATTTATTAATGTAGACAGACATGCCTCTCAAACCCTGTCCAAAGGGAGTGGAGATATTCATGCCAAATACAGCTAACACATACCTTAAGTGTTTACTTTTCCTTTGTGCAAATGTTATTTAGTTAAAGTTTATTTTTCTTTATTTAACTTTCAATTTAATTTTATTTGTGTAGCACTTTTAAGTAAGGTAACACAGATATGCAGGCCCTTTGGGACATAAAGTGGCCAGACACTCCACCATCAACAAACCTGAGTGAACACATTGAAACACTGTGTGAAACACTGAGACTGGGTCTGATTCCCAAACACTAATTGGAAGGCTGTTCCATAACTGAGGGGCTTTATAAGAGAAAGATCTGCCCCCTGCTGTAGCCTTCACTATTCGAGGTACCAACAAATAGCCTTTTGGTCTATATAGGAATGGGGGATCATAAAGGAACAGAAGTTTGTTCAGATACTGAGGTGCGGGACCATTCAGTGCTTCATATGTCAATAATAGTATTTTATAATCAATGCAAAATTTGATCGGGAGCCAATCCAGTGTAGATAATATAGAGGTGATGTGTTTATATCTTCTTGCTCTAGTAAGGACCCTCACTGCTGCATTTTGGACAAACTGGAGCTTATTTATGCACCTACTGGAACATCCAGACAGTGATATTATAATAATCTAACATAGAGGTAACAAAAGCAGTAACTGCTTTTTCTGCATTATGTAATTGCATCACATTTCTTAACTTAGCAATATATTTGTGATGAAAGAATGCTGTCCTGGTACCTATCTACATTATATGCATGAGCTTCAAATGAGAGATGTGTGAGATGTTGCAATTGTCTACGTCAGTGTGCTAACTAATATGCACTTATCATAAGTAAAGCTATTACTAATTATGGAGGAAGAATGACTAACAATTCTGTCCTCCACACACTGAACAAGCTGGATGTTTGCCATAATAAATGTTTAATGTACCGGAGATAGTTTGTTGAGCACATTTACATGAGCTTCAAATGGGCGACTGGAGTCAATAAGCACACCAAGGGCTTTTACTTCTGTACATAGTGAAGGAGAAAGGCCATCCAGAGTTACTATGTAATCAGAAAACTTATTTCTAGCTGCATGTGGTCCTAGTACTAGTACTCCTGTCTTATCAGAATTAAGTAGAAGGAAGTTAATAAGCATCCATTGTCTAATGTCTATTTCACAGTTCTCAATTTTATTAAGTTAATGTCTTTCATTTGGCTTTGCTGAAACATACAACTGTGTGTTATCAACATAGCAGTGGATAGCAGCTAATACCATGTTTATCAATAATATTACCCAGAAGTAGTGTATATATAAAGAAAAAAGCAGAGGGCCTAAAACACCAAACTTCACCTTACTATGTGTAGAGGAGTCACCATTTATATCAACAAACTAATAGCAATCAGTCAAATAAGACCTGAACCAGGAGAGAGCTGTTCCCTTATGTATATAATAATGACATCATCATTAAAGTTAAGCGTAGTTTGCACCATGTCATGCCATCTCTCACACATAAGATGATCACTCTTTGCCATCCTACAGTTACACATTCATGAATTCATCAGGCAGGAAATTTGGGGTGTGACAGAAATTAGAGGAGGAGGAGAGAAAAAGGAGAGAGGAAAATGTCCCTGGCAGAAAAAGGAAACCAAGGAGGAGGGCCACTGCTTGCCAAATGCTTGTCGTGCCAATTGTATTGGCACACAACAATGCTGGCATCTGTATGCCACCACTGTCACGCAAGTGTCAGGTAGGCTTTAGTCTTGTGAGCCAATAGAAAACAAGCCAAGAATGTGGGCTCTTTGGAAAGTGAAAAACGGAAAAGCTGCTTATTATTAAGTAGTGAATTCCATTAACTTTTGCCGTGCTGTTGATTGGTGCACATCTGGAAAAAAAATGTATTCAATGGCAAATTAAACAGTTTGGCAAAAATCCAGGGTGACAATAATGCAAAAATGTGGCTTTTGTGTGCATGTTGTTTTTCAGTGCTGCAATGTCCTATAGTATTTAGGCTATACTTTATAATTTTCTTTATGATGATGAGGATGATGATTATTTTTGTTTGTTTGGTTTTTTTTTTTAAGTTTTTTTTTTCTTTTCTTATTTGGGTAAAGTTAGTTGATTTGTATGATGTTTTACTTTAAGTAATAAGTGTAAATAAATCTTTTGTAAAATGTGTACTGATGCTTAGATCTCCAAAAAAAAATCTGTTATTCAGCAGTACATATTTTTCAACATCTGATACAAACAGCAGACCAAAAAAATGTACCTGTGTTAACATTTAATATTTGTTCAATCAATACTTTCTTTATAATTTATACTGCTAGCATCAATCCATGCCATCCACTGACATATGTTAAGTTTTTTGTTGTGAAATTTATTTTTTTTTTTTGTGCCTCTCTGCCTGCTAGTATTTTCTTGCTAGAAATGTTGGCAGCTCTGTTATAGACCTCAGACACAATGATCACTTTTACACATATACATCTGACAATTGATGAGAATTGATTTCCTTCCTGAAGCCTGGAATTGGTGCATAGCGTTGATTCCCTGGCTGTATAACAACCTTGCAACCAGGCTTCTGAATCCTCTTAAATCCTGGCCAGGATAAAGTGATTAAAATACTTAATTCATATTTATCTATTTTTGGTCCATTCATTTTGACAAGTTTGACAACAAAAAAAACCCCAACAGATTAACTAGTCTTCAAACAATGGAAGATTTTAACAATCTTGCTGTTAGACAGCATTAACAATATGATAATGCGTCTGTACCATAATTCCAAGAATTCTTTGCAGGTGAATTTTGGATATGCTGAGCATCAGTTGAAACAGTAACACGCATTCATGCTTGAGTGTTTTAGCAATAATTTTAGCTGTTATACTGTGAGAATAATTCCAGTATGTTTTTTTTCTGTACTATCAGCTAAAATTGGATCTTGTGTGTGATGCCAGATCAGCAGCATAGTCACACAACCCTTTTGTTTACTTTCCTCAGTTTCTGACTCCAGCCTACTTTCTTCACACACCCGGCTCCTTTTTTTGCTTCTGTATCTAGATTATTCTCACATGCGCATATATAAGCATCTATTCATAGCATCATAGCATTACTAATCTGTGCTTCTAAGGCCTTTAAATCCTACTTTTAATTTTTTTGTGCATTTTATATTTAATGGTTTCGATTCTAGGCTGTCTTTGTATTTGTTTTTTTATATATATATTTATTTTTATTCATTTGGCAGACTCTTGTATTTGAGGTGTTTTATCAGTGAACCAGAAACCAGTTAAAGCACAGACCTGAGCACTTCAGGGTTAAAAGCCTTCATTAAGGGCCCATTAGTGGCTCACTACCTATCCTAGGATTTAAACTTCAAATCTGCAACTTGGCTCACTCTGATCTGACCTATGACCATGGATGCTGACCATGAATACTATTTACTCCCAAACCACAACAATTTTTTCAACAAAAACAAGCAATTAAGAACATACTGTGTCAAAAGATGAATGCAAGCAAGAATATGAACTGCCACAGGGCCTCGTTGGACCTTCCTGGGAAATACTAGACTAATGTGTGCTTGTTTCCGAACAGGATGTAGTTTGCATTGGCCATTCTTCAGTACAGAAATTTCCAAACATGCCACACATCTCCACAGCAATTAGCATAATGTGCCATGTATTAGTATCCAAGACAACCGTCCCACCCCAACCACTATCCCCTCAATCCCCCTGACCCACCGAACCATCTAACCCATCTACGCCCTGGAACTTTTCCACAAGTTGTTATTGCAACCTGTAATTGAAATGGAGTTAATCAGGATTACATGTCATTAAGATGCACAAAATAGCCCAAACAAATTTTAAGGGGGAAATCAATACATTTAAAAAAGGAATTACAGTTATAAATAAAATTCAAGCTGTAATTGCAAGTATTGCCATTTAACTCCTAAATCAGTTCTGGTGCAACAAATTTAGTTAAATGGAACTGACCTGTTTACAATAAAAGTGGTCTCCGAATAAATACACCTCTTTCTAGAGGATGCTAAAGTTTGTTAGAGAATGTTTCTAAACCAACAGCATCATGAACATCCATAAGTTATCAAAACATGTGTCAAAGCTCTTAAAAAGTTTGAATCAGTTTTGGATTTCCACTTGAGCACCTGTAAATCCATTTATTTAAAAAAAAGAAATAGAAAGAAAATGACACAACCATGACTAGAGTCAGAGAAGACTTGAACCAAACATGTTCCAGCATCACAATGCTCCCACTATGAAGACATGGTTTGCCATGGTTGGAGTGGAAGAACTCGAGTGTCCTTCACAGAGCCCTGACCTCAACCCCACTGAACTCCTTTGGAATGAACTGGAATGCTGAATGAGCACAAATCCTCACAGCCATGCTCCAAAATCTAGTTGAAAGCCTTCCCAGAAGAGTGGAGCTTATATAAACAGCAAAGGGGGAATAAACCAAGAATGGAATGTTCAAAAAGTGCATGTGAATGTGATGGTCAGGTGGTCAAATGGTGAACTTTAGTTAATGAATAGCAGTCATTTTCATAAGCACTGCATCATTTCATTTGCCATCTTTTTTTAATTATCAGTTAGTTGGAGGGATTTTTTTTTTATTCCCAAGTCAACACAGTGGAGCTGTGTATCATGGGCACAATATTTGAGATCAAGTTTTTGTAATTAAAATGAGAAAATAAGAACAAACATAGGCAATAACAATGTTTTTTCAGACTGAGAAAGCCTTTTGAATACACAACACTGATATTGATACCAAAATGTATATCCTACTTAGTATTAAACAATCTGTGATGCCACTAAACATTTTATTTAGCTCTGTTTATGTTTCCGATGTCAAAATAGTGGTCATACATTTAACAATTGATTTTAAATGAAGTGCTTTAGCTAGCTAAATTATTTATCTTGGATTGTTATTTACCAGTATCAGTGCCTGTGCATCCCTAATCGTAGATGAATTCAGCTTCTGTTGTCATTTTGCTTTAGTCTTAGTGTAGAAAGCAAATTTTTTGAAAGACAGCTTTAATGCATAGTAGCTGAGATACATATATGTAATGTACGAGCTAACTGCAGAAGTACTTCTGACAAAGCACATACCAGGCTTAAATAATCAGACATTGTTATTTCACACACCTGCCTCTCGTTTTCACTTGTTGCGGGTTTAAACAGTATGTTCCACAAGAACTCGCACAATCAAGAAAATAAGGTGGTAGGTCAACTATTCAAATTGAAGTAAAAATAGTTAAATACAGTTCTTATGTCATATTGAACCAAAAAACTGTTGTTGTTTTTTTTTCACTTTACTGAATGAGCACCTTCTTGGCCTGATATGACCGTTCTATTACCAGCCATTTCTCACCCGCCCGAGGTGGCGACCCGCTGTTCCGCTTGAATAGCAGGAGATCGTCTGCTAATGAGGGTCAGGAGTGAATCAGCACGCCTGCAGCTCATTTGACATTTTCATAACATCTCCTGTGAAATCCACATCTATAATGCATTGTAGAACTAAAAATTGCAGAGCATTTAAAATGCATAATAGAGCTGGTTTCATCAATGTGTTTTGTGTTTTGTGTTTAGTGTGTGTGTGTGTGTGTGTGTGTGTGTACGTTTCCCAACCAGGGGTTTTCTAGGTAGATTCTAGGTAGATAATGAGTAGATTAGCATTTTATTTTAGCGATTTATTCTAGGTGAAGAGAAAACCTTGTTGATTTAAGTTTATGAGTCTGTGTATATTTTAAGCATTTTTTTCTTGCATTAATTTGAAGAAATGGGAATTCAGCCCAAATAGTCATTTAATCATTACACACACAAATTGAACATGTAGACTAATTATATATAATGGACAATTGAGTCGGCCTAAAATTCTAAAAAAAAAAACACTGGTCAACCTGCATGATCTATTATTCTTCTGCAGTCCCACTTTTTTTGTAAGGTTCAATTTATTGAATGAAACAAATGGTTAAAATGTGCATGGACCTATGTACATATTAATCTAAACTTCAGTAGAGCACCTTTGGCTTTTGGTGCAAGGTAATTCAATGGTCGAGGTTGTTGAGGCTCGTTGAGGGATGTGAGATGTGTCACCACGCTCAAAATAATCCAGAATGGTAAAACTGTGGCATGAGATCAGTGTCTTTTATATGAGAGCTCAGATATGATGTTACAGCAAGCAAAAACAAAGAAAAATGAGAGCAGAGAAAAACACTGCGTCATTGAAACACAGCACACTGGAGATAAGTGCGCTCGCGATTCTCAGTTTACTGTTTCAAGTTACGGTTAGCATTACTTATGTTTTGTCTTGATTCCCCTATACTGTAACGAACAGTGAATTTTTTCAGAAGCCACCAGTAAACTACGAATGGAGTGCAGGGCTGAGAGAAGCGCACGCACTTATCCCTGGTGTGATGGGTTTGACTAATGGTGGACAATCCTGTTTTGTGCATTACCGCCAACTGTTCGTATGTGGAATTATATTCATCTATGATCTGATCATCATTTTAAGCAACTGGTAACACTAGTGATGGGACAAGGGGCACTTCAGGGGGCCAATCAGATTTCAGTAGGGGCCAGTGCCCCTCTGATCATGTAAGGAATCTGCCCTCTTTTTGCAAGTGCAGCGTGCATCGGTGAAGCAGGCGCACTTCGTTCATCTCCGTTGCGCGCACTTCCGCTTATCGGCGCAAAAGATGGAGGACTACAGTTCCCTCACGCACCTGCTCCCAGCCATTAGGACTGTTTAGGGGAGACAGGTGTTGCTCATCACATGGACTAATAATGCCGTGTTTAAAAGGACTGGCATTTGCACTTCTTGATTGCGAAGCATTTGACTTTCCTTTGTGTAGTTCCGCCGAGCGTATTACCCGAGTTTTGTTTGCTGTGTTTTGACTCTGTTTTTGGGTATTGACTTCTCTTTTGGATTACCCCTTATTGGACACTGTTTGTTGATTGCTCGACCCCTGCTTGTTTTTGACCACTCTTTGCATACCGTTTTTGTACCTCAGCTTCCTGTGTATATATAGTGTATATAGTGTGTAAATAAACTCGACAATGAGTTTCACTCTGCTGTCACCTCTCCTGCGCATGTGTTCCGAACAACCACGACATCATTACAGATCACCTACCCTGCCCCCCTCAGATCCGCCCATGCCCCTAAATCCTACATAGTAGACCTTTAAGTCATATGATTTAGCCTGAAGGGTTTCAGCTCACAAAAACATTTGGGAGCTCCTGATTTAAAGCCAGGCAAGGAGCATAAGGTAAAATATAAAGGCAGACAAAACCCATTTTGGAACTACATAGATTAAACACTACACCAAATTAATGAGGCTGTTCATTTGATTCAGTACAGACCCTGTTTTGGAAATAAACTGCCTTGAGTCAGTAAAGAACATAAACAGGGTATAATTTAACAATAATTCAGTGAGATGGAATGTTAGCACCATGGAAGTAATGCCGAACACTGTAATAAATATTATCTGTGGAGTCAGCTTCTCACAATAAGCAAAATGATAAGTAGAAACATGTTAGTGTGAGTTGTAGTACATTGTATTGTAGCAAAATAGTTCAAACATACGAAGGCATATCACACGTAAAATTCAAATGAAAATGTAATGTTCAGGTTTTGTTCAAAAACAGATGTTGATTAGAAAACACAAATTCAAATGTATTGCATGTCCTTCTTGAGTGCATGTTAATTCAAATTCACTTGTAAAGTGCTCAACAATGTGTAATTAAAATGAAAATGTTTCCAAGTCCATTTAACTGCTCATTTTTAATGTCTGAATGGGTCTGATTCTGGCATTTTGAAAGTCATAGAAATCGTTTAATTTGCTTTTGTGTTTTAACTCAGTCAGATTAAATGACGTAGTGAATACTATCGAATTTGCATTTTCAACATGCTTCGGAGAAAATAATAAAATCATTAGAACCGTATGGACATACCGAGTGCTTAAAACATTTTAATGCTTTTCAATAAGGACACTTCACGTGAAACTAATTCTCTCGTTTTGAGCTGAAGAGATGCTGGTTGTGTTTTGTGGCTTTCACAAACACCAATATTAAAGATGCTGACTTCGAGTGGAAAAAACAAACAGCCAATTAAAGCCAGCTCAAAGGCAAGTATTGAAACCAGTTTTCCTAAATACTTACTAGCTAACTCACTAATAGCTATGTTTAACTAATTGCCAAAAGTTAAACATTCCAAAATGTTCTTTTACTGTTTTAAATAGTTGTAAATAAAATATATACAAAGTATGAGAAGGAGAAAATCAACTGTCACGCAATGCTATACATTAATTCAGTAATCTACTATATATACACTACCAGTCAAAAGTTTGGACACACCTTCTAATTCAATGTGTTTCTTTATTTTTATGACTTTAAAAGAGACTGGATAATGATGGACTGTTGTTTCTCTTTACTTAGTTGAGCGGTT
>JAQQZX010000038.1:19160991-19189381 GCA_030068355.1 Notoglanidium maculatum | reverse complement strand
AGTTTTGATGTATTCAGTAATGTTTTACAATGTAGAAAGCAAAAAAAAATAAAGAAAAACCTATGAAAAAGAGTAGGTGTGTCCAAACCTTTGACTGGTAGTGTATGTAATATAGTTATACACTCACCAATAACTTTAATAGAAACACCTGTACCCCTGTTTATTCATGTGATTATTCAATTAGCCAATCACATGCAGCAGTGCAATGCATATATAATGCAGATACAACACCGTGATAAAAACTCTGCTCTGTGAACAAAAATACCTAGTTGATGAGAGAGGTCAGAGGAGAATGGCCAGACTGGTTGAACTGACAGAAAGTCTACAGTAACCAAATAACCACTCTTTACAACTGTGATGAGCCAAAAAGTATAACAAACATGTTGATCCTTAAAGCAGATGGGTCACAACAGCAGAAGACCACATCAGGTTCCACTCCTGTCAGCTGAGAACAGGAATTTGAGGGGACAGTTGGAACAGACTCACCCAAACTGAATAGTTGAAGATTGAGAAAAGACAAGACAATGTTCAATCTTCAACTGTCCAATTTTGGTGACGTCATACAGCTTCAGATTCCTGTTCTTGTCTTACAGAAGTAGAATCCGTTGTGGTCTTTCGCTGTTGTAACCCATCATCCTCAAGATTTGAAGCAATGTCCATTCTGAGATGTTTTCTGTCCAAGATGAAGTGATTAGTAAAGAGAAATGAATGAATGAATAAATGAATTCTGGCCTTTTCCAGGTGCAGATCTGGGCATTCATGGGATCTGAGGGTTCATGGACAGTAATGTTAAACTAGGATGTTGCCATTATTACCCACTCCATCATACAATCTCTCAGGTTGGATGATGGTTGAGTAGAGGAGTGCCATGCCTCTGAAAAGATGCCTGTTGAAACACCGCCATTTGATTTAAACAATAAAAAGTACACTTTACCTATCGCTGCTTGATGTTTACTACCCCAACCCTTTTTTTTTTGATGGACAGCCGGCAAACGGCTAAGAATTTCCTGCTATTTTGAAAAACATTGAATAATCAGGCATTTCTCCGAGGTACTTCTAATGAAAACCAGGTTTTAGTTGTCTCCATCAGAATTTCTATAAACCTGTTCCATGACCATGTCTGTTATTAAAAATGCTACACGAACAAAATTGATTTGCACACTTAGATTTTATCTGACATCCCATCCTTGTTAAATAAACCAACAACTACACTGCATCTAATCTCCCATGCAATCCCCAGCAATATTTTTTCCATTTGTCTGATTATGTCCCTAACACTTGCTCCAAGATAAAACAACATAGCACTTCTGAGTTGTACTGATGGAAGTTTTTGAATTGCTTTGTGTATTGCCTGATATATTACTATACTCCAACCAGACAATAAAAGTCATCCTGAGTCTAATTACAGTAGGGTAATAGGTGAGCCAAAGCCTTACTCCACACGATTCCTAATTATGTCCAGTTTCTTCTGAATAATACAGCTGAAATCCCTCAGCAGCATGTTTATCGAGCCTGCAGTGTTACCTCTCTTGCTCCACTGCTCAGCCTTATTGAAATCAATGCAGGTATCTGGGCCATTAATTTGCGCTCTATAAAGTTAGCGCTCTGTGGTTAATCCAAGTGCACAAACATTGAGCATTGTCTTTGTTTTATTTTAGCACCAGAAGAGGTGAGGAGAATAGTGATGAACTCTTTTCCTTTTAGCAAGAATGACAGAATAAGAGGAAGGCACATTTTTTTCTTGTTATTGACTGATATAAAGTTATTTCAGCTTTAAAATCCATTCCTCCTCTGCATTCATGGATTTACTGCAGCTGAGCTCGGAATGTTTCGTAGATCAAATGCAAGGAACGTTGCTTTAATCAATACGCTATTTGGGATTAGACCGTCTGGGTTTTCCTGGTGTGCAGTCGAGCTAGAATCCATGAGACCTTTCACACTGCCATTCACCAGGAAGAAATGCAGAGACAGGTTTATCATAACCGTCCGTATCCAGGCAGGACGTCTCTTAGTGCAAAAGGGAATCCATTTGCTGGTGAGGGTCTAATCCTAAACTGAGTATGTATAGTCATTCATCTGTCTGGGAGTGAACCGTATGTCATAGTTTTTTACATTTGCACCATATTTATAATGCAATTCTGAAGTGTTTGTTAAGCTGGGCTTACTCAGGTTATGATTTTCCATGCAGCATATCATAAAAGGATTATTTGGTTATGAGCTGAGATCAGCGGAACTAGATTTTATAATGTGGTATGATCACCGGCAGCCAATTTGATGCCATTGCTACAGTCCTGGTAACATCTAAAAACTTAATTTCTGATATTACCTATATAAAATATGGAAATATATGAAAATACACCAAAATATGCAATTTATTTATTATTCATTTTACATTTATATTCTGAGCTGGAGTCAAAGCTGTCATTTTTGCTGTCTGCCATGTTTTGGACCTTTTTGGAAAGCTGGAAAACACTGTGTTGCATCATGGGATGCAGTAGCTGACAAAGTGAGCTCTGGCTGTATACTGGAATTGTTTTTTTTTTGGGTTTGCCAAAGTAGGGTAAGCTGTGTACTGCATACTACTTACTCCTATCCAGTACGGGGTTTCAGACACAGCCAGTTGGTAGAAAATAAAATTTCAGAGTGTGGCCGCTGTTGCAACACTCATCTAAATGTCACCAATAGGAGGATGGCATAGGAATATGCTAAACTCAGCTACAAATATGTTAGTGGCAAGAGTGAAGCATACAGTAAATGAAACAAGGATTTGTTGAATTTTGGCAGAAGAGGATATGACACTTTGACAGATTAAAAATGGACATGGCACAGAATGAAATATAGCTTCCTGTGTCCCTTTTATTTAAAGCACACTTTGAAGAACTACCGTTCTTGCTGTCCTCTTTTACCCAGCCATTGATGGATTGAAACTTGTCTTCTTCATCTTTTAAAATGTGATTTCTTTGCTTCTATTATACCGAGGGCTTGTTTTTGGTTTTTGTGTATGTGACTGACGATGTGTGCAGAACACAATCATTTTCTTCAAAGGCAGATCTAACATTAAAGGCTCTTCAGGTATAATCTGACATGGATGTTATTGTACATTCTGATGTTATCACATCATTATAGAAATCAGCCAAGATTTTACTGGACTCATCTTGTGCAGTGCAACAAATAATAAGCTTAAAAAACCACTGGAATCACATAGTATAAAAATTGGCTTTAACTTTACAATTTTATCAGTATTCTTGTATAGTTTCCTTTTAGGGGTCCCTAACAAATTCTAAACTTAAAATAGATGTTAAAAATATTGTATGACATTTTAACTAATGTACACTGAAATGCTAGACAGGTTCTAGCTACTAAGCAGATGACTGAGCAAAACCGCCCGTGAACTATTTTACATCATTTTGTATGAATTCTAGACACTGTTGTGTATGAAAATCCCAGGAGATCAGCAGATTCTGAAATACTTAAGCTCCACCAACTGGCACCGACACCCAGGCCTTTGTCAAAGTCACTGAGGTTACTTTTCTTCACCATTCTGATGTTTGATATGAAGAATAATTGAAGATATTGACCTGTACCTTCATGCATTATACTGCTGCCACATGATTGGCTGTTTGGAAAATTGCATTAATGAATAGGTGTACTGTATAAGTGCTACTAATAAATTGGTCGATGGGTGTTTTGGCACCACACAAAAGTACATTCAATGTTCAAATGGGTTATTAAAGTCTACTGTAATTTTTGCTAAGCAGATCCAAGAATAAATAAATAATCTAAATATTTGAATAAACGGATAAAAAAAACTACTTTGTACTTCGACCAACTGTTATGCCCTACCTCTACAAGAAACACAGAATCGACAATGGACTTGGAAATCTCTACACCACTTTCCAAGCCTTTTTGGAGGCCAGATGGTGAGCTGACATCTATGTCGCAACACTTTGGAGCTGAGAATGTCAATGATCCTGAATAAATAATGAGAACAAAAGCACACAAAGCCGAACAATGCACATGAGCTTAGCTAATGAGATCCCAAAGGTGACAAAAGCTGCCCAATGGCAGCCTGAACGAGCATCTCATAATGTGATAGCAATGTTGGTTGGCACTTCTAATGAAATCTAGCACTTCATATTCAAGCACTTAAAAACAATTTAAAATCTTAGAGGTGACTGGCTTCATTTGGAGATTTTGTTTTTCAGCACAGGTCATAACCTGCAAGCTCAAATAGGTGGAATAAAGCCGTGACATTAACTCACATTCAGGAAGCACAAACATATTTCTGTTGCTGACATTGTAAAAACTGCTAAATGGTCTTTTCATGGGCCATAAGTCTGTTTAAGAGCTCTATGTTTACAATGTTTATCTTCTTTGCTGACTGCAGAAGAGCCTGAGGTCAGAATTACTTACTGAAAAATAAAGTTGTTGGAATTGAGACAGATTTTCAGTGTAGCAGTTTGATAGGAAGAGTTTGGGGTCTCTAACAATTTCACATCCGAGTGGAGAGATCGTAGGTAACAGGTGCAGGCTTGCAGTTTCATTTAATAACTTGATTGGAAGTGAACACTTAAGGTGTTAACACTGTGTTTGTTCATTCAGATCTATTTCTGTAGCACAGACATGTCTAATAGACAATATTTCAAAGTTAAAGTGTGCTTGCTGTGGTTCAGTCCAGCCCTTTCATCCTATTATTATTGTTGTTGTTGTTGTTGTTAATATTATTATTATATTTCTGCTACTATTACTACTACTCACAGCTTCAGGGTCCCATGTTCAATCCTGAACTCAGATTACTGTCTGTGTGATGTTTCTATGCTTGTTCTCCTTGTGTCCATCTGGGTTTCCTCCCGGTTCTCTGGTTTCTTCCCACTGTCTAAAAACATGCCAGTAGGTAGTTTGGCTACTTCAAATTGCCCGTAAATGTAAATGAGGTCGTGAAAGTGTGTGAATGACCTGAACACGATAAAGCGTCTATTGAATATGAATGAATTATTAATAATAAAACATTTTTTTATAAATAGAGATGTGACCAGGACTGTTTTAATCATGCTTTCACAGTTATTTACACTTGTATTTGCTTGTGGCATTTTCTAATTTAGTTGGTTGTATTTCCCAAAATATATCCGGCTACTTGCCCACATGAAAGCAATAACCTCCTGCTTGCTTGACTTTTTTCTAAAAAAAAGTGTTCAAAAATCTTATCTGTTTAATCTGACTAATATATTTATATTCAGTTACATACTTAATATATAGATAGGTTTATTGTCTGTGTGACTTACTGGTAAAATCCATCCATCCATTCATCTATATCGCTTATCTGTCAGGGTTGCGGGGAAGATGGGGCCAATCCCAAATGAGGATACAGAGGTACAGAGGGGCTACAGAGATGAACAACCATTCACACCTATGGACAATTTAGAGTAGCCAGTTGAACTAATCTTCATGTCTTCAGGCTGTGGGAGGAAACCATAACCCAGAGGAAGGCACAGGAAGTACATGCAAACTCCACACAGTCGATTTTTTTGGGCTTAACAGGGCTTAATAAACAACATAATATCTCTTGTATTTGCTTGGCTACATTGCCAAAAATTAGGCAATCCCAAAAAATTGCAAGTGCAATAATAAAGGAACAATGCGTTAATACAGGAATTTGGTATTAAATCTCATTTCAGAACAAATGTAGAGTGTAAAAGGCATTACAGCTGATATTATTATTAGCTGGAATTCCTAGTTTGTTCTGCATGTTGCAATTTCTGTATACAAAATAAACCATAATGAGGTATGAAAAAAGGTTTGTAAACTGTATTAAGTATTTATCTTCATGACCTGAAGCCTTTGGTAGATGTGTCTTTTTGTCTACATGACAAAAGCAGCACAATTGACTATCTAGTGTACCCAGTTAGTTCACGTAGACAAAGTTTTCCAAGCAGATTATTTATTTGCTGTCCCTGAAACCAGGCACAAAAAGTCCTGGCCCTAAATTTAACTTCATAATATCAAAATGGCAGTACTTGCAGGGCAAACACAAGAAACATTATAATGTCTTAAAGTTTTTTTAAGCAGACTTTATGCTGAGCTTCTGTGCTTGATCTTGTTTATTTTGTGAAAGACATTTTGATATTTTATATATACTTCTAATCTATTTACACGTTTATAGATGTGTTTTTTCCCCAACCGCCAGCGCATGTGTTACTTATGAGTGACCACCAAATGGGTGATAAAAGCTAACTTCCCTAACATTTCATTTTAGGGTTTTTTATCTCTTGACCAATCAGATTGCATATTGGAAGGTAAGTGGAAAAAAACAAAAAAGCAAACATAGAGAACAGAATGCTAGCAAAATAATAGTCTTCTCAATACGTGAAGATAAGAAGATTTATATGTTAAAACAAAACTATTCCAATGCCAAACATCTGCCAGAGTTACCTCTTTATTTTATCTTTATTACTGATAATAACAAATCTAATCAAGATACCAATTTAGGCAATTAGTTAGCCAATACTATCTAGGACTGGTAAGTGTTGTTATGGTTACGGTGGGTGCTTTGTGTCGGCTGCTTTTTTCCATATCAGCACAAAATGTTCTCCAGTCTGCACTTTTTCTGTTAATAAAAAAATGAAAGAAAAAAAATTCAAGTGTGAAAGCACCCTATATTCACCTAGAAGCAACGTGTGCTGTGAGCATTTTCTCACACAATTTGCTTGAAAGATCTGGATGGTAAGTTCTGTATTGGAAAATAAAGTTCTTAGTGGTTCCAGACACAGCCAAAAGACCCATCTATTCAGTAACCACTTGACTGCACATACACCCAACACAGAAACCAATAAAAGTGTGTGTATTATTTATATATATTACATTATGGTTCTATTAACTAACTTTTTTTCATGTATTAGTTAACACATATGCATTAATAAACCTGAAGTAATGCTAACACTAAATTAACACATACTGAATATAAAATGTTTACAAAATAAACCATCATTAACTAATGTTTATTTGCACAACAATTAACTTACAGCATGTTAATAAATGTTGATAACTTAGTCAACTCTGGTCCACAGGCTACAGAGGCTCATAAGTGCAAAACACATTAACAAATCAAAAAAAGCAACAGCAAATCAGAAAATGCAAAAATTAAACAAACAAGCAAAAAAAAAATTCCAAAAAAATTCACATGCTGCATCAGTATTAACATAAAACGGAACGTGTAGATGCTTATAGAATGTCACATGCTTGTTGATTAGAAATGGCATATGATTAACATAAAGAAAAAGCATTGCACTTTTTCAGTCTGTTAAAAATAATTTGAATGTGAAGCTACTCATGTTATTATAGTAAGGAGTAATTCTTTCTTCTGAATAACTCATTTTATACTCATATGAGCATACTCATATTAAATAGCATGCAAAGTTTACAGCACATCTGCAATACCATCATATGAATGTCCTTGATAAAAAATTTTAAAAAAAGACATAAACAAAAGCATCAGTTGATACATTTACTCTTATAAACATCCTCCAGCTCTCTGTTTTCAGCTTTATCAAACTGATGTATGCTGTAGCCAATCAGCAATGAGCATGTGATGTTCAATAAGGCCCTAACCTTTCTGTTTTGAGTTAATAATGTGGTGTTTTTGAATTTGTTGCTGTATTTTTGGTGGTTTGTTAATATGTTTTGCACTTACGCGCCATGGTAAAAGGTGCAAATATCGGAACAGTGGCAGTTCAGTCTCAAAGTTCTTATAGTATGTATCAGTGCTGAGTCTTGTCCTGATTCTGGACAAGTGTTTTAGCTTGTTGGTATCTTTAGAATCTTCAAACTGTTTGATCTGTACTAATATAAGGATTTTTTGTAAGTATGCAACTAAGCACTTGTTACTCTAGAACTAAGTTATTTTAAGAGCATCTGCCAAATACCACAGATGTAAATGTAAGTGTTATCAGTGTGATAAACATTTAATGTGTTAATGGGAATTATTAGGCAGTATTCCAGTGTTTAAGTTCAGATTGAGAGTTAAAGAATAATCGCAAGTTTGGAAAACCCTGATCTATCAGAGCACTGTTCATGAAATCAAGTGATTAAAGGATGACCTCTGTAGAAAACTTGGCTGCAATAATGTGCTGCAATAAACACTAATGGTTATAATGAGCTGCTTTCATTACATAAAAATACAACCATCATGGGTGGCATGGTGGTTCAGTGGGTAGCGTGGCTGACTCACAGCCCATAGTCCCTGGTTTGATTGTGAGCACAGGTTACCTTCTTTGTATGTTTTGCATGTTGTCCTAGGTCCATGTGTGTTTCATCTGGAATCTACTGTTTCCTCCCAGCATGCAAGTATGTGGATTGGCCATTGTTAACGTGCCCATAGTTTTGAATGGTGCCATGTGTTGGTGTTCCATCCAACATATTTTTCCTCCTTGCATACAGTTTTCCCAAAATGGGCTCCAGATCCACCCCAACTGGGATCAAGATAAACCCATTTTTTAAGATGAATGAAGGAAAATAACAGCCATTTCAATTTGAAATACTAAGTCTGAAGTAATAAGAAATTCTTATGCATTTGTAATTTCAAATATATATTATCTATATTTACATTAGTATTAGCAAAGAAGGATTTCCGAGAATGGTTGCAAAGTCCATAAGGTCCATAATCTCAATTACTATCTACTATGTAATAAGGTAGTATTCATGAACACGGTGGATTTATGAATCATTGCAGTGCATTTTAAACATTCCTTGGCATTGGAATATTGAATCACCTTTTAAATGGGAGCAGGTCATCAATAAAAGTGTCGCAGTCACCCCGAGGACAGCGTTCACATGACCCCAGTCTACAATTGTGGCTCGCACGTTGACAGTTCTCTCAAAATAATGATACCTTTTAAGCCCCATTTGCCTGCCTGTATTGATATATACACTGAGTAAGTTGGTGCCCATCTGAATAATTAGCTCACGCTTTATGCCAGGAGGGGAGCTTAGTGGCTCTCCTGAGGAACATTCATTTAGCCTATCTCTCTGTGGAGGAAAACCAAAGCTGTTTGTTTGGCAAAAAACCTTCATAACTGTTGCAGATTCTGCCTGTTTGAATTGAGGATATGTGTGTGGAATGCAGTACTGCAGTTAGCAAGAATTTTGCTGACATTTAGACTAATAAACCCCAAGACTCCCAATCAGTTTCATCAAATGGTACATAATCATTTAAAAAATACATTAGTTGTCACAAAGAAGGGGAGCATGGACCAACTGTAATGCCACACGCACCAGAGTCATTAAGTGGGAAGCATTTTCCTGATTGCATGCTGAAAACAACTCCTATTGTCATGCGTTATTCTGGCACCTCGGGTGAACTTTACTGTCATGGTAATCTCGCTGTTTTACAACGAGCAAGAATGGCTGCTGTTTTCTCATTAGCCTTGGCTGCATTTTTCTCCAGAGTGCTAATGCCATCCATTTCACAGCATTCTGTCATTATAATCCAATGACCCACGTCTGATTAACTCGGCTAACTATTCATGCACTCGACTGCAATGTTTTTGTGCCACAATAAATGTGTGTACGCTCCCTTCATGGTGGAAAAGTAATTAACATACTAAACAGGAAGAGAATGGTATCCATGTTTATTTGGTTGCATGAGGAGGTTTTTTTCAATGAGTTATGAAAACCTTTGCTGGGGTATTAAATGAGTACTTTTGGTTCTACTGTTGCTTTTTGTTCCTGTCCTTTTTTCATAAATTGGTTGGTTTGGCCTCACTAATTTGAGCGAATTTGAGGAGAGGCATTTACAGATGCTGTGGCTGTAGTGAATGGATAGGTGTGTTTATTTAGACTAAAAGAGTATTGTGACATAGTGAGCAAGACTGTACTTGTTTTGTGCCAGAGTTTCCAGAGAGTTGCACAGAGATAAAAAAAAAAAAAGTCTCTATTGCTAAATGCCCCAAACTCAGTCATCACATGTTCTTACTTTGTCCCTACTCTGTCCATATATGCCCCAAAACCATACCAACCTTATTACCATTTGCCCTAACACTATCCCCTTGTATACGCAAACATTGTCTTCACTCTGTCCCTTCATGCCCTAAATACCATCACCACATTCCCTTACAAACCCTGTCCCTGCCTTCCCCAACACTATTCATATCTGTCCTTGTATCCCCAAAACTGTCATCCCAAATGCTTCAACCCTATCCCAACATCTCCTATTATCATCCCCAACTTGTCAATGTATGCCCCAACACAGTCCTCACCTTCTCCTGGATTCCTCAACACCATCCCAACATCCCTGAACATCATCCCCAACCTGAAAATGTTAACAGCCATATGGATAACAACCCTAACACTATGATGAGCTGGCTATGATGAGTGCACATATATACAGTTAGGTCCATAAGTACTTAAACAGTGACACAATTTTCATATTTTTGCCTCTGTACACCACCACAATGGATTTCAAATAAAGCTATCAAGATGTCATTGAAGAGTAGAATTTCAGCTTTAATTCAAGGGTTTTAACAAAAATATTGCATTAACCATTGAGGAATTACGGTCATTTTTTACATAGTCACTCCATTTGATTAAGCTCAAAAGTAATTGGACAAATGACTGATAAGCAATTTCAGGGACAGTTATGGCCTGTATACTCATTATTTCATGACAGATTAAGGAGGTACAAGCTCTGGAGATGATTCCAAGTGTTAAATTTGCATTTGGCAGCTGTTCATGGGAACTCTCTATATGAGGTCCTAAGAGGTGTCAATACAACTGAAGGAGTACATCATTAAAATTATAAAACAAAATAGATCTATCAAAAAGATAGGTCAAATTGTAGGAATGGCTAAATAAACAATTTGGTACATTCTTAAAAAGAAGAACTGCACTAGTGAGCACAGCAACACCAAAAGGCTTGGAAGACCATGGAAGACAATTAATGTGGATGATTGTAGAATTCTTTCCTTGGAGAAAGTGGTGGAGAAATAACCCTTTACAACATCTAGTCAAGAACACTCTCAAGGAGGTAGGAGTATCATTGACAAAGTCTACAATCAAGACCCACGTCCATGAATGTAAGTACAGAGAGTTTACATCAAGATAAAAACTACTGGTAACATACAAGAATAGAAAAGTCAGATAAGACTTTGCTAGAAAATTTGGCCAGTTCTGGAGCAAGATTCTATGGAGATAAACTTGTATCAGAATGATAGGAAGAGAAGAGAATGGAGAAAGAAAGGAAGGGCTCATGATCCAAAGCATACCACATTATCTGTCAAACATGGTAGACATGGACATGTGTAGCTGCCAATGGAACTGGATAGCTGATGTTTATTGATGATGTGACTGCTGATAGAAGTAGCAGGATGAATTCTGAACTATATAGAGCTATACTTTCTGCTCAGATTCAGTCAAATGCTGGAAAACTGATAGGACAACACTTCACAATACAGATGGATAATGACCCAAAACATACCACAAAAGCAACCCAAGAGCTTCTTAAAGCAAAGAAATAGGATGTTCTTAAATGGCCAAATCAGCCAACCTAATTGAGCATGCTTTTCACTTATTCAAAACACAACTGAAGGCAGAAAGCCCCACAAACAAGCAGCAACTGAAGGTGGGGCAGTAAAAGCCTGGCAAAGAATCTTAAGGGAGGAACTCAGCATTTGGTGATGGTCTCAGACTTCAGGCAATCATCAACTGCAAAGGATTTGCCTCCACGTATTAAAAATGATACTTATATTTATAATTATGTTAAATAGATGTAATTCCTCAATGGTCAATGCAATATTTTTGTTAACCCCCTTCAATTGAAGCTCAAATTCTCCACTTCAGTGACAACTTGATGGCTTTATTTAAAATCCAAATTGTTGTGGTGGCATACAGAGGCACAAATAATGTTACTGTCCAAATACTTATGTACCTAACTGTATATACAACAGAGCTAAGATTCTGTGGGACATAAGTTCAAGACAGATAAGCAGCTGCTGGCCAATTAAACAGACATAGTGGTGGTTGATAAGGAGCAGAAAACAGCAGTACTGATAGATGTGGCAATCCCAGCTGACAGTAACATCAGGAAGAGGGAGCAGGAGAAGGTTGAGAAGTACCAAGGCCTGAAGGAACAACTGGAACAGATGTGGAAGGTGAAGTCCAAAGTGGTCCCAATGGTAATAGAAGCATTACGGGCAATGAGTCCCAAACTTGGAGAGTGGCTCAGATTTCAGGTACAACAACTGAGGTCTCTGTCCAGAAATGTGCAGTTCTAGGAACAGCTAAGATACTGAGAATACCGAGGATGTAGCTTATCAATGTTTCCTGGAACTTGATCGTGTTACTTCTCCCACTATTCCCATGCAGCTCTTCAGTGTAAATATCTCCCCATGAGTCATGTGCAGTCTGACACCTTCCTGCAGATGAATAAAGCCAAATATGCTGGAACCGGGACAGAGAGAGAGAAGTGTAGACATATTTAGATAAAAGATCCATTCAGTAGCTCTGTGAGCTGCCTACCAGTTGTGAAAATGTCTGTACTGGCTTTTCTAGGGAGCTTCTAGTAAAAAAGCAGCAGACATTATGACTTAATAATACTGTATACAGCAAATACATAGGCAGTGATGTTAGACATGGGGTGACAAAGAATGGAAAGGCACACTAACTATTGGCACCACATAATATCTATACAACAAAGGTGCTTTAGCAGAATATTTGTTCCTTGGTGAAAAATGTGGTTAAATTATCAGCTTTTGGCATCACTGTATTGACTTGGTCAAAAGACCTACAACTTCATAATGCTGATTTAAATCAAAATGAGCTAGCTATTTATAATATTCATAGATTCATCAGCAAGCCATTTTGAAAAAGATATCTCAAGAGATATATACAACTTAAATAAAGGTTCACGCTCATGTGTCTTTCTTTCTATCAATAATTAACATATGTAAACCTAAATATTTTCATGCAAAACCTTATGCTGTGATACCAAAGTGCTGATTCGTGCCTAGCCACAGCCTTCACCCGTTACACCAGGTTTTTTTTCCATCCAGTTTGAACTGTCTGAGGAAAAGTCAAACCCCTTAGAAGCTGCAAGTACACAGCTGACATCCAATTCTGAATTTTGTAGAGCTTAAACTCAATATTTGATTACCCTCCCCTCCCAGTGACACATTCTGTGGTAGAAAGTAATGAGACTATGGATGCCTGAAAGCTAGTGTGTAATTTGGACGGGCATATTCAAACAAGTCTAGGTCCTGTTCAATTTCCACCCTCTCAGGCAGTGCACTGCCTATTTACTCTGACAGACAGTAGTTTAAACAGAAAAAGAAAAAACACTGACTATTCTGATGATATTAAGGAACCTATAGCCGTGTGGCTGTGATTAAACTCACAGTCTGTATGCTGCTCCCAAAAGGGACAACTATTAAGGCTTATAAAGCACAAAGCAACACAAAGAGTAACAGCTATATTTAAGGTTGTCAGTTTCTTTCACCTTAAAGCTTGACAGTTTTTCTGTAAAGACAAAATTTAAGAATGTTTATGTGTCCCTGGAGTTGGTGTATCATTTGATTTCTATGTAACATCTCTAAAATTGCTTATTATCATCTGAGCCAAAAATAAGAAATATGCTCACCCTGCATGGTGCTGAGAAACTAATGCATGCTTTCATAACTACTTTTGGAATGTGTTGCTGGCTTGTTGCCTTGCTGCCTCTTTAAGAAATCTTCAGATACTTCAGAGCTCAGCAACCCACATCTTGAACATGGAAAGAAAATTAGAGCACATTAGCACTTCAGAGCACATAAGCTACAATCAGTGCCTAAGAAGTTCTGGTGTATCTTGTTGATCAGTGTTGGAGAGTAGCTTGCTGCAAGTTTGCTTTTCCAATACCGTATGGGAATGCACTACAGCTACAGGCGACGGATTCTTCTAGTAATGAAAACATGATCATTAAACATTTATATTTATCACTGATTATAAGTGTGAAATATTCACATTCAATTCGATTTTATTTGTATAGCGCTTTTAATAACAGACATTGTCTGAAAGCAGCTTCACAGAATATATCAATTCTGAATATAAACTTATGAATCTATAAATTTATCTATATATATCCCCAATGAGCACGCCTGCGGCGACGGTGACAAGGTAAAACTCCCTGAGACGACAAGAGGAAGAAACCTCGAGAGGAACCAGACTCAAAAGGGAACCCATCCTCATTTGGATGGCACTGGATAGTGCAATTACGATTAACACACTTCTGTTATAAGATCAAAAACGTACATGTAACTAAAGTACATAAGTATGTACAAGTTACATAATTCAATATAGTTTTTACATAAAGTCTGTTCTGTCTCAGCCTCAGTAGATTTGAGTGCAAGTCTGTTCATGGTAACTTAAGTCCTAAGCCATTGTTGCAGAACTGCTCTTGTCAACAGCGATCCAATTCCATCGTCACAGTTCTACGTGAATGTTGAGGCAGTTCATATGGTGCCATCCTCAACAGGAGCAAGTTGATTCCAAGTGAGGACTCCAACCAGAAGTAGGACATCAGGATGGATCATGGCAATGGATACTCATTTATTTGAAACCTACGCAAGCCGGAAATGAAACTACCGAGGACATCCGATACTTAAAACATGAGTTTGCATGTTACAGTGGGTAGCTCATTATCTTTTGTTGTTGTTGCTGTTGTTGTTGGTTACGAAGGTAATCCAGGGGGTATACTATGACGGGAGGTTTAACTCAGGGTCATTAAGTGAAGTCAGGGTTGACAAACCTGACTGACTAAATTGGTGGTAAACAGTACTACGATGGTGACTAAGATGTTGGTTAGTTGATTCAGTGTTAAGGTAATCAGATCCACATTCACATAAAAAGGGCGTGGTTGAAGGTAAGCACAGCTTTTGAATCATGGCGTGAGCTCTGAATTTCTCTGAGGAGGAATGTACTATAATGATTTCTGGATATGAGGAGTTTAAGAGCACTCTTACCGGCAAGTCCAAGTCCAACACTGTGGCGGCCAACATAGCCAGTGAGGCTTGTTGGCAATGTATTGCTGACAGAGTCAATTCATAAGAAAATTGTTCTTGTTGTTTGTTCTCTATTTTCTCTGACGGATTCTTATTTTAAATATGATTGAAATATAAGAACATGTAAAATAATCCAATATGTGAAAAGAGCTACAAACATTTAACTGCAGCTGACACGTGGCCTACATTTCTATTGCTATTGTGTCAAGAACAGCTTCATTAAAAGTTTCATTCCAGCTGCAACCCCAGTGGAAAGCACACCTGGCAACAAGTCCTGATGAAGTACAAAAACATTTTCTCAAGTGGTATGCATTATTATGCATTATTAGTTCTCATCATTAGTACTGACAGATGTGGTGCATAGCCTACATTTACAGCCTGCTTATGTGTTCACAGCAAACAGGAAAAAGTAAAAATGAGAAAAACAGGAGGAGGACATAAAAATTTATGTACTTCACATAACCTGTCTTATGTACAGTTTGGTGGGATACTATTGAGCTTTGCAAACCACCAGCAGGCCCCTCATCAGACCCTTAGGCAGAGGTAATTGTGGAAATGATAGCGTTTTGTGGCCTTATTAATACTTTTGAGGAGACGTAAACTAAAACCTTTTATCTTTTGTGAAATTCTTTTTAGGAGGACTTTGAGGAAACCATGTCCACAATCTAGGTTGACCCATCAATTGTACTTCTAAATCTATTTAATGTTTCGTGATATAATATAGGCTAATAGGCAATGTGTCAAATTGGTATGAGCTGATATTTCCTGTTGTACATATGTTAAATGAGAACCTCCAAGGGAACAAACATTGGAATTGACAAATTGACTATTGTCTTTCAGGAATTACTGCAGTCTCCACCCATGACCCCCTCCTCTGAAACCTCTGAGAGAAGGCAAAGAGTATACCTTACTTTTCAAAGGATTATTCATATGACAATCTACACTAATGATGCTGAGTCCTGCATGCCATGTTCTTTCTCTCAATGTGTTTTCCTCTGCAGGCTGGATCTGCCAACGTTCGCATGCTCTACAAAAGAATGCTATAATTAGATTGTTAGAAACAAATTACAGATAAAAAAAATTTAAATTGGAAATGGAAAAGCTTGAACATGAGAAAAGGGTATTGCTATACATTGACCATCTTTTGATCAATATATCTCTACCATTTGTAATTTCAAATTTTTTAGGAAAGGGAGAATGCTAATAAATATGAAAAGAATTCAGTGTTTTTGTGTGTGTTTTGGGGGGTTTATTAGTTGGAAAGCTGGTTTGTTATGACATCTCTGACAGCCCAATTCAGTGTCATGGAGTCAACATCTGGCGGCAAGGGCTGCTTATATGGTGGTGCTCTCTCCTTCCAAATTGTGCTTATATTGTGGAGCACCAAATATGTTGGTCCCAACTAACAAATCTGCTTGGGGCATATCCATAGTTGGTGCAGACAGGCAAGCCTTGCCTTTATGACCCCAAAAGTCATTTCTATCCTGACACTTGGGCTATTGTGGGCCACACTATATTTCACTTGGGCTATTGTTTGAGGGTCTGGATAGGGAGTCATCAGATAACGGAAGCATGGGTAGCCATGATCCCCCAGCAGCAGCCCATCAAGGTGCCCTTTGAACAATAGAAAGAGTGTATAAGGTGTGAAAAATATGTAAGATGGAGATTCTCTTACCCAAGTCAAATCATTGACCAAGCATAGAGTCCCAGAAAATACCAGGGTCATGAACAGACCTAGGCCATCTAGCATGCAGGCTAGTCATCAGCAGATTGTGATCACAAGTCATCTAACAAAGGATTTCAGGCCATTTTAAAACACTGGCATTGTAAGGAATTCAACACCTAATGTGTCTTCAGTTATCTTCAATATAAATTGAATTTTTAAGAACATCATAACTAAAAGATGATCTTCATGTCAGAAGAAATAGCCTACCTGAACACCGATGCTGTGAAATGATTTCCTATTGAAATAATCTCCTTTGTGTTCTCCTCGGGGTCCTTAAATTGGCATGTGAGTGCAGTAACTTGCATCAATTACCTTCGGAAATCCTAAGCAAAGAAATGTGTGTTGCGTACTCCTATGGATATTAAAAATAGACCAATTCATTCTGACTTACCTGTGATCACATAAAAACTCTCTTTGATCTTCGGGAATGCTTAAGTGACCAGGAAACACACAGAACTGCCTGTCATAACGTTTCCTCAGATGTTCAGCATTATCTATGGAATACAAGAAGTGCCCACTGACAAAATACCCCAACCCTAGGCACATTGTCTGTTCAACAGTGAGGGCATTTCTCCGCTGAGAAAGTTGGCAAAGATGGCGTAATCTGTCAGATGATAAACTAAATCATAAAGAACATCATCAGGATTTGAGCCTCTCAATATCCATGTACGTATGTCAATGAACGTCTTCTAAATGTGCCCACATTTTCCCCAAAAGGATTGTAAGTGAAAGGGCGGTGCTTATATAGGGTAACTTTGAGTTAAACAAGAATATAAACAGCTCGCAGGAGTTTAGAGAGGCAGCATAAATTGCTGCGGCAGCATACTACAGAGGAAACGTGCTCACCTTTCGTAGTACCAGTTAATCAGGAAGCTATACCCGACATCACAAAGTTACTCCTGAAATTGCCTGGATAAGCCAGTAACCCCACTTTATTGTATACCCCCCAGGAGTGATACCATCAGGTGTTAAATTTTTTCTGTTGAATTAATGCAAAGTGACTTATCAAAATAGCCTAACAGATCAAGGAAGCTGACCTCAAGTATGTAGTCTAGAACCCAATATAAAATAACAAGCCAAAATTGCAGCCAATACCAAAATGCAGCTATCTAAATCAATGTTATATGGATTATTGCAGGGGTTTTCAACTGACTGTGACCCAGGGACCAACATTCTGACTAAGAAGCAACCCGAGGACCACTGTTGTGGGGTTGAAGCATGAATCTCTACATTATGCATACGCATGTGATATCTCGGATGCATTCCAACATTAGCAAAGTATAGGCTACCAAGGATAGTCTGCATGGGCTCTATTTTAATTCAGAAAGTCACCTTGGCTTTTCATATTTGCATGAATCTGATTATGCACAGACAATAAATAACACAAGGAAATGTGTTTAAAAAATAAAATTAAAAAATAATGATTCCCACAGTGAAACTACATTATTGAATTCATGGTCAGAGACAACCTGCAATGCCGTCACGGACCACCAGGGGGCTGTGCCCCAACTGTTGAAAACCCCTGGATTATTGTATACCCATTGATATTAGATACATAGCTAGGTATTTCAAGAAAAACCAAGAGTAGTTCTAGAGTGAGCCGCTCACCGCTCACCTTTTTTTTTTTTTGATGATGATGATGATGATGATGATAATGATGATGATGATTTAGAGTTAATGTTAACTGCTTTCTCTTAAGAGTGGTTTATAAAAAATAAAAACATGCAGGCTATTCGTTATGCCATACCATTTACAAATGGAATAATTTTTTAGTTTCGTTCAACAAAGGAATTGCACAATATAATGAATTGTCTTCAGAGTATTTAGCTATGTATAGCTAGCTAGTTCAGTGATAGCTTACCTAATTTTAATAAGAGTATCTTCAAGTTTGATGAGTCACATTTGCAAAGCTGCTTCCCACAACACTGTTGCTGATCCCTGAAACAATATAGCTCATCATGGCATGACTACTGCCAATGTCTTTTCTTACATCAACCCTAATATGGTTTTCAGTCTCTTCCATATAATGTAACACTTGGTTATTTATAGACAGTGGCTAAGGTTCTGTGGTACTTACCAGGAGTTCAAATCCTAGATCAGAGTGTTGCTAGCTGTTCTACATTAATCTCATTCATTACACAAAGTACATCCATGTTCTAATTACATTTGTGTTATAAGGCAGGGAATAACTCCAGCACTTTGGAGTAGTTTCATTTGAGCAGTCTATCATCACATGCTTTACATATCTCTTTCACATGATGATGCTAACCTGCAGCCCTGCCTACTCAGGCCCACTCATTGTTGTGCTCCAATTGTTCACACTGTAGGTTCACATCTATTTTTGTCTGTTGCTGTCTAGACACTGATGCAATTAATCAATATGCCTCTTTTAACACAGTCAGCCTCCACAGCTTCCAAAATTCAGCAGTGCATTTTTACTTCTCATTAACAAGATCCAGCTCAGCACAGCTTTTCAAAGCACTTCCATGTTGTGTACTTACTTGCAAATGAGATAGCATACTACATGTATTTCCATTCAACTCAGTTTTATTTGTGTAGCGCATTTAACAATGGACATTGTCACAAAGTAGCTCTACAAAAAATATATAAATTCCCAATAGACCATCACAGGGCACCATGAACACACATTCATACATTCATTCACACCTAGGGGCAATTTTTCCTAGATGATTGTCGTGAATTCTCTCTCTCAGCACACATCACCGTTCCCTTAATGACATGTTGTTTTGTTTTGGTTCACATAATACACATTTGCTTGTATTTGTGAAGTCTTCACATGCATTTATTGTCACTTTTAGATTCAAGCTGCGTTTCAGAGTTTTGTATGTCTTTGTATTCCCTGGTTTTGACCCTCAATTCTTCTTTCCTTTTTTTCTGAACATGGATTATCTTCATTAAATGTTGTCTAACTGTGTTTTAACAGCAGTTATAGACTATTGGTGGATTGCCTAAATAAAACACAGTCTGTCTATGCTCCTGCATCCTGCCCTCTCTCACTGAGCGTTACTCCAATTAATTCACTGTTTTTTAAGAAACCCATGCGAATATGGGAAGAACATGAGAAATGAACAGTGACCTGAGCTCATGGAACCAGAAAGCATGAGGTGGCAATTTTCTTATTAGGCTTGAATTTTTTTGTTTGCAAAACTTATTAACTTATACCCTAATCCCACATTCTCTCTAGCATGACTAAAGCTCCAAGTACAGAGAGTAAATTTGGCTGCATTTGTTTTCACACCACTGCATCTTAGCTCCTGTTGGATTTGTTCAGATGCCCATGCATTTTTCTTTTCATCATTTTTAGCCATTATTTTGCAGTGCTACTGAATTCCCTGCACGCTCTTTATAAGCATCCATTTAGTCTTGGCCCTGTGGTGAAAAAGTTGAAATGCGATAGTATATAAAGTCTGTGCTGGCATATAGATCACTGTATCGTATGACAAGATGTATTGAGCAAAGCAAAACTTTGAATGCCTCTAACAAGCAGTCACCATCCATGAGAAATCTATTTTCATTTCCCCGGGAACGATAAAGCACTGCACTGTATCATTTTCTATTGATATGAGAGAGGCAGAATGCATGTCACTCTCACTCCACAGATAGACGAGTGTAAAAAGTAAACAAAGGAAAGAAGGCATAGGAAGAAAGAACACAGTGGAGGATGGATTGTGCTTATAGAAGGGCAGATAATAACCAGTGTATGTTCCAGGAAAGGTATACACTCCAGGACACCCACCATCCTGCCTTTGCTTAAATGCACAGCCTCTTCCCAAAGCCACTGCTGGCTACTTCAGTAGCTGCTTGCTTTTTGCAAGATCTCAAAATTATCGTTGGTAAGAAAACCATTTTCCATTTGTAAATAATAATATTATGTTCTACTCTTCTTTGCAAAAGTTCCAGTTTATGCAACCCAGCTGCATAATTAATGCTTTATGCCAGCAAAAGTGGAAGGGTGTTTATAAACTGTTTTTCTGCTTACAGTGGTTGTAAAAAGTAGTTATCTGAATTACCATGGACTTGAACAGCTTGAACCAGTCTAGCCATTCTCCTATGACCTCTCTCATCCGCAAGGCATTTCTGCCACTTACTGGATGTTTTTTGTTTTTGCACCATTCTCTGTAAACTCTGGAGACTCTAGTCCCAGGAGATCAGCAGTTCTTCTTAAATACTCAAACCAGCCCTTCTGGCACCAACAACCATGCTATGGTCAGAATCACTGAGATACATTTTTTCCTATTCTGATGTTCGATGGGAACATTAAAGGTTCACTATGTAGGATTCAACCAACTAAATACCCCTCTCTTTCCAAGCATGTATTAGAACATATGGTGGCTGTCAGGTTCCCATAGTGTACTTTCAAGTATTTACATTGACAGTCCCTTGCTTTTTCCATGCTCAATAATAAGCATGATTCGGCATTTTACCAAATTTGGACTCTCAAACTTGTTAGCCAGCACCAGCAAGCACTTCTACTTTTCACAAGTAGCTATTCACGTGAAGTAGATATTACTGAACGCACCATTAGTGAATAGCATTTTAAGGATGGTGGCCAGGAGTGTGCTTATTGCTTTACTGTTACAAGAATTCACTGAAAACCTGTTGTAAACCAAATTGTTTATGATGTTGTGGGGCTTAGCATCGACTGTCAACAGCTATAAAACCGAACACTTCTTTGAGATCAACCAATATGTAAGGTAAACATTTAGCTATTACTTAATGTGCAAAACTATTCTGAAAGAATAAAAAGATGTTATTTTTATAACATTTTCCAATAACTAGTAAAAGTGAAACGATGCTATTTGAATTTCCGAACGTGTTCACCATTTTGATCCATTTTGAGCTATGTCTGAAGAACGCTTGCAATTGGCCAAAACATTCGCGGCGGACTTGGCATTCAATAGGGCAAACTCTCGTTTAGTTTGCAAACGTTTGTGAACATTTTCGTTATTGAATGCATGGCAGATTCCTCTTCTTTCTTCTTCCTTGTCTTCTTTCCTTCTTTGTAATCCTTCTGGTGCTTCCTTCAGGATCCATGCTGCCACTTGTAAAAACGTGAAACCCAGAAGGTGCGTGCTAGAGGTTTGTCCATCCTGGGCTACTGTAGCGGCACAACGTTGCAGCTCAAAGAAAGTGGAATAATAATTGCATGAATGACCAGTAAGTGCATATACACTGAACTGCTGGTACACCATTACAAGTCACCCAGAATTATTAGCAACCCCTTAATAGTGGTAATCAAATTAAATCTATAAAAAGAAAAACATATGATACAAGTGATATCTTGCACTTAAATAACTTATATAGTGCGTTTATTCCTATAAACATTGTTTTCAGCACTCTGCACATTTACCAAAAATATCTGGTGAAGCTTTTAGGATTGAATGATATGTGATGATATGTGATCAGTGATGAATATCTTCCTGTAATGTGTAGCCAGGTTGGAGACATTAGCACAGGATTGTGGACTACTCCGGTCTGGAGAACCTTTAGTCCGTTCTTACTGATTATCCTTTTCTGAGATAGCCATTAAAAGACATTTATTTTGTGTTCCTTCAACCATTTCTGCATTGATTGGGATCTTTGTTAATACGGGTTACAAATTAAAGGAAAATAATAGTGGCCCTGTTATGCTGTCGAGGCAGAGTCAACGCAAATGAATAAATTCCAACTGATCACCTTTATCCTATGATGAAACCTCTCTGTTCTGATGGGTCTGGGCCTTTGCAGGATGACCCCACCCTCATCCACAGTGCACAAGGCCTGCACATGCTACGGGATTTTGGGACGTTACATAATGCATAATCAACATAAGCTTATATAACCAGCCATTTAGTGTGCATGCTTTTTTCTGCCTGTCAGAAATGCAGGATGCGTTTATGAAGAAGTACATTAAAAAGTACAGAGGCCATCTAAATCAATAACTATATCACAGTGAGCCCTGAGGGTACATGCGAAACTGGCTTGCATACCACCGTGTTTCTGTTTTGTATTCATGAAATACTATAGCGTAACTTTTGAATATCCCTGCATTCATAATTTGCCACAAGAGAGTGCTTCTGCCTCTTGCTTTGTCTAAGCCTGTGTCTGGTTGTTTCTAGGCAATTGGAAAACAACCCTAGTAATGAGTTTAGCTGGCCAGTCAGCACATTGTGAATGTGCTATCACTGCACATTAAATTGATCCAAAACAAGTACTTATTACATTGCAGGATTGTACAGAGAGGGGCAGTGAGATGGTTTAGAAGGATCAGTCAACCAAGAAACAAAGCCGATGTGATGTGAGTCAGTCACAGTGGAAATCAAGTGCTGTTATATAGACCCTGTGGGAAATGAACCCAACAATAAAGATCTCCAATCAAATCAATAGGAACATGTGTTTTCTCTCAGTACAACTGTGTAAAAGCAATAAGCGCTTAGTCTTGCCACTCTGACGATGTCATTAGATGTCAACTCAAATGCGACCTGACTAAACCACATGACCTCAGCCATTTGCTAGCAGTTATTTATAGGACACTAGACTCGGTGCGCTTGTGTACATCGAATGAAAATAGCAATCTAGATTGGAGGTAACAGCTGAGATGTGTGCTTTTGACTCCTGAAGTCCAGTTGTCTTACTAAAGTATTGAGGGCTTTCGATTGTTGGCTCTCACACAGGGAATACATTAGCCCATTTAAGCTCAACACTAACGGGGGCATGTCACTCGATGAAACCATGTGACACAACTGTTGATGATTGACTGCATGAATCTCCAGCATTGGGCTTGTTATAGTTAGCCTACAGCCCCACTTCATATCATTTTGTGTGTTTTTTGTACGACCACTGGTGGTGCTGTTGCACTCTGTTACAAGTAATCCTCTTTAAAACGTTTGTTAACTACAGATAAGATGATGTGGATTCCCAAACTAAAAACTTATATACATTTTTTTTTTTTGAAAGACCAGGACTTAGCCCTGCTAGCCCATTGATACGAGTTGCCGCTGGTTGGGAGGCGGGCCTTAAAATAGAAAAAAGGTACCAAATTCTACCTTTTCTTGTCACTGGGGAACATCTTTTCTACCTTTAACGGAAATGTGACTATAGTGTAACTTTAATGGATGTAATTGGCCTTTAATAGTAAACCTTTAAAGGTGGGTAAAGCTACATACACCTTTCTAGGTAAAGCTACATACTAAAAATAAAAAAGGGGGGATATTTAAGGGTACCACCACAGTGACAAGAAAAAGTAGAGTTTAGTGCCTTTTTTCCAAGAGTGTATATATTTTCTCTCTTGTGTTATGCCTACTCAGGTTTTACCTTGTCCACACATTATTAGTTTTCTATGTGATTTGTCTTATTCTGTCTATTTGGTTTCACCCTGGCCTTGTGATATTTCCTGGTCAAAGCACTACCAACAACCGACTGCTTAGACAAAGCGAACCCCTCTGGTATTCCAAAAAATAAAACATTTATACTGTAGTCATACTTACAAAATGGAAGAACAAAAATAGACTGCAGCTATTTTTAATGAGCATTCACTAATCCCCTACAGACAGAAAATAAACATCAAATACATGACACTGAATAAAATAAATAATCTGTCAAATAATGAATGGTCCTGGAGCAGGCAGCTGTTAAGGATGTGGTGCATTCAAATAAACACAGTCACTAAAATCACATGCTTTAATGATTCCTCAAAAATGAAGTATTTTTTGAAGTGCAGTGGCTGATTGTATTGTTAAGCAGCTTCATACTGAAAGGATGAAGGATTTCTCCATTCCTGTGAAGAGACATTTCAACAGCAACAACAGAAATGACATCTCTGTTAGCATAGCGAGTGGTTGCTGTGGCAGCAATTAAGAAATGAAACATAAAGAACTCATCAACACTATTGTACATGTCAAACATTACAATGTAAACATCTACTGAACTTGAATATTAACTATTTCAAGGGAGAAAAAAAAACACTTGCACAGTTGAAGAAAGGCTTTAGTTTGTTTTTGTGTTTTTGCATTTGCATTTTTTTTTTTTTTTATAATACATTTGTGCTTCTGTAATAACAACGACTTAGATAGGGACTTACATCGTGAATGTGCCACATAAACAGGTTTAAAAACTGTAAATTAATTGTGGATATGATGATGTTTTCTGAGAAGACATTTATTTAGCATTTAGGGAAGGAGTCTCCAGTGTCAGCATTTTGTAATATCGTTTTAAGGTATGTCTTCTGTCACGGATAAGTCAGGTCAGAGCGTTTGGCGGTTTCTCGGTAGCAAGCTGCATTGTTTTGTTTTATAAAAATATTAACAAGAGAAAGAAAACAGAAACATTTTTGAGGAAACAACAATTTTTTACTGCTTTAATGTAAGTAATAACAGGAATTAATATGAAAAAGTATAAAAAGAATGAAATGATGTTAGGTAATAACTTACCAAATGTCCTAGTGCTGTTGTATAATAGGAATAAAACACTTTACGACATGCTGGCATAGGATAATGACATGCTCACACTAAATATCCATGGGTGCTGAAGGGACAGTTCCCTTTCATCACCCGTGTTTTAGACAGCAAGAGAGCGGGTGGAGTCGCAGCGCAGGCAGATCAAGCAGTGAGAAATCAGGGGAGAAATCTGATTTATCTTGCCCACTCACTTCCATCAGGGGCAGGGCAGCCTGCAATACACTAAAAAAAATCGGAGATCACGTTCACTGGTCTCGGATGAACACCACTAAAGAACTCTTTAGTGATAGATGGCTCCTTTAACCCTAAGTGTGGTTTCATCTTCCTAGTTTTTCTAATACAGTGTTTGTTTGTGTAGTTTGTGACTTTATCTTCAATCTTATTTTGATCTGGGATGAAGATTTGTGAATTATGATGATGTTTTTTAACAGTCCATATAAAGTGACTCAGAATTTACGTCTGCCTCTGATGCAACGTGAATACCACTTTTCCAAAAGCTGAATATCTTTGCATTGATTCTGTATGTAGCTTGATCAAAAAAAATATTTATCTTTTTGATTAATTCTAATTTACATGAGAAGACAAATTCTTTTGAGTATGTCTGAAAACAACAATAGGAACTATTTTTGCATAAATGAAAGCACAAGCTGTGACTGAAAATTGAGCAGATAAGAACAAACACTGTAGGTTAGGCAGCCATTTATTAAGCCAGCATATTCTGTGCTGCTTTTGTGGATCAGTTTGTTCTTTACTGCTAATTTCATTAAAAGCTAGAAAAATAAAGCTATGCATGATATTTTGTGGCTGATCAGTGCAACGGTGCAGTTACTTCTCTGCCCACGGGTACGGCTATGATTATATTCAGATACTGAGACAGTTTAATTTATTCCATTTCTTCTACAACTGTGTACTTCAAAGACATTCATAGATGAATGATTTTCTCTTGTTTGATGCACATGTTCCTCTTTATATGTTAATGTTTTTTCCATGAAAAAGAAGCTTTCAGGATTTTGACCTTAAAAAATGAGTTACGCGTTAAATCAGCGGTGTACTTATTCCTAAATAATGCTCTTAATAGCCTGATTTCCATCCATTACTGAATATTATTTTACTCAATTTAAGGATTCGGACTAGAAACATTCCTTTCATTAATTTCAAGCATCTTGAAATGACATAATGGGGAAAAAAACATTAAAATCATGCATACAGTAATATGCTGCTTGGCTTTGATAAGAAAGCCTTGAGATTTTTTCACGATGTGTATTCAAGAAAAATCGACTTAAGCAGACGACTGTGTCATTTCTTGGTGGAGGCACAATTTGGCATGATGGTGTAAAAACAGCCAGCACTCAAAGAAAGTCTGAGAGTTCTTAGAAGAAATTCTGAGCCTTGCTTAATAAAGCTTGGCATACAGTAGCGAGCCGAACATGCAGAGGCGTTACCCATTTTGTAAAACCACTCTCCAAAGCTGTATGGCTGCTGCATGGCAGTTTGTTTGCCTTGTGTCACAGAGGATGTGGATCAGCTTTAATCACATTTCCTCCAGACGCTTCACGTAATTAGTTTGAAAAAGCTTGATTAACCAGCGCCTGTGACACAGGATAGTGAGGAGGGCTCTGCGTTTCTTCTGTAATTAGAGTGGGATTATTTGGGTGCCGGGGAGAAGGAGTTGGGGCAGAAAGGAAAATGCTGTTTACGTCCTGTAACCTCGTGGCTTCCTTTTGGTACTCAGCACAGTCTCATTGTGAAAACATTGCTGTGATGATTTGCTCAAGTGTGATGAGGGACGAATTCTGTATTAAAACATTTAATTTACAAATAGGTAAGTAATATAGTGTGATAAGCGTGGAATAAAGACTTCAGGAAGTGCCGTTAGAGGGAAATAATCAATGACAGGGTGGTGGGATGTTGACCAACAAGAAACAGAATTATTTTAACCTCCAAAAAATTCCAACAACAGCATATCCTGATGTGTTTTAAACCTCTTCAAGCACAGGTAATAATTTATTAGTGAACAACATATCATGCATTTTATCTATTTATAGATAAATGAAACAGCATGAAGTCTCTCAATTTATATGTGGCATGTTTGACTGTAGCTCCAAGTACCCTTACAAAATAGTAGTACACAACAAACTCCTCATAGTTAGAGTGATATTTGTAATATTAATTTGTAAAAATAAATCAATAAAACAAAAGAAGACATTTATACAAGGATCATGACTCAAGGTGTAATTCACAGCACCACTGTGCTCTGCATGCTCATTTTCACACTCTCTAATAAAGAGTACCATCTTAAACATAAAACCCTGCACAAAGAGTTCACTGCTTTCAGCATTCACAGCAGCCAATATAGACAGAGCTAAATAACTAAGGCTGCGTTCACATTACAAGCCTCGTTGTTCAGTTCTGATGTTTCGCTCAGATCAGATCATGATGGCTCACATTCATAATTAAAAGTGACCTGTATGTAATTGTATTGTGAATGTAACTGTCCTCCAAAGCAGCACCCATGCACACATTGATATGTTTTTGCATGAGTCATTTGGCTGTATTGCCAATCCTGGCTGATGATGACAATGCTCAGCACATGCATATAAACAAAAAGCCACATTATCTGACCTGATCTTAATTATGTTGCATGGCCACATATTAGATGTGTACCTGATCTTAGGACTTTCTTAAATGAAAGTGACTCAAACCTAATTAAAAATGCAAAAGATATTGTGTACTTATGAATCTTTTAAGCTCAACCTAATTAGATAGATTTGTATCTAAGTATCTCAAATAGTATGAAGGTAAAACGTCGGCCCAATATGTAGAGATTTCTCTACCATGTGGGACTTTCCAAAACGTTGCACAAGAATGACAACTTTAGTGTTACTTTAGTTAGTTTAGTATAAAAGAAGAAGACTTGGACATTTCGCCAATGGATGGTTTTAGGGTGGTTTCACAATTATGGTGCTATTTAGACATTTAACACAAAATTTTTAATTTTGTTAAGATTTTGTTTAAGGGCGGCACGGTGGTGCGGTGGTTAGCACTGTCGCCTCACAGCAAGAAGGTCCTGGGTTCGATCCCCTGGTCACCCGGGGTGCCTTTCTGTGCGAAGTTTGCATGTTCTCCCCGTGCGTGCGTGGGTTTCCTCCGGGTGCTCCGGTTTCCTCCCACAGTCCAAAGACATG